>JAIGNY010000269.1:645000-1050783 GCA_020152595.1 Chiridota heheva
ACGTAATTTTGATAGCAGAACAAATTGTTTCTAAATGTAACAAATCTAGGGGCGAAGCCCCTGAAGTCTTGCATTCATGGGGATTCTGATAGCAGAAAATTGCTTAATATTGTGTCAAATGTAGGGAGCTTAGCCTTTTTTTTCTTCTTTTTTCAGTGGCGTGATTTTGGTACAAGAAAATTGTTTCAAAATTGTGTCAATTCCGCACTAAAGTTAGCTTAAAGGAATATATATTTTGGAAGAAATTTTGAAATGTATAGGATTCCAATTATTGACTACAATATGTGTCTTTTGTGATTTTCATGTTTACATTTTTCTTTAAGTGAGTATATAAAGCTTTGAGAGAAAGCATTTAGGCCTACAACGTTTGTTTTGTAAATTATACAAACTGCAGAAGATGAGGATAAAAAAAAGTATTTACAAATATATTACAAAGACAATTTTTGCGCCCCTGCAGCATTCGGTGCCCTCTCAGAAGCTTTACTGTGAAAGACCTCCCCCCCCCCTCCCCCTTTCGTCCACTGCCACCATGCCACTGGTGTGATAAATAGCCGTAACATATTTTATCCAGCTTTTGTCATGATATATTGAGAAGCAAAGATAAAGAATTGAATAAAATAGAAATGATAATTCCAAGAAATACATCAAAATAGAGATTTGGATTTTAGTTCTAGGAAATGTGGGTAAATTCATATCAAATTTGGAAAGCCGTTTTGAATTTTGGACCCTTGAGCCCTCAATATATTTCAGAAAATTTTGATAGGGAAAATGGCCCTGAGTGCCTCCCCTCCCAAACAATCCGATGGCAATAGAAGCGCTACAGAAAGAACTGTGAAATTCTCTTGGAGGTTTAAATGTAAGGGGAAAGGTGGGGACACCATGGGGCGTGATGAGTGAGCCTAGTTCTTGCATTGTGTCTGTTATCATATAAAGTTTTGCCGAATGTTTGTCAGCGCTTTAAAAATCCGGCGCCCCCCCCTCTTCCCTCACCCACCCCCTCCCCCTCCCCCCTCCTCCACACACACTCACACACACCCCATAATTTGGTGCCTGTCGCATTCCTAGAGTCAGCTTCCTTACAATTACCCTAACTAGAAAACAGTGCATGATAACAAGTAAAAGACTTGTTTTTGTTTAATTGTTGGAGCCATCACGGATCTCGGTGTCAGTTCCCCTCGTGAATGACATGATTTAATTGTGTCAAATCAAATAAATACTAAATGTTTATTACATTTGTCTTCAAGATTGGCCCGGTCCGCCCTCAACTTTAAAAAGGGAATCTCATTCCCCGTCTGCCCTAATTTTCAAAAGGGCCCCTCCTTCTTCCCTTTACTCTTGGGCAAGGGTGTCATTCTCTCCAGTTGCCCCGTGGTTCCGACACCGCTGTTTCCACATTGTAATGAATAATATGACAGTCTGAACGGCTGGCCCTTAAAATCTACTTTCCGTCCTCTTTTCCCCAAAGCCCAATCATGGCTGCTCAGATATCTAAGAAACGCAAAGTAATATACTCAAATTTTCTAATAATCAAAGTATATTTTGTTTGCATATATGGATCACCTTTGAAATAAAACGTATTTTTAATTGAAAATGATGTTCATTTTACCAGATCACTTCTGAAGGCATCGATATATAAAGATTGTTATGATGCCTTCCATTTATTTTCTTCCCGTTGAACTAGTCCACTATTTCTTTAACGTTAGGTCTCATTCACTTTTTTTGTTTGTTATTGGCTCATTTAATCGGGTCGATCAGAATTTCATGATATCTGGTTTTTGTAAAAAATATTAATGTCAGAGTAGATTGATTTTGGGCTTTTTCTGTAGTTTCTTTGAAACACTGTTTCCTTTTAGTCTGGCAGAAATGTCGTTGAATGTAACACTGGCGCTAGACGTATCCTAACACTGCCAACATTAAAACTTTAATAACGTTAGGCTTGGTCAGAAAATGAATTAGGCTGGGCTTACAAAGTTATGTCTTGTTATAATAGTCTGAAGTTGTAATAACATGTTGGACCCGAAGTGTGCGCACCTAATAAAATTCATTGGTTCTTGTTTCATTGATGATGAAGTTGAAAGTCTTCTCAAACTAGCAGATAGGATTAGGAGTCGGGTAGCTCAGTTGGTGGAGCACACAACTGAGATGCTGGAGGTACCCGGTTTAGGCCTCGGACAGGTCTAACCAGTTTTTCCACAGCTATGCAGACAGATATGCTGATCATCAAAGAGGAAGTACGTTGTTTGCAGCTCCTCATTCAGCTGTTGAGAAAAGTGGCAATGGTTGAATGGTGCTTGCTGTCCTTCAGAGGGGACGAAAGCCGTCGGTTCCGATAGTAGGACAGTCACACCCTACCTGGTGCCTGAATACTTCTTGAGAAGAGTAGGGTGAAAACCCGGTGTTCAGCCACTTCCGTCCCGGTTGCTTGAAACTGGCATCTGCTATGCAGGCTATAGCTTGGCGTCTATGCTCCATATAGGAGTCTTGCCGAGTTTCCGTAGGCGAGGATCATGTACAAACATACTTCTTGGACTCCTCAAAGTAATTAAAAGTAAGCACTGGCATTCAGGTAAGCTTTGCTTGGTGAGAAAACTTTTAAGAAGTTGGATGAAGAGGACTGCAACAAACCGAAGAAAACTTCAATTTGCGTATTTGGATGATGGCTCAATTTTGCAAGATAGCAACACGTTAATAGTCTGAGAAAATGATTACCTTATTCATAACAGTTTACAAAGCCAAATTTCCAAGGAAATTAGGCCTAAGCCATTTTTACACTAATATTTTGTTGTTCACAACTTCAGAAGGTAGCACGTCGGGTTTCAGTATGTACTTTGTGCATGCTCGAGCGAAGCCTGTACGCTTTGGCGTGTGTGTGTAAATGTGCAAATGCTTTCGGGTAGAATCGCGGGCAAACGCTTAAAGAAGGATGCAGGCCATCACGTCGTACGCTTGTGTTCCGATGCGTTACAGGAAAGGTATCGTCCCATAAATAAATTCAGAAGTGAATACCACTGAGTTGGGAACATCATCTCTGGTTTTCAATTTTCCCTGTTGATTCCGAAAAATCTGCGATGTTATTATTCACACATCTGCTGGACTAAAGGGCCAGCATGTGGTTTCGATAACATCACAGATTTCTCGCAATCAATAAGGAAAATTAAAACTGGATGAGACGTTACCAACTCAGTGGTGTTCACTTCAGAATCTATTTATGGGTTCCTCAGGGTTTAAAAAACTTCAACGTTGCGGCGAGTAGAAATAATATACTGTGGCACTCCAATTTACTCACAAAGTGAAGCATCATTTGTGGCTCATCTGTTTTTTAGAGGCAAAATTTCACGATTCTACGGAAGACAGGATGTTTTCTTTATAGTTTCTTCTTTTCTTTGGCTAAACTATAAAATACCCCCCACTTGAATAGGAATCACTAGGCATCCATGGAGGCCCAGTCGTAATGGTAACAATATTACAACTTGTTGGGAACACTTCCTGTACTTTGAAGATGCTAGCCTAGTCAAAGAAGTAATCTCTGATTGCCATGTGCAGGTCTCACTGCATCAGCCTCATATATGAAACAAATGTATCATGTGTACGTGGGCTAATGCATGGTCTTCAGTTATGGACAAATTATTGCAAAGTGTCCTGGATGGATATTCAAAATGCCCAGTTGACCGAATACTCGAAAGGGACTCCGCCCAACTGTCTTTAGTTGTGATTTAAAAAGATATTTAAGGAAGCTGCATTTACCACTGAATCAGCAGAACAATGTTTAGTTGTGCGACTCCTTTTGTTGACAAGCTTCCATTGATCTCTTGTTTATTTGATGTGTAAAGTTTAAATTAATATTGCTGGATCAATTGTTTCCAATCCATGCAAAATCCTATCAACTGTATCATTATCACTGCATGTTCTTCTATATTGCAGTGTAGGAATTCCAATAGTTTTCACTGTTAAGTGTATTGACAAAGTAGACAGCCCATGTATGGGTTGTTACGTTTTCTTGATAAAGCTTTGGTCATTTTTTCTCCCTTGTGGCAGTAATATATATGAAAATAACACTTTCATAACCAATGATTTTTTTTGGGTGTTGTGCACCTATGTTTTCCAGATTTGTTACGCCTATCAATTAACTGTTCATTCCAGGGGACATCCCGATGAATACATTACATCTGTGAATGGCAAGGTTTAAAAAATCAACTTGAGGCTGAAGGCAACTTGTCCACCTTGAACTCAACACTTTTTTCGTAATAAAAACGGGGTTGCCCTGAGAACTTTATATGCATAATTAATACTAACTGATATACCAAAAATTTGGTTGTCCATTGGGTATCGTCGGCAGAGCCAGCAAAAATTATTGTTTCCCAGATTACAGCTCTTTGTTTATTTTTTAACTTAGCCTAACTTACTGCCGTTTGCATTACTAAGTCTGCATCCTTGGAGAGTGAAAAACAATAACAGTGGGAATTGGGGACCCTGCAAGATATTGAGAATTAAATATTGTTGCGCCCAGGGTTTTAGCTAGACAAGTTTGAGTGCCGGGCTCCAGTGACAATCAGTGGTGTGCCCAGAATAACTTCCTAGACCCCCTCCCCCTCCCCCTCTTTTCCCCATGAACTAAAAATTAGTCCACTTCTACTGACAAATTGTCAACGAAAAGTAATTGTATTTTATCGGAATGCTAAAGAGGGAATTCTCCATACCCCTTGTGGGATGCAGGGGCAACAGTATAGCAGGGAACCCGGGGCAGTGCCCCAAGATTCCAAGAAATCCTGTGTTGTATACAGGTAGTTGTTTTAAAGGCTGGAATCCCCCTAAAATTCATTTCCTTGGAGTTTTTCTCAATTCCTATTATTCATCTTGCCCAAACTTTTGATCACTTTTATTTCCGTCCCAGTATCGTTCGACGAAAGCTATACATTATTATAATTATTTCAAGTTAACTAGCTGCACATGTCCCGAAGAACTACGCAACAACTTGTCATTATCAAATCCCAAGAATATAGATCAGTCCATTATATTTTTAAGTGCATATGGGGTTTATAACGAATGTTATTGGTTACTTACATTGGACCGGTCAATAAGCACGCCTAGGGCCCTTGGGGGTGTTATATTTACTTTGTTAAGTTTGTTTGTTTGGCAAGTGACTGACTCGGCAAGCTGCCAGCAGTGATTCACAAGGATTAAAACGTGAACTGAACAGCGAGTATGTTTATGTAAGTGACATGTATGGGTGATTTTATGATAATGTGTATGATAAGTTCAATTGCATTATATTCAGGCGCACTATCAAAGACAGTAAAACCAACACTTGGAACAACTTCATCTCTTCTCTCACCACCCCCCCCTCTTCACTAAGAAGATTTGGAAATAGTCAACAGCTTCCACAGCAGGGTGGGCAAATCTCCCATCTCTCCTGGAATGGTGACCTCACCGCGAAAAAGGACATCGTTAACCACCTCGCCGCCTCTTTCAGCAACATCTCGTCCTCGGCTTACTACTCCAATGCTTTAAAAAATAAACACATTCTTTTCTTCTGGATACCCTGCCCCCACCCCTTTTCTCAAAACCCTTTCTGACATCAAACCGCTTATCACTTCCCTTGTTCGTGGCCGCTGGCAAGCCTCATGGGACTCCCAAATTAATAACAAACTCCACGTCATCCAGCCCACCATTCCGATTAAACCCACTACTCACAACCTATCCCATGTCGACAACGTACACATTACCCGCCTTAGAATAGGTCACACCCACCTCACTCACTCCCACCTCCTTACTGTCACCCCCCCCCCCCTCTGCAACAATTACCATTGCACCTTCACAGTCCATCACATTCTCCTTGCTTGCCCCCTGTACAACCATCCCAGAGCTTCCCTCGCTGCCCACAACTCAGTAGCCGAGCTCTTCCAAAAAAAACCTGATAAAATTATCTCCTTCCTTCATCATGCTTCCCTGTACAACCATATTTAATTCTCCTTCCCCACCCCCTCTCTCTCTACATTATTTTTCCACCCATACACCTCTCTCGATCACAGCTTTCTGTTATTTTGTTCTTATATTTTTCTCATTCTCCCCCTGTTTCCTTTCCTTCCTACCTCTAGAATGATCTGACCTCTCGGGCACAATTTGACCCTCGTTTTTATAGTGGCGTTAAGCCTTCATAAAACAAATAAACATTTGTTCAGTTGTTTTGATCGGAATTTATTGTGTGTAATGTATGTATGTTATGTTAGGTGTGTAGATCAGCGGATGACATAAATAGAGCGATATTAAAAGGAGATCTGTATAAACACTTAATTGAACTTTTGAGTGCTGGGCGGAAGAGTGACTCTTAGAGCAGAGTGCCGGGCAGGAATTGTGAGTCCTGGGCGGGCTAAAACCCTGGTTGCGCCTGTAATTTCAATACTAGAAAGAATGCTCTTGTCCCACTGAGGATTTACATCAGAACTTTTAAAGAACAGTGTAATTTCACATAATTTGTGGAGAGAAATGTACCATATTGGTATTAATTTTCAAAGATCTTTAGTATAGTACATCTTTCCCAGTTTGATGTAAATTATTGTATTTTTGTAGAGCTTCTAATGTTCAGTTCTTAAGCCTAAGGTTCTTCAACCCTAAATGATTCATGCTCAATTTTTACAGTTTGTTGCGGATGGTGTTTTCAAAGCAGAGCTGAATGAGTTCCTCACCCGCGAACTTGCAGAAGATGGATACAGTGGAGTGGAGGTCAGAGTGACACCAACCAGGACAGAAATCATCATCCTGGCCACCAGGACTCAGAATGTCCTAGGAGAAAAAGGCAGGCGTATCCGTGAGCTGACCGCTGTGGTGCAGAAGAGATTCAGCTTCCCAGAAGGAACAGTGGAGGTAAAGAAGATTTTTTTCTGTATGCCAAGCATCTAATCTGGTATGGGTTATTTTATGGCTAACGTTCTTAAGAGGTTTTAATTGGAGGATAGTTGGGTGGCGTTGGAGGTATGGATGGTGAGAAAGGGAAGGAAGGGGAGTGGAATTTTAGGGAATGCAGTTGGAGGTGCCTCGTAGAGACAGGTGTGTAAAGATTTAGGGTGAACTTTCTGAGGCATAGATCCACAAAAACTGTTTAAGCATTTAGAGTTTTTGCTTGAATAAGAGCATTACACCAACATACATAGAAGAGCCATATGGATTAGACAAAAAGTATTATAGATGAGGTCAATTATCCATTTTTTTCATTGTGTGTAAGCATTGTTATACAAATGCACATATTTGTCATTAAAAAAAATGTAAGTGGAATCCCATTTCATTTTAATGAAACTTTGTGATGACAGGTTTTATTTTGAATGAACTAGAAACGTCTTTTGTAGCAAAGACCAAAAGGCTAATGGTATTGCATCCTGTGTTGTCTTTCTCTGGTAGTTGTATGCTGAGAAGGTGGCCACTCGTGGGCTATGCGCCATTGCTCAGTGTGAGTCTCTGCGTTACAAACTGCTTGGTGGATTGGCTGTAAGAAGGTATGTAAATTGATTCTCAAAACCAAGATTATTCGAGGAATCATAGCTTTAAATTTCTCTGCAGTTGATTGACGATATTGCTTGCAGTGGTAGTGCATTTTAATAAAACAAGAAGGTCCTTTTGTAGCCATATGATGGCATTAACAGATATCAAATCTATCTGAATTTTTAAAGAAACAGCCAAATTGATTGACTTTCATAATGTTTGTCAATTTATGCTCTTGCTTATAAAATTATTCTTTATATATTCTTTTAAAATACTTTATAAAAAAATATTAAATATTTGCATTATTATGACCCGTGCATTAAATCCTGTTAATGCCAACCATATTTATTTGGTTTATTCCATTTTCAAAACAGTGTCTTTTTTTAACAAAGTGATAAAGTATATGTAAACTTTTCTTGTTTTTCATTCTTTTTAGTTGTTGTGTATTCATTTTAAACAATCAAACAAATTATTTATTAAAAGAATAATTTTTTGGCATCGTGTTTATGTGCGTATTTAATGCATGGCCCAAAGGCCTTGCACTCGCAAATGACACTCCTAAATTCTGGCCATTCCACTCTTGTCAAAGTCCTTTGTCTCGTGCAGTAAATACGCCTATAAACACTGCCTCATTCATCTTTAAATTCAAGACCATGAAAATCATCATTCATCTTTAAATTCAAGACCATGAAAATTGCCATTCACTGTCAATATTTTCTTCTTTTTCATTCCATTGAATTGCTCTAGATTTCATTCAAAGTATTCTTTATCGAATACACCGTTGAATGGGATTATTTTTTGAAAGTTTTCTTACAGAAATTTTCTGCTGCTTCTTTTCAGGGCTTGCTATGGTGTTTGCGCTTCATCATGGAAAGCGGATCCAAAGGTTGTGAAGTGGTGGTGTCAGGCAAGCTCAGAGGTCAGAGAGCCAAGTCCATGAAGTTTGTGGATGGTTTGATGATTCACAGTGGTTACCCTGTCAGGGAGTATGTCGACACTGCCGTCAGGCACGTCATGTTGAGGCAGGGTGAGAATATTGTTTAGAATTACATTGTCTTGTTTATCAACGTAGACTGTGAATGATTGTTTTTCAAATCCATTTAACGTGATCAATCGGTGATGTAGAATTTCAGGGGATGCTGTTTACCTCAAATTAGCATTTGGGCTGCTTTAAATTGTATGAACTAAAAAAATAATGAATCATGGAAAGTGCTGTAACAGTTCATTTCAAGTTATGAAATGCCCCCAGATATCCATTCAACTGTGGACAATTCCTGTCGCTATGGTGATGAAAACATAATCTTAGGTGACCAAAAAATTGAAACATAATGATTTTAATTTGCCAGTGAAATAACATCTGGTGACCAAAATAAAAGTTTTTTGAATAAGAAATTGTACTGAAAATATTTCAATAGCATGAAATACCTTTATTCTTCACTGCCCCAAAACTACTGGCAATTTTAATTCTGAATTTTTACACCACGACTTTGTCCACACAAGCTCCATGGTGCCAATGCAATATGTACGATATCAGATCACTTTGGATAATTGTTTTTGAAGAGTTGTCATAAAAGTATGAAGGTAATTTATTTATGCAGAAAAACCATCGGGGAAGAAGGTTTTTTTTTATTCATAATTATAATATAAAATGGGTGTTTGTACTGGTGAGTAACTTAACAATTTTGGCAATCCAAATTTTGGAAATGAGGAATTATGGTCGCCAGTTTTATATGAGTTGGCAACCACGAAGCACATGCAAATGTTGAGGGTTGTTTTCATTTTCATTTCCAAATAGATTTAAACATGAAAAGTTTTCTAGGTATATTATTTTTGATTCACCTATTTTTAGTAGTACCTAGTGTCAGTCAAAATTAATTATAAAATTTTCCACTCTTCTGCATGAAGGTGTTGAAAATCTTTCCACGAAAATCACAACATGTAGTAAATACACATCTTTTTATGCTTCCTTTTTTTTCCCAATTTTATGTACTTTTTATCGTAAGATTACATGCGGGGACATTGTTAGAGCACATTTACCACATATACTGTTGTTTACTCAAGAAACTTTTTTATTATTTTTATGAATTTTTTTTTATTTTTCTTGTGAATTCCCAATTTCTTCCATGGTTATAAATGCCGGAGCCATAGATATTTTATGGGTACATGGCAACGGTGGTTTATTGCAGCAGCACTTCATTTCATGCAATACTTCTTGTGATTTGCATAGAAAAGTAGCTTACTGATTTGGATCTTAAAGTAATGTGCTTAATTGATCATGTAAACTTTCTAATACCCCTGATACCCAATGATTGGTTGGCATATGGGGAGTATTTCTAGGTTTCTTGTGTGTGGAAGGGAGGGGTAGGGTAAGATAACATAACAAGATTATGGGCTAAGAAGGGTTAGTCACCCCATAAAAAGCCCAAACTAACACCACCACAAAAAAATGTTTTATAAAATCAATGATGCTCAGAGTTAGTAAAGAACTTATCAATGTTGACCTTGAAATTGTGAACAGAATTGGAGCTAACTACCTGCTCAGGCAAACCATTCCACTCATTAACAACTCTTTGCTAAAATGCCAAATATCTATCTGTGAGAACTCTTTTTTGGTCTACTTAAACTGTTACCACGTGTCACATGAGGATTAGCTGAAACATGCAAGAAATAACAGAAAGTCAAAGCATCACTACCAGATAGGAACTTAAAAATCTGAATCATATCACCTGTACTCTTCTCAACTGAAGCATGATCAAACCTAGATTCATAAGAGAGATTCCTTACTTCGGGAATATGTCTAGTGGTCCGCTGAACCTGCTCCAAAATGAACTTACCCGTCTCATAAAAGGGACTCTCAAGCCTGAATAGCATACTCAAGGTGAGGCCTGACTAACTGCTTATGCAAATTAAGAACAAGCTTTCTACCAAGAAAACAAAAATTTCTTCTAATCAAATCAAACATCCTATTTGCCCTTGCGGCTGCTAAAGCACACTGTTTAGAAGGCTTCAGATTGCTAGTAATGACAACACCTAGATCCCTTTCTTGATCAACACAACCAAGATTTGAACCATTCATGCAGTAATCAAAAGCCATATTGCTCTGACCAAAATAAATAACTTTGCATTTATCAACATTGAATGACATCTGCCATGTTTGGGACCAAGAAACTAACTTATCCAGATCAGTTTGCAAAAGTGAAGAATCCCTAGCATCATCAACAGTCCTGTACAGCTCAGTGTCTTCAGCAAATTTACAAATCCTGGAGCCAAGGAAAACATCAATATCATTAATGAAGATTAAGAAAAGAAGCGGACCCAATACAGAACCCTGAGGAACACCACGTGTAATCTTCTTCCATGGAGATACTTCACCATTAACAACAACTCTTTGTGACCTGTCAACTAACAAAGAATATATCCAACTAGCACAATTTCCCTCCACACCAAGCGCTCTTGCTTTTTGGAAATGTAAATAAATAACATCCACATTATGACCAGTATCAACTTGTTTAGTAACATCAGCAAGAAACTCCAATAAATTAGAAACACAAGACATGTAGGTAGAACCCATGCTGGGAAAAATTTAACAAATCATTGACCAGTAAATGATCTAATACAACATCCTTAACAATGGACTCCATGACCTTGCACACAACACTAGTAAGACTCACTGGCCTATAGTTACAAGGCAAACTGGTCACCCTTTTTAAAAATAGGAGTGACATTTGCAATTCTCCAATCACTAGGAACAACACATACATCAAAGTACTTTGAAAAGATGATACTCTGGGGAACAGAAAGAACATCAGAACACTCACGTAAGACAGCAGGGTGTATACCATCTGGACCAAGTGCTTTATTTGAATTCAAACCCATCAACTTCTCAGACACAACATCAACTGAAAAATCAACATTCTTAATGGATACTGGAGAGTGCACACTAAAATAATCCACAACATCATCAGCAGGGGACTCCTTAGTTAAAACAGATACAAAGTAGTCATTCAAACCTCAGCCATATCCTTACCACTATTGATAGTAATACCATCATTACCCCGATGGGGACCAACAACCTCCTGGGTTTTTTGCTTTGGGCGAACATACGAATGAAACGACTTAGGATTAATCTCAACTACTTTGGACAAACGTTTTTCAATAAGCACCTTAGTATCTCTTATTAAACCCGTTGTGAACTTTTCATGATCCTTATACCTAGCAAGCTCCGCAGGACACCCACTACAATTATAACGCCACAACTTCTTCTTTTTCTGAACAGCCTGAAAACCTCCCGAGACATCCACACTGGGTAGGGGCATCAGCAGGCCAAGTGAGATCATTGTGGGGTCAAGCAAGACTTAAAACGTTATAAATCAAAACCATTTTGGCACTTTGTTGTGTAGAGCAAGGAAGAAAACTTGTTACCCATAGCTGAAAAGAGGAAACTTAAGACCGATCCATGTGACCCTGTGATTCCCAGCTATCATTAAATGACACTAGTTAGTTATGTAGTGTGATTGTTTAATATGATGAAGTGGAAGCCACAACATCTGTGTCACTTTGTACATATTTCGAGAATATCATTGGTTATTCATACAGTGTTTTTCTCCTGTTTAGGTGTTCTTGGCATCAAGGTGAAAATCATGTTGCCATATGACCCACAAGGCAAGAGTGGTCCAAAAAATCCTCTCCCTGATGCGATCACCATTGTGGAACCCAAAGATGAGGAGGTGCCAACCCAACCATACTCAGAGCAGAAGGGAGCCAAGCCTGCGGACTTGGTTCAGCCTCCAGCCCAAACGACACCACAACAGCCACCACCCCAACAACAACCCGCAGCCGCCCCCATGGGAGCTCCACCATTGGGAGCACCAGCCTTGTAAGCAATCTTTTCAGTCATAATGATTTAAACAATAAAAAAACTATAATGAAATTTTTAATAATTAAAGATTTATGTTGAGGATGAAAGGCTGTTCTTACTTCTTTACTCAATGAAACATCTTCACTTTATTAACAAATTCACCTCCTATGATCAAATTGGGATAAACAAGGTAGCGTATTACCATTATTTAATGCATTGTTCATAACAATGCTTATGACTCAAAAGAATAATGACCAATGCTTTTGCTATAAACATACTATCCATGTGATTTCCACTTTAAATAAACAGTGAATGGGGCTTAAAATTTTCCTCAACAGCATGTGTTTGAGTAACAGCAATGATATACAGTGGTGTTATGCTTTCAAAATTTCTGAACCTGTGGAAAATATATCTTAAGTTCATAAATACAGTAATATTATAAGCTCTACATGTGTTGCTTGAAACACTAATAAAAAAGTATTTCATTGTCAATCAAAGTTTGCACTGAGCTGCCCATTTTATAGTCAATTCAGCAAAAATACATTGTCTGGTAGGTACTAGTTGGGCAAGTGTCACACATTGAGCATTACCAAAAATAGAGATGAACATGGCCTCAAAGATGGTTAAAAATGTCTCCTTTTTTTTTTTTGCATCAAGCCATCTTATGCTGCATAATATCATTCTGTTGTCATTCTGTTGATGGGAATGCTCTGGGTTGTGGTTGGAGGAGAAAGAGGATGCAATGTAGTGCTGTTGACTAATTAGCGATTAATCGCTCGCAACTCTTCAAAATCGTTTAGTAAAACTTTGAAGCGATTAATCGCGAAAATACTATATGGGTAGCCTAGTGTACAGTGACAGTTAGCTTTACTGAAAAACATCGTGAAAAACTAAAAAATCACTTAAAAGGTTCGAGCTATATACTGAAAACAGAACCTTTCTCTCTATGCTTAAAACGCATGAAAATGGCATTAACAATCAGGCAAATTCCTTTCATTTCCTTTATCATTGATCGGTTCATGGCCTGAACTAAATTCAACTCAAATTGTTGGCATACTTTAACTTTAAGAACTAACTGATTTTACAGGCCTTAGCCAATGCTGTACTGTAGTACGGCCTGTACATAAATTATTTTGTTAAAGACCAGGTGGAACTTCAGACTGCCAGAAATTGGCAACATTTTTATGGATATCTTTTTTCTACACTTTTTGAATGTCATCTAAACCAAGGATCTTTATTTTCAGGTAGTTTTATCAGCCTAACTGGTAATTTTAAGATATATTTGGATTTGGTCCAAAAATGCATTGTATGTTTGTGTGGGAACTAGACCAGTTCCACGGAGAAAAAAAAAAAGATTTTTGGTCTAAGCTTGGTTGTGATTAATCGCTAAATGCCTGCAAATTTTGGCGATTAAAAGTTTAGTAAATTAATTGCAAATCAACAGCATTAGTGCAATCCACCTGGGCCCATCTTCTGGGCCTTGATTCAAGCCAATGGGTCTAAAATTGCATCATGTAAATATTTTAGAATTGCGCACTATACAGTGAAATTTTCCTCGGTTTTAAACACCTGCCATTACCGCACCCCCATGAAAGTCCGTAGTAGCACTTCGACATAAGTATTGATGTAGGAGGTACACACTTTGCGTAGAATGTACTGTATATGGCGAGGGGGGGAGGGGAAGTATTTGCGTTTAAATTTCAGATGTATTTACGGTGTACATAGGAAGTTGCAATTTTATTGACTGTGTTTGGGGCAGTTTTACAGTTTTTAAACGAGTTTTGGCTGAAGCCTAGTGTTAAATCACACTATTTAATATTGCCAATCAATTTGTGTGTGACTTTACGATTGTCACCGCACAAAAAACATGGGGGTGTTTATTAGAGTGGGTGTTTATTAGAGTGTGGGCGTTTATAAGAGTGGGCATTTATTATGGTAGTTGCTTGTACATTCTGACATTTGATGTCTTTCTTTTTCAGGTCATAAAAGACAAGATATGAGATGACTGAAACCAAGAGTGAAGATGCTTCCTCTGCGACTTTGTCCTCCAGAAATATTTGTGTCATCAAAATTGCAAATGTAATTTAACAAGAGAATATGGTGGAAAATAAAACAGTTAAAAGATATATTTGGAGTTTTGTTGTTTTCAGCTCTTTGTAAAGGACTTTTTTTAACCCTTCAAGGCCCATGCGGTCGTGTCACAACCACATGGACATGCACTTTTTCAAAAAATTATGTTGCTACATGAAAAAAGCAGTGATGCTGGTATCATTTGAAGAGCTATTTGAAGTTTTTTCAAAAGTCAAATTTCAGGGTTGTTTTTTTTTCTTCAAAGACTTACCTACCATACTTCCAGACCTTGCTTTTGCCTGAGAAATTATCAATGCATCCAATTCTGGACATGCACTTTTTCAAAAAATGATGTTGCTACATCAAATTGGCCCACAGCAGTGATCCTGGTATCATTTAAAAGAGCTATTTGAGATTTTAAAATGATTTAACATTTTTGATGTGGGTTATGTTGAGAATATTTGAGTAGACAGTCAAATTTCGGGGGTTTTTTCTTCAATTTTTTTTATACGGGTTATATTAAGAATTTTTTAGTAAACTCAATTTCAGGGGTTTTTTTTTCTTTAAAAATTTACCTGCCATAAATCCAGTCCTTGCTTTTGCCTGAACACCTGTGAGAAACTGTCATTGATATCAATGCATCCAATTCTGGTCGAATTTTGACTGCCCCTATCATCAATATCTTTTTTTGACAAGATTTTTAGCCTTTTTCAGACCAATTTTGGACGAAAATCATAGTTCCTGGTTAAAATACAACTGCCAAATGCAAAACATTGAAATTGGAATTTGTGATTGATATCAAAAAGAGCAACTACCCATCGAAATATAAGTTTTAAAACAAACCTAATAATTACTCATAGGCAGCGCGGTATGCGTGCGGGTTCAAGAACCGAACTGGATGCATGGCTTCATGTTTTGATAGTAATTAAAGGGGTGAATATTTTGTGTTTATTTTCATTGTTTTTGCATGTTTTGAGAAAAAAAATCAGACTGGTATCAATAAAAAAGAAATTTAAAAAAAAATCTAAATATGTAAAAAAGTCCTCGATTTTCATTATTCACAAGAAATGGTAGAAGTTCAAAAAAATTGACCTAAATTTGCCTAAAATTTGCAATATTAATGTCAATAAAAAATTTTATTTATAATTTTTATTGAAAAGTTATGTCTTAACATTTGTGTAAACCAAATTTGTAGTGATAAAAACAAAAGTTCATAAAATTAATTTTGAAAAAAAAATTAGAAAAATTGTGCAGTCACGTTTTGAATCTCCTGGGTTCAGGGGTCAAGCAAGTTCATCTTATGTGAAAGAGGTTTTCAAAGGAAACAAAATGGTGAAGAAAGCATTCAAAAATCTTACTCTGTTAAGGAGATATTAAGTTTAAAGATATTCAAGTTTAAATGACTGGTGCAGTAAGTCTACTATGAAAAGTAGGTTTCTTCATCCAGACATTCTTAACAATTGTGAATGTATTTTAATAAAAGTTAATTTAAATTGTTTACTATTTAAATTATTTTTCCTTGAACTTTCATCAGTGGTATATTATAAATAACCTTACTAGATTCAGTTATACTACTTTTTTGACACATATCCCATGGTGTTTAAGCCACAAAATATAAGAGAATAGATAAAGACTAAGGAATCTGAGGCTTTGACATCACAACTAGTCTTATTTCAGTCGTTTCTACCTAAATGATACCAAACTTTTAAACTTAGATATTTCCTCAACGGAATAAGATTTTTGAATGCTTTCTTTACTAATTTGTTGCTTTTGAAGTCCTCTTTCATATCAGATAACACTTGCTTGACCCCTGAAGTTATCCTGTAAGAAAGGAGCATGTAATTACCTCAAGTGTTGGTGGAATTTTTCACTAACATGGGTTGAAATTCAATAGAAATTGCTGCAACAAGCTTCATTCAGTTCAGCGGTAAGGTCGTGGGAGGGGGGGGGGGGAGAACTTTCACACTAAAGTGACAGGTGTGTGCTGCCCTGGATTTCAAAATTGGACTGCTGTATGAGATATTCGTTTGATAACAGCAGTATGACAAAGTTTTGATTTTAATACCTGCAGTATGAAAATAGGTGATTTTGATACCTGCAGTATGAAAAAGGTAACTGCTAGGGTGGCACATATGGAAGTGTCCCGCGGGGTAAGGTCTGGCTGAAGAGGACAGTGGGGAAGAGGCATTACATATTGTTGAAAAGTTGTGTCACAGACAAAATTACTGAGAAGAACAAAGGGGTATAATTTAGATATAAGCAGGTGGGTGGGAGGAATGATAGGTATGCCATGTAGGAAATCAAGAGGTGAAGGGGATCACTTTGTGATGGTCTTGATTATTTCTAGTAGGAAAATATTCTACACTTATTAGTAGAACAATCCACTGATGATATTTGAAAACAATGTCTCATGCTTCATATGGTTTGTTGAGTTTGATGAACTTTTTACTTTATTTACATATCAAAATCAAACACTTACAATTAAGATGAGGCTAGAGGTTCAACCACATGCAGCTTCATGCTCATAATGCTAAAATTTCCAAAAAGGAAATAATTTCATATATCAAATGTCATTTGTTAATAATCCTCTCAAATGTAGCATCTACCACTTAAAAATATTTAAATATAGAAAAATGTCATTTCTTTTCACTCAATTACTGGTAATGTAACCATACCCAAGGCATGGTTACATAACAATGTATTACCCTGAAAATTATTAGGAGTTAAACTTACAATGAGAATATCCTGTATTATTTATGCACCCCAAAGATAAACCACCATGTTATATTTAACACAATAAGGGAAACAATGAGTAATACATCAGATTCATCGACATCTGCATCAAAGGAGAACATAAGAAATGTTCCCCCCCCCCTCCCCTTTTCTTGCCATTCACCTCATGAGGTAAGAAGGGCCCTCCACATCAAGCTGGGTCTATCTTGGGATTCTATCATTATTTGAATCATTATTTTTGCCCTTCGCTTTTTATCTTATATGAATAAGGAACATGATTTCTTCAGTACTTCGACCAATCAACTGCTGGGGGAATTTTTCCTTCACAACATTTCTCTCAATAAGGGCGATTCAGCTGACGTCATCAGGTCACATGACTTTGTTTTACATCGCCATTTTGTCAGAAAAACCACTGTCGTCTGCTGTACATATAATTAGACCTACATACGTTTGTATGTTGTTATATAAGATTATTTTTGTAAAATTATGCCGGAATCTTGCTGTGCCATTGGTTGCACTAATAGATGGGTGTTGGGGAATAAGAAGATGTTTTCTCGATTTCCATCTGATCCTGTTCGAAGTGGGGTTTCTGCTGTACGACACAACTGCTCTAAACCTACGATTCACACTAGGAATTGCGGCGAGCAGTTTATATCAGGTATGTAGGCTTTGTCTGAGTGTAACGAACAATCAGCTAAAGTGAGGAGGGGGCCCCCAAAAAATCAAATGCTAATCTAGCACGCAATGGTATAGCAATTTTCAGGTTAATATGAATATTCAAGTGACCTTTGCTCTCGCGTTGTCTGTTAAATTAAACAAAATTAAGTATTAAGGACAATCTGTGACAACATTACTTCATAGAGTCAGGATTAGTGACACCAATCCTTTTATAAAAAGCTTCTGAAAATCAGTGCCTCAGGGCTTTCTGACTGACATTTATAGTCACCTCCCCCTCCCTAACAAAAAAAAAAAGGTCCAAGGTCTTCAGTATAACTTTTTATTCTTTTTATTTTTCTGTTCACCCCTAGGCCCCTATAATTCTCTCAACAGAGGTGGACATGACTTTAACCTATTATGATGATGCCATTTCTAGTCAGATGTATCCAAATTCATTCTTAATAATTGATTATTATATTGCCAAAACACTACACCTTAGTTTTGTTGATTTCCATAGTAATCTTCCTTGAAGAGCTAA
Source organism: Chiridota heheva (assembly GCA_020152595.1). NCBI lineage: Eukaryota > Metazoa > Echinodermata > Holothuroidea > Apodida > Chiridotidae > Chiridota > Chiridota heheva. Next base: position 663,330 of record JAIGNY010000269.1, read on the forward strand.
AAAAATTAAAAAGTACATTTGATTGATTGCATGATTTCATATAATAGCTCAAAAAAAAATCCTGATAAAGCAAGGATCACCAAATCAGCTGTCTGGAAAAACCCCACCCTCTCCCAGCAGAATTTTTTTGTCAATGGGTATGCCCCAGTCAGGTTTTTAATGGAATATTGTTTTACACCTATGCACAAGAACATCTCGGGACAACTTGCATTCCTCCTGAACAACTATGAATGCAGAAATCAATCCCCTTGTGGGCAAGTTACTTTCACACTGATGTTTATCCATGCAAATAGAAGATGGAACTGTGAAGAAAGATGAAATCTTAACTTTGGGGTTAAAGCATTTGCTTTGATGCTCCTGTTAACCAAGTTTACAAATTCTTAATAATATTGATTTAACAATCAAATACAACATCTCCATGTATGCAGAGGGTAATGTTTAACAGCTGGTAACAAATGAAAAATAAATCTCAAAAGAAAATATGATGAAATATAGTTAACTTTTGTCTGTAAGACTTATTTCTTGAGTAAGCACCAAATCCATGTTGTAAATACTTGAAAGAAAATCATTTTTACTTCAATGATCAGTATACCACAGTGACCTGTTGATTGTCAACAAAACTAAGAACTCCACAGCAAAATATCTAACCCTGTGAGGACCCGCCAGCACCCTGGTTCACAGCTCTTGCAGTAACTAAACCTTCCTCTCTACTCAATGACGACGATAACCTGCGTATAGTAACAATGCTATCACGAAACGCTCAATACGACCCGGACGAGAACACAGGTACGACGTACGGACAGACATAACATCGACAACCAAGTCAATGTCCACAGCCTTTGATAACCAGTTGTGGTGCACTGGCGTGTCTACCCAACCCAGGGCCTCATGGTCTGTAGACATGTATAATATCCGCTACACCACAGTTAGTGTCAAAAAATGTCAAAAAACTTTTTATTTTATGTCATGGTAGGCAAGCCCAATCTGTGCAAAATGCATTTGGAAACTTAATTTACTAAGAAAGAAGAATTTCCTAAAACCAAATCTGAAAAAAGCACATAAGGAAAAAAGTAACCAAGGAAATAAATATCAAGGAATTAAATATGAAGGAAATATAAATAGCTTCACAACATGTTTGAGCATTATAGCTGTATCCGTTCACACAAAACTCTTTGAATCACAAGAAATATAACTTACTTTTAAACTCTTGTTTCTCCATTAAGTCTAAACCTCGCAATACATTTTGTGTCTTAAGCTCTGACAAAATCTCAAATCTGTCAGGGTCTATGTTGATCACATCAGAAACCACAATCCAGCACAAGCAATTAGCCATTACACAAGGGATTTCCACACACTTCACCTCACTTTCCATGGTTATAATCTGACATCGATAGTAAACAAATCTCACTGCAGCTGCACTGTCACACTCAACGCAAAGACAAAAGTATTCCCTGTGGTCAATGTGTCTGGCTTGAAATAATAATTTACAAATAGGAATGGTATTTAACAGTAAAGGTTTTGTTTGTTTATCGATGAGTGATTTCAAGAGATGTTTTTGTTCAACCTTGTAGGCTTTGATAATTTTGGATTGAAATTCCATTGCAACAGATTTTCATCATGTTGAGCTGAACATCACCACTAACATGCAGGGCCACTGAAAATCCTATTTGTATTTCCACTTTGCATTGTTATGACATTAATGTTAATTTAGGTTTCCCAAAATTCACACAATGAATGAAAATAACCAGAAATAATAACAAGGAGAGAAGGAAATAAACATGCTTTAGCAAGTTCTACTCTACTAAAACCATGCTGCTCTTTCCTCACCAAAATGACACCGTCCATCGTGGGGAATGCTAAGTCGTCAGTCGATGGTAGGAAAATCACATCCTACCTGGTTCTCTCTGGTTCTCTGAACGCTATTCGAAAAGAAAAGCGTGACAATGAGGTGTTCATTCACTTCCTGCCCCAGTCCAGTCAAGTTTAGGGCGCCGTCTCTAGCTGCAGGCTGAAGGATTTGACTGGCACGCAATGAGACGATGTAGAATTGTGATATTGCACGTTATAAGAAACCGATATAATGTAACATAATGATAGGTAAAAAACTGTTAAGACTGGTGTGTCACAACAAACAAGGTCCTTTTGTCTAAGAACTTGCATTTACATCTGATTCCTTGACATAAATGGTGCATTCTTGCTGTTTAGAAGCATCTAATGAACAGGTCTTTTTCAATGGATTGCTAATAAAAGGCAGGAAAGTACCCAAAAACCATCCAAAATAACAACTTACCAAGAAAATACCTTTTTACTGTCTAGTCGAGGTGCAGTGGTTAAGGAGTCATGCTCGTATTTGAAAGGTACCGGGGATTCAATTCCCAACGTGAGCACTGCATTGTGTTCTTGAGCAAGACACTTTATTCTACTTGCTCCAGTCCACTCAGCCGTAAAATGAGTACCAGCACTGCTGGGGAGTTAACCTAGGATGGACTGGCATCCCATCCAGGGGGGATGTGTACTCTCATCCGCTTGTGCCATAGAACCAGGGATAAGCATTGGCCCTATGGACCTTATGGCTCAGATGGATTTAACTTAACTGTCTATTCATTGAAAATGTAAAATAAATGGACTGAAATTGCACAAAAGGACTAAATGCAGGCCTGTACACAAATAAAGATACTTCGCCCCCACCAGTATGCACTTTGTTATCCAAATATCTAAGCCCTAGGCTAGTACAGTTACTATACCTACTTCAGTTTTACTCCACAAAGCTTGCAGAATTTAGGTAAGGAAATGGCTCATTGGAAAATAAAAATGCACGCTAAAGCATAAGTCAATGGCATTTAACACATTTCAAAGTTTGGTTGCCCTAAACATGTAAAGCACCAACATTTTCAGAGTCATAATGAAGACCAACAGATATGGAAATTCACACACTCTTAATCCAAAACGTCTTCTACAATCTCACTTGAATATGGAAATATAACTTGCTTAAAACATGTAGAAAACGGGTAAATATAATAAAATGCAGGGCCATTTCGACTTCGGGTATATTGAAAATGATGATTGCACAGCCTGTATGGGGAAAACTGGGTATACTTGAAATAAAATTTAGTATAAAAATATGCCTGGGGCAAGCATTTTCTATCAATGCACAAACTAAGCTGAATGTTGTACAGAAAAGTCATTGGAAGTTTCACGTCTAGGCTGCACCACTGTGTGAATCTTTAACAAGACTGATTGATGCCGCTAAATTTACTGACGCAACTCAGCATCAGTAACTTATCATCGCCATCAACAATGCATGATACAAAACCAGCATGATGAGATGAAATGTTGAATCAAAAAAGACAGAAACGCCAAGATCACCCCCAGGAGCGTTTCTATCCCATAGAGACTTCTCGATCACCTTAAGAGTTTATCTCTTGGAGAGCTGATGCCATCCCATCTAGATGTAGAATCTATTGCAGCTTTTCATGTTCCTCATAAAATCTCCAACAATCTTTTTGAGCTCTATCATTACTTGCCAGTCTGGTTTTTCCAAATCATCTCTGAAGTATGTTTTTACAGCATCTATAGACTCTCTGCTTATCTACAAATGAAAAAGGAATGACAATTAGTTCTGTGTAATTGTAATTCTCTTTCTTCTAGAGGGAGGGGGAGGGAAGAGGGGGGGGGGGGGGGACAATACTTTTCCTACACAAAGTGATGGGGGACAATGTTTCAAAAAATAAGTATTTTGTTTTAAATTCTGCCTAAAAGTGGGGGATTACGACCCTGATGGATTTCATATAGCAGAGGAGGGATTTGGTTGGCTCATATGTGCCAGAGGGCTAACAAGGAAAAGTGGGATGGTACAAACACAAGTGTTCAGTTTGTAAGAGAAAAGTTAAGAAGAGTGATGTTGGTGTACTGGGCTAGTTGATTTAAACTAAGAGTATGTAGATACACAAAGAACATTTTAATCATAAAACCCTAAAACAAATCAAGATATGGGTATCGGAGTTTGTATTGTGAAAGTTTGAAATGGAGTATCCTTTGAAGAGATATTTGCCATGATGTTTTTTTTTAACAAATATGTGCTAGGATAATTTCCTTCTCCAATTTCCCTTTATAAATGATTGAAGAACTACACACATATGTTATAGTACTTTATTAAGCTTGGCTTTTCACTCAACTGTATGTGTAGGAGGTGAGGGGTTGATGTCAAAACCCACGTTTTATTCAAAATCCCAACACAAATTGTTATCTCTTACCTTACTGACGATCATGTCATTGTGATCAAAGTGTCTACCATACATCTTAGGCGCATCTCCTGAGACATTCTCTATCTTTATGCACACCTCTTGTCCCTTGCAGGCAGTTTCTACCACTTTGTGGTTCAATTCTAAGCTGGATATCACACCAATTTCAAGATTCTGTAAGAAAAGGAAAAAAAAGTTGTGAAAAAACCATCTGATAAATCAGTGACTTGTCACCAAGCAGATTATGATCTTCTAAGCTTGATATCACACCAAACACCAATTTCAAGAATCTGTAAGAAAACAAGAAAAAGGTTTTGATAAACCATCTCAGTAACTTCCCAATGATTATATAAGCTTCAAATCCACAAGCAACATGCAAAAATAAACACACTAAACCAAAAACAACTAAATTTCTTATGCCTAGACAGAGTAATAGAATCAATTTTTAGAAATAACGCTGTCAATTCAGGAAATCTGGCACATCATCAATATAGTGCAAAATGTTGCTGATGACTACTTTTTTGTTTTTGTTTTAAGACCTACCTACCTACCTACATCTATATATATATATATATATATATATATATATATATATATATATATATATATATATATATATAGACCTACCTACCTACCTACCTATATATATATATATATATATATATATATATAGACCTACCTATATATATATATATATATATAGACCTACCTACCTACTATATATATATATATATATATATATATATATATATATATATATATATATATATACTGCTCCACAGACACCTCCCTTCTAGTAAAGCAAGACCTACATACCTATATATATATATATATATATATATATATATATATATATATATATATATATATATATATATATATATATATATATACTGCTCCACAGACACTCCCTTCTAGTAAAGCAAGACCTACATACCTATATATATATATATATATATATATATATATATATACTGCTCCACAGACACCTCCCTTCTAGTAAAGCAAGACCTACATACCTATATATATATATATATATGCCCATCAAGAAATGATGATGGCGCTGTGTATTTACACCATGGGAAAGTCATGATAGGTCTATTCACCGAACCCTGCGATGACAGAAAAGACCAATCCTTAACCCACACAGGCGGCAACACATTAAACATTTGAAGTCCTCATTTATTACGTGTCTCGACTGCCTTTCTTTCCTCTGTATTCTTAAAAAACATCATGATGCTGTTTCCTATTAGCTTCAAATGTGTGGACGCTTTTCTTCGTGCTACCAAACCATTCAGACCTGTCACCAGCTACCTCCTCCCAGTCATCTATGTTGAAGTCACAGTTCTTGAAATTTTGTTGCAATTAAATTTATACCACTTGTGTTGGCCTCCTTGTGTTCGCTTTCCTTCCACAAGCTCTGAATAAAGCAGTTGTCCTCCATTCGTACATGGCCAGTCCAACATTCGTACAACATGGCCAGTCCAACGGAGACATGACTTGACAATCATTGCTTCAACACTAAGGAATCTGCAAGCTGTAGCACTGCATTGTGGGGTTTTGCTTGCCATCTGATGTTAAGGATAGCAGAGTTTTCCTTTGATGGACCTGCTCGAGGGACTTGACGTGGAGTTTGTACAGAGTCCATGTTTCACAACCATACAGCAATGAAGGGGTTACAAATGCTTTGTACACTATGACTTTAGTGCTGGGTCGTAAGTCTTTACAGTCAAACACCTTTGTTTTGAGATGGCCATAAGCAGAACTGGTTGCATGAATGCAATGTTGCACTTTATCTGTTATTGTGGCATCCTTTGAGATGATGCTACCCAGATGAGGGGACTTATCAACACAATTCAACACAGTCATTTATCTTGATTTCTTGGTCAACTGACTGGCTGCCTGGTGGTGGCTGATGGTGGCTGATGCCCATTACTTCTGCATTTTGTCAATACTGATAATGGTGACTGGCCCAAATGATGACACAGCTTCTGGCAAAGCAATCAACAATTAGCTGGAGATCACTTCTGCAGAATGCTGATAACAAGCCCACAATCGCTTCGCAAAGCAATAATTAGCGAGTTCAATAATCAGCTCATACAGAACTTGTTGAACAAAGGGAACTAGCAGATGAAGGAGTTTTATCATGGGCAGAGGTTGCGTTAGAACTTTTTGTCTGGCATATTTGGCTACGACAAAGCCTTTAATTTTCAGCTTATTTTGTAAATTTGCCGTTGTATGTACAGAGCACTGCGTAACTACAGAGCACTGCGTAACTACAGGGCACTGCCTAATGTACAGGGCACCGCGTAATGTACAGGGCACCGCGTAACGTACAGGGCACCGCGTAACGTACAGGGCACCGCGTAACGTACAGGGCACGCGTAACGTACAGGGCACCGGCGTAACGTACAGGGCACCTGCGAACGTACAGGGCACCGCGTAACGTACAGGGCACCGCGAAATGTACAGGGCACGCGTAATGTACAGGGCACCGCGTAATGTACAGGGCACCGCGTAACGTACAGGGCACTGCGAACGTACAGGGCACCGCGTAATGTACAGGGCACCGCGTAACGTACAGGGCACCGCGTAATGTACAGGGCACCGCGTAACGTACAGGGCACGCGTGAACGTACAGGGCACCGCGTAACGTACAGGGCACCGCGTAACGTACAGGGCACCGCGTAACGTACAGGGCACCGCGTAACGTACAGGGCACCGCGTAACGTACAGGGCACCGCGTAACGTACAGGGCACCGCGTAACGTACAGGGCACCGCGTAATGTACAGGGCACGCGTAACGTACAGGGCACCGCCTAACGTACAGGGCACCGCGTAACGTACAGGGCACCGCCTAACGTACAGGGCACCGCCTAACGACAGGGCACCGCCTAACGTACAGGGCACCGCCTAACGTACAGGGCACCGCCTAACGTACAGGGCACCGCGTAACGTACAGGGCACCGCGTAACGTACAGGGCACCGCCTAACGTACAGGGCACCGCCTAACGTACAGGGCACCGCCTAACGTACAGGGCACCGCCTAACGTACAGGGCACCGCCTAACGTACAGGGCACCGCCTAACGTACAGGGCACCGCCTAACGTGACAGGGCATGTACAGGGCACCGCGTAACGTACAGGGCACCGCCTAACGTACAGGGCACCGCCTAACGTACAGGGCACCGCCTAACGTACAGGGCACTGCGTAATGTACAGGGCACTGCGTAATGTACAGGGCACTGCACGCTAGCGAAGCTTGCAAGTATTGTTAGCACACAGACTTGTGTAGGCCTGCCTGCCTTGCTAAAGTGAATGAAAAGTGGTTAAAGAGGCATGGTTAAGGTAGGCACTGGAAGTTGACTTATATGAATACTAGCTAAGCTTTGAATATGTGAAAAACAACATTTATACAATGTACATGTATACTTGACAGACATGTTTATGAATCTTGTCCATCTTGAATCATCCTGCTGAGAGTCTCGTGGTTATGGCATTTTTCTTTTATTTCTGAGTAATCCAAAATCATTTTTGTGTGAAATAAAACTTTCAATCGCATGAGAGGTAAGATTTTCATGATTTTTATTTAAGTTAATGAAAAACTCTGGCGTAAAATTTCACATGCTATATCTAAATTTTACGAAGCAGGTACAACATGTGTCGTAAGAAATTTCAGCCATAGCGTAATATACAACAAATTTGTCATTAACACAAACCATGATCATGGGAATTGGGTTCAAAAATAATTTTGCATGAATCTGGTGTTGGTAATGTGTTGGAGGGTCAGATGGGTGGGATTGATCCTTTTAAACAGAGAATCTATGACATGGATAGGCAGAACTGAGCTAGTGAAACATCAAAGAAAAGAGAGGCCTTGACTTGCCAATGTCAATGAAAAAATGTCATTGGGCAACCTGTACCCTCCCAGCCCCAACACATTCCCAGAACCACATCCTGGATCGTAATACAACTTCCAATTTAAGAAAATATGTGTGTCAAGAAAAGTCAAGCAACATGAAAAATGTACAACAACATTAAAGCAAAATTATGCAAAACAATATTGCTTAATGTATGACAAACTAGACATTGGAAACAATACAAATCCCCTCACTGCTAATAATGCATATTCCAGACTGTCCCATATTCCATCCCAACCTGTCAAAAATGTAATTGCATGCCTATACCCATGCAATCACATCTGAAAACCAGATACTGTATGTCATTCCACCACCACATGCCATCACAAATGAAATCCAGATGACACCCCACCACATTAGAGCTGTGAACGTTTAGGGATTTTAGTAAATGTGTACACGCCAAAAAAAGCGAGCGTGTATCGTGTACACGAGTTTAGTACCGTAATTTTTAAAAATACACCAAAATTGCTCCAAAACTACAAGGCGAAGTAAAAAAAATCGCACAACTAGTATGGCAAAAGTACTGGCTGCATTGCCGAATAGACGCTGAGTTTTGCTTTCAAAATCGTAAAAAGTTTACTTCTACGGTACAAATCATCATTTTTATGGAAAATATGCATGGAAATTCAGTTTAGAAAGAACAGATAGCTTCCTTTCAATGTCATTTAAACTCAACATCGCAGAACTTGTTTGTCCTATTCGCCACGGCTTTCAAAGTTCTGTGAAAATCTTGCATACTGAGGCCTATGATATACCCCGGCCAGTAAAACATTTCAAAATTACGCCACCACCACCAGGAAGTTCTGAAATAATAGTCCTCGAAAAATGGCGCCTTCTTTGCGAAGCATGCAGAATTTCAGCTTTGTTAAAACATTCTTCTGTTTATTTATTATGCAATATTTTTTCTTTCTTGCAAAATTTATTTGACTCATCTGGTAATATTTACATGTAAATGTACTGATTGTCACGATTTAAGTGCTTTTTTGGTCGATGAAACGGGCCTTGATAGCGTGGGATTTAAAGCCTTATGGCCTAACGTTAGGCCTATTGTTAGTTTCACTGTTTACTGCTGCACATTCGCGGTGCATTTTACAAGTTAGATTACTCAGATTTCGGCGAAATTAAAGTGCATAATATCCCCATTCATTGGTAATTACTGCGCATTTGTGATTCGCACATTTAAAAAAAATTATGCTAGTCGGGTTTACAGTTTGTAAAAAATCATTGATTGGAATTTTGTCAGCCGAATGTGTGTGTGATTTGAATCATGAATATGAATATTGATTTTCAACGGCAAGACACTGGGCCTATAATGTATGAAAAACGATTACTCGCAATGAAGTATTTAGTAAACGTTTACAAGATTTGCGAGCGTGTAGCGAGTACACGCTAAACGGTCACAGCTCTACACCACATGCCATTCCACCCTGTCCCACATGTAGACCCACCCTGTTCCACATCCCAACCCACCCTGTTCCACATGCTAACCCACCCTGTTCCATATTCCAATCCAACCTGTTCCACATGCCAACCCACCCTGTCTAACATGCTAATGCATCCTGGCCAACATCATACCCCATCCTACCCTACATACAATTCCACCCTGTCCCACATGAAATCTCACCATCATCCTAACTCCTTCAGCTACTTTATCCTCAGGTCATCTTCTAATCCACATTCCACTTATTGTTTATATTTCCCAAACCCCTAATCCAAAATTCTTTAGAAGCAAGGAAACTTTTATTTGCTTCTTGATTCATGGCAAGACAAGCAATTTGTATTCCTATTCATGTTAGGAATGTCAGTATCATAACAAAACTAGAAATGTGAAGTTAGTAAGTCTCGCCTGCCATATATTTTTGATCTCGAATCAAACATTTTGCAGCAGTCTACTTTTATGCAAATAACTTAATTAATATGCACAATATACCTCACCGATAAGTGTGGACACGAGCTACCACAAATATAATATTTTCATTGCTATACAAATAAGTTATTTAGTATGCACACACAATCCCCAAAACGAGCTCCCTAAACAGTAGCAATGCCCTCTACCACTGAACCAAGATATTATCTCAGCTTCATTTTGTTTGAAAGTCTATTGTTATGCAAATAACCTAATTAATATGCACACTACACCTCACCATTGAGTGTAGACAATGCTCTTCACATATATGATCATTTGTGTAAACAAAATCTCCCACCCACTTTATAATAAGAGATATAAAAACAAATATTTTCATTGTTATGCAAATAACCTAATTAGTATGCACACACAACCCCCTAATCATGCTTATTTGAGTAGTACCCATGTCCTCTACCCCTATGCCAAGTCACATGAATGTACACCATTCATAAGTTATAAAAACAATAACCAAAATCTTAACCAAAACTTTAATCCGACAAATATTTTCATTGTTATGCAAAAAAGCTAATTAGTGTGCACACACAACCCTCCAATCATGCTCACATTATCAGTATCCATGTCCTCTACCCCTATGCCAAGTCATATGAATTTACACCATTCATACCTAAAGTTATGAAAACTTAGACCAAAACTTTAACCGGATGCCGCCCGACGCCGACGCTAAGGGTAGTAGAATAATAGCTCTACTATTCTTTGAATAGTCGAGCTAAAAATGCAGTGCATTGTATTGTAGTTACTGGGCTCGCAATACAGGTATATGATACACAATAACTTCATACTCCACACTCAACATGATGCCTGCAGTTTCTGCCCTTTAAAATATAAATATCTTACACCAGTGATCTATTCATATTTCTATTTTATTTTTAAGAATTAATTGAATTATATAACAAATAACAAACCTCTTTGCTTGGCACTATAAGCGGCGTTCCCTCCTTTACGATTCCGCCTTCTACCAAAACTCCAACAACGATCGGATTCCTGGCATTAAATATATACTGTGGCATAACTTTGAGTTTACAGGGAAAGACAGCAAGATGTTTGAACTCTTGTCTTTTTCTTTCTTTAAGATCATCTAGATGTTTTGTGAAACTGTCAAACAAATGATAAATAATGTCTGCTTGGAAGATTTGGATTCCTTCTTTGTCTGCCATTTCCTGGGCCTCTCTTTCTATTTTGACGTCAAATGCGAGGATAACTGCATACCTGTAAAGAGAAACAAAGTACAAGTGTATTCATGTTCTTGAGATCAAGAGGAGTTGTCGATATAATCACAACTCTCTTCTCAAATGGAGAACAAAGCACACCACTCTCTTCTCAAAATGAGTCCAGAGCACACCACTCTCTTCTCAAATGGAGAACAAAGCACACCACTCTCTTCTCAAAATGAGTCCAGAGCACACCACTCTCTTCTCAAATGGAGAACAAAGCACACCACTCTCCTCTCAAAATGAGTCCAGAGCACACCACTCTCTTCTCAAATGGAGAACAAAGCACACCACTCTCCTCTCAAAATGAGTCCAGAGCACACAACTCTCTTCTCAAATGGAGAACAAAGCACACCACTCTCTTCTCAAAATGAGTCCAGAGCACACCACTCTCTTCTCAAATGGAGAACAAAGCACACCACTCTCTTTTCAAAATGAGTCCAGAACACACCACTCTTTTCTCAAATGGAGATCAAAGCACACCACTCTCTTCTCAAAATGAGTCCAGAGCACACTACTCTCTTCTCAAATGGAGAAAGCACACCACTCTCTTCTCAAAATGAGTTCAGAGCACACCACTCTCTTCTCAAATGGAGATCAAAGCACACCACTCTCTTCTCAAAATGGGTCCAGAGCACACCACTTTCTTCTCAAATGGAGAAAAAAGCACACCACTCTCTTCTCAAAACGACAACAGAGCACACCACTTTCTTCTCAAAATAAGTCCACAGCACACCACTCTTTTTTTAAAAATGCGTCCAGATGTAAAACAACAGTAAACATTGTAAATATGTCCTCTTAAAACGTCCCCCGTGTAATTGTGAGATGATAAGTACAATAAATTGCGAAAGAGGGAAGGCATATAAAGATGTATTTACTTCATAAATACTATTTCTGTCACAATTTTTTTGCAGGAAGATTAATTCCAATGGTGCAAATGAGGTATGGAGCACTTGTTTGTACAACACATAAAACATCTCCAGACTACGCCATTTTTGATCAAATTTGAGAAGTACTTACTGACGGTCATGCTCCAACATAATAGAAGCTTTCATCACATCCTTTCTATGAACTGGACCAATATTGATACCCGCATACTGAAATCACAAGACAAAAGAGAAAAATCCATAGCATTTCATTCATGTACATCTCATATTTATGAGTGCCAGCCTTGTTTCAGGGGATAAAAAACAAAACAAAATCCCATTAAAATCTCCTTCTTCATCAAAAAGATCATAAAACTACTCCAATGATATTGTTGTGGCAAGAGTGAATGAATCGTAGGAGTGATCCATTGATTGACAATAAAAGATGGCACCAATTTATACTTATTGGAGGACACATGAGTAAGGTGTCTCTTTCAAGAACAAGATACAGGGACACTAGTGAAGAGGTTGTTTGTTTGTTTCTTTGATGAGGGCTTAACGGCACCATGACAACGAAGGTCAAATAGTGCCTGAGAGGTCAGATCAATCTAGAGGTAGGAAGAAAAGAAACAGGGGGAGAATGAGAGAAATTCAAGAACAAAATGCCAGAAAGCTGTGATTGAGAGAAGAGGTGCATGGGTGAAACACAAACAAAGTAGAGAAGTGGAGAGGTCTTGTATCAGGCTGGCAAAATCAAAATGAAATTCTCGGTCATTGAATAGATAATAAAACCCAAAACAACTCTCATGTTTCTATGGTGTTGTGAGTAAGTGTGGTATTCACTGCTAGTCACTTAAGGCCAGCATTCATATACTGTTTGAGGCCAGTTTTTGTTTGTTTGTTTGTTAAGGTTACTGCGATGAGTCAAAACAGCCAAGAAGGTATCAGGAAATCATAGTGCTAGAATAAAGACAGGAAAGAAAAGGTATTTAGGTGAGGAATAGGGAGGGTTAAGAGGAGAAATGAAAGGGAAGGAGAGGAGGACGATGATGGATGAAAAGAAGGAGGTAATAATGAGAAAGGGATGATTATATAGAATGATATAAGTTACTGTTGCAGAAGAAGGTAATGAAATATGAGGAGGATTTTTTTCTGAAAGAGATATGAGACTGAGATTAAGGGGATGAGAGATGTCCTGAAATTGGGAGTATAAGAGACAGGTTAAAAGGATATATGGTTGATAATGCAGATGAGGCTGAAAGGTATGGGGGAGCTTGATAAGAGATAGGAGTGTGTAAGAATAGTGACTCTTCTAAGGGGTGGTGACTGTGTAAGGGGGTGGTGACTGTGTAAGGGGTGGTGACTGTGTAAGGGGTGGTGACTGTGTAAGGGGTGGTGACAGGGTGGTGACTGTGTAAGGGTGGTGACTGTGGGGTGGTGACAGGGGTGGTGACATCTTGTAAGGGGTGGTGACTGTGGTGACTGTGTACTGTGGGTGGTGACTGTGTAAGGGGTGGTGACTGTGTGACTGTGTAGGGGTGGTGACTGTGTAAGGGGTGGTGACTGTGTAAGGGGTGGTGACTGTGTGGTGACTGTGGGGTGGTGACTGTGTAAGGGGTGGTGACTGTGTAAGGGGTGGTGACTGTGTAAGGGTGGTGACTGTGGGGGTGGTGACTGTGGTGAAGGGGTGGTGACTAAGGGTGGTGAAGGGGTGGTGACTGTGTAAGGGGTGGTGACTGTGTAAGGGGTGGTGACTAAGGGGTGGTGACTGTGTAAGGGGTGGTGACTGTGTAAGGGGTGGTGACTGTGTAAGGGGTGGTGACTGTGTAAGGGGTGGTGACTGTGTAAGGGGTGGTGACTGTGTAAGGGGTGGTGACTGTGTAAGGGGTGGTGACTGTGTAAGGGGTGGTGACTGTGTAAGGGGTGGTGACTGTGTAAGGGGTGGTGACTGTGTAAGGGGTGGTGACTGTGTAAGGGGTGGTGACTGTGTAAGGGGTGGTGACTGTGTAAGGGTGGTGACTGTGTAAGGTATTGACACTGAGTTGTTAGAAAGTAGAGTTTGTTACTGGTCTCAGGAGTTTTGCAAAGCTTTCTTGAGGTAGTAGATATACAGCATCTTATTCAAAAAAACATATCCACAGAAAACTGTTGTAATCATTGCCCCACTTACCTTTATCATACTGAAATTTAATATAATCAGGGTATGTGGGAGTGTCCGTGGCAACTCATGTACATACCGTCTCAACTGAAATGAAGAGGAAACTTTTAAAATCTTACTGGTATTTTTGAAGTTCTTAAAAATTCTAACAACGCCTCCAAGGATCCCAGCGTAGATGCCTGTACGTAAACACCACGATCAGTGAGCTTGATGCACTGCAATGCTTTTTCAAGGATTTCACCAATCTCTTCCTGCGGAGGAAAATGTGTTCAGTCAAGTCCTAGTAAGGCAGTAAATTGTTATAACGAGAATCTAGATTCCTCATTTCTTGTTAATTCATTGTTTTTTGTGTTTATTCCATTAATAAATGTTTTAAATTTTCAGTGTTTTACTTATTCAAATTTGGGACCGAAATTATGGAAGTTTTAAGCAAAACAGCGCAAAATATTATCATGTTTTACTAAACTAATGATACTGTGCTGTACTGTGCGTTACTGCTATACAAAGATTTTTTCATCATGAGATATATTACTACTGATATGTACTGTGCGTTACTGCTATACAAAGATTTTTCCATCATGAGATATATTACTAATGATATGTACTGTGCGTTACTGCTATACAAAGATTTTTTCATCATGAGATATATTACTAATGATATGTACTGTGCGTTACTGCTATACAAAGATTTTTCCATCATGAGATATATTACTAATGATATGTACTGTGCGTTACTGCTATACAAAGATTTTTCTATCATGGGATATATTACTACAGATATGCACTGTGCAATACTGCTATACAAAGATTTTTCCATCATGAGATATATTACTAATGATATGTACTGTGCGTTACTGCTATACAAAGATTTTTCCATCATGAGATATATTACTACTGATATGTACTGTGCGTTACTGCTATACAAAGATTTTCCATCATGAGATATATTACTAATGATATGTACTGTGCGTTACTGCTATACAAAGATTTTTCCATCATGAGATATATTACTAATGATATGTACTGTGCAACACTGCTATACAAAGATTTTTCCATCATGAGATATATTACTAATGATATGTACTGTGCGTTACTGCTATACAAAGATTTTTCCATCATGAGATATATTACTACAGATATGCACTGTGCGTTACTGCTATACAAAGATTTTTCCATCATGAGATATATTACTAATGATATGTACTGTGCGTTACTGCTATACAAAGATTTTTTCCATCATGAGATATATTACTAATGATATGTACTGTGCAACACTGCTATACAAAGATTTTTCCATCATGAGATATATTACTAATAATATGTACTGTGCGTTACTGCTATACAAAGATTTTTCCATCATGAGATATATTACTACAGATATGCACTGTGCAATACTGCTATACATAGATTTTTCTATCATGGGATATATTACTACAGATATGCACTGTGCAATACTGCTATACAAAGATTTTTCTATCATAGGATATATTACTACAGATATGCACTGTGCAATACTGCTATACAAAGATTTTTCCATCATGAGATATATTACTAATGATATGTACTGTACGTTACTGCTATACAAAGATTTTTCCATCATGAGATATATTACTACTGATATGTACTGTGCGTTACTGCTATACAAAGATTTTTCCATCATGAGATATATTACTAATGATATGTACTGTGCGTTACTGCTATACAAAGATTTTTCCATCATGAGATATATTACTAATGATATGTACTGTGCAACACTGCTATACAAAGATTTTTCCATCATGAGATATATTACTAATGATATGTACTGTGCGTTACTGCTATACAAAGATTTTTCCATCATGAGATATATTACTAATAATATGTACTGTACGTTACTGCCATACAAAGATTTTTCCATCATGAGATATATTACTAATAATATGTACTGTGCGTTACTGCTATACAAAGATTTTTCCATCATGAGATATATTACTACAGATATGCACTGTGCAATACTGCTATACATAGATTTTTCCATCATGAGATATATTACTACAGATATGCACTGTGCAATACTGCTATACAAAGATTTTTCCATCATGAGATATATTACTAATGATATGTACTGTGCGTTACTGCTATACAAAGATTTTTCCATCATGAGATATATTACTAATGATATGTACTGTGCGTTACTGCTATACAAAGATTTTTCCATCATAAGATATATTACTACTGATATGTACTGTGCGTTACTGCTATACAAGATTTTTCCATCATGAGATATATTACTAATGATATGTACTGTGCGTTACTGCTATACAAAGATTTTTCCATCATGAGATATATTACTAATGATATGTACTGTGCGTTACTGCTATACAAAGATTTTTCTATCATGAGATATATGGAATAAGAATGTTATGAAACTGACATAAAAACCAGAATGGAAAATGGAAAAGAATACTATACTACTGCCATTACAATAGAACTTAGTAGGAATTGTAAAAGAATTAATTTTCATGTCTTTTATAATCAATTGTGATCTAAATCAAGCCCACTTCAAATTACTCATTTTCGATAAACGAGAAGAAAATATCTTATTTACAAATTTTGTATACAACAGCCTTCAATTTTAACTTATAAATCTAGTACACTAGAATATTGTACTAATTTCATAGTCAGTCATTCCTTATTGATTAATTTTCATGTATTCTTTATAATCAATTAAAATTTGAAGCCAACTTGAAATTACTCAGTTTGGGTTAGTGAGAAGAAAATATCTTATTTACATATTTTATATATAGCAATCTTCAATTTGAACTTCATGTCATGGTTCTGCTACATATTTGCACATACTGTATATTGTCACTGTGTGAGGGATTTTGCTTCCATACTCTTAAAAAAAAAAATGAAACTCTAGTGGTGCAAGCTCATAGCATTTATATGACACAATATCAAGAAAACAAATATTTTAATGCACCTAAAATTCATGCCAACATACTGTACATCTGAAATAATAGTAAATAAGAATAGTAAAAATATTTACAATATAATGCAAGAAAGAAACAGAAAACATTACATAATTGAAAGCACGATCAAATAGTCTTAACTAAATGTTGGAATTGTTGAAGGGGATCTAGCAGTTTTAACTAAAGGAATATTCCCATGAATTTTTATTTGTTCATATATGATGGAGAAAATTTGTAGAAACAAAGTGGTGAAAAAACTATGTTAATAATATCTTATTCCGTTTAGAAGTAAAAACAATTTAAAAAGTAGGAAAATGCTCTTAAAAACACCTCATACAGTATAGGTCCTTCAGCTTGGTGACGTCATCAAGGCAAATCCAGCACAGTTATGTATTTCTGATTAATTTAATCACACTTTTTTTACATTATTGAACAGCATTTTTGGTTCATAATAGAGATAGGGTGGAATATATAATTTACAAGAAAACATTGTTTTTTCTTGGTGTACATCACGTTTACAATGACAAACAAATCCAAATCATTTTTAAAGAAATACAAAAGACAGTTTTGTTGAAATTGTCTCTATGACATCACATATGTTGCTAATTAGTCACTTTTCCCCCAAATTAGAAAAAACTTTAAATTTCGTAACTTCTAAACGGAATAAGATATTAACATAGTTTTTTCACCACTTTGTTTCTAAAATTTGTCTCTATCATATATATGGAAAAATGAAAATCTATGAGAATATTCCTTTGAAAGAAACAAGACTATTCCATCAAAATGGTCCACGTACATTATAAACATGATTACAAAATAAAGATCTAAATCTGGGAAGTACAAGAGAAAACTTTTCTTTGGACCCGAGGAATATCTCGTTGTTTTGTTTTGTAATAAAACATGCTTGACAAATAAATTGGGGCCATGTTTTACTCTTTTTCAGCGTTAGAATCAGGTCATGTGACCAGATTGCATATTTATAGCATGAAAAGTAAGGTATAACCTGAAGTAAATATTTAAATAACATCAGATATTCTTTGAAACGATTTCTGTAGAAGACAAGTTATAAGATATAAAACCTGGACCAGATAAGACTATTTAAACAATAAGCAGTTCACATGACTCTTCCAGATACATGTCAAATAAATTTGGTCAAGGCCAGGTAATGATATTTGCCACTGAAGATATTCTTTCAGAAGGTAACGATTTATAGTAAGTTATAAGATGGACATAAAACTAAGGACTATGATACCTTGGGTCTCACTGAATGAGAGATTTATAGTAATCATAAGGACATGATACCAGATATGTGAGACTAGTTGACACCTAAACAACTAAACAGTTCCTGACACAATCTGTGACTGTCTAAACAACTAAACAGTTCCTTACCTTGGGTAATGTTTATTGCCACTGAATGAGAGATTTATAGAAATCATAAGGACATGATATCTCCGCCAACCAGATATGTGAGACTAGTTGACACCTATACAACTAAACAGTTCCTTACCTTGAGAATCTCTACTTCATCTGGATGATTGGCAACAAGAAGAGGCAGACCTGCTAATGCTTTCTCCATATCCTTGGCCAGTAGCTTTACACCATAAGCACCTTTTAATTCTTTGTGTTTCACATACTGGTTCTAAAAATGCAAAAAGAGGATCATCTATATCGTATTATTCATATTTATTGCAATTTGACAAAGTGTCATCAAGAACAAAAAGGACTATCTCTTTAAAATGGATAAGACATAAGGAAATCTAAGCTAGAGCTAAATCCTTACTCAGCCCATCAGGTTTCGTTGGTGTAAGGGGATGAGAGCACATGACTCCACATGGATGGGATGCCAGTCCATCACAGGTTAACTCCCAGCAGTGCTTTTACTCATTTTAGAGCTGAGTGGACTGGAGCAAATAGAGTAAAATGTCTTGCTCAAAGACACAATGCAGTACTTGTAATGGTTAAAAAGCCATGACTCTTCAACCACTTCACCTCTCACATAAAGAAAGCACTACTATTGAATCTTTTAAAGGAATATTCCCATAGATTTTCATTTTTTCATATATGATAGAGAAAAATTTATGAAACAAAGTGGTGAAAAAACTATGTTAATATCTTATTCCTTTTGGAAGTTACAAAATTTTAAAATAATTTTAAATTTGGACAAAAGTGACTGATTGGCAACATCTGTGATGTCATAGAAACAATCTCAACAAAACGTCTTTTGGATTTTCTTATCATTGTAAATGTAATGTAGACCAAGAAAAAACAAAATTCTTTCTTGTAAATTATATTTTCCACCCTATCTCTATTATGAAGCAAAAATGCTGTTTGATAATGTTAAAAAAGTGTGATTAAATTTATAAGAAATACATAACTGTGCTGGATTTGCCTTGATGACATCGCCAAGCTGAAGGACATATACTGTACAAGGTGTTTTTAAGAACATTTTTCTACTCTTTAAATTGTAAGAACTTGTAAACGAAAGAAGATATTTACATAGTTTGTTTCACCACTTTGTTTCTACAAATTTTCTCTATCATATATGAAAAAATGAAAATCCATGGGGATATTTCTTTAAAAGTTGAAACTAACAAGGTAGTCAATAACTGTATAAGAAAGTTTGGAGAACGGGTGTCATCTTAAAAAAACATTATGGGCAAGCAATTATATACCACATAAGGAACCACCATGAGTACAAATGGCAAAATGTTGATCACCTTGCCCTAAGGTAAATCTTGCATAAGCAATATTATATGCCAAGAAAATAATTTTCAAAAGAAAACACTGTGAGGATACAATGTGAATTGGAGTAACTAACAAACGGAAATATCTTGAAGAATACGAATTAAAATTTTACAAGGAACACCATTTGCTCACATGGGTCTTCATGTGCACACATAAGGACCTCTGTGTTCCTAACCAACCTCCATATGCCCCAACCAGATCTTCATGTGTGTACACCAGTGTGTTCAAAAATATGAGAAAAGTTTCACCCTTATGTAATTTTTTTGGGGAGGGGAAATGGGGAAAGGGGGTAAAAATCATCAGACATCTTAGTTTTCTCTTGACAGTGATGTTATTACTATTTGCTAAGCATTTTAAATCTACTACTTAAATCTGAAAAGTAACTGTCATGGATAATTTATTGGAAAAACAGGTTCATGCATGTATCAGCTGTCTTTCTATTGTACTATAGAATTGTCTCTTCCCCATGTGTTGGAAGTATTTGAAGCCTTTGCATTTCTCTGGTCATTTATTAGTACTTTGAGAAAAACGTATGAAAAATTGGATGTGAACCATATTTAACAGGAATTGGGATCGACACTGCAGAGCAGAGCAGTAAATATAAAACATAAAACACAATCTACTATCACTACACTGAATAATTACATGACATGCGTACAAGTTTCTAAAAATCATATCATTCCAATGCATATATCTACATAGGGCGTATTGTACATAACATTCCCAACTAGCAGACAACATGATTGCATTACTATTTCGTTGTATATTTCATCACCTTCATCACATGTGCACAATTTGCTTCGACCAAGGAAACGTTGTCACTATCAAATGAGAGGCTGTATTGGGCCTGGTTTTTACTTTTTACAACATTTTTGAGCATTTTAAATTTAAAATATGCCTAATCGATAATGGCCTACCTTGTACCGCAACTACCGTAACGTATGAAGTAGTTGCGCAAAAATGTCTTTATTCTGTAAATAGAGTTAGGGCATTCAACCCCCTTCCCTCCTTAATATTTTTTTGCGGGTATCACACAATCTCGCATCGCCATTCCATCCTCATACACTATTAAGTTCACACACACACACAAGTTCACGGTGATCTGTAAAAAAGAATAACAACACAAAAAAAGACTACATCCTACCTGAAGGCACCACATATAGTAATGCATATTTTACACACAACATGATGAAATATCTTATAAAACAAAATTTCAATTTTGCTATTCAATGAACTGACACAGATATAGAGCACATAAAAAAAAGTACCTTGACCCTGAGTTCCTTGAGAGGTTGTGTTGTTAGTACCCCTCTTAGTTGTGTTACAATTGGTCCTTCTTGTCCGGCAACCACTATGGTGTCACCTTCTCTTAGTCTACCATTTACTAACACAACATCTATGGTGGTACCAAGTCCTGGAAGTGCTTTCACCTGTCAGAAAAAAGCAAAGTTCATAATAAATGATCCAAGTGTTAATGCTTGTAATTGACTACACTCAGCCAGAAAAAGAGATGTATGCTGTGACAGCTAATTGTCCTTATTCAAATGTACAATTATAACTTCAATCTTCATGATTTCCACAAAGTTGTGAAAATAGAATTAGTTTAAGGCCAGATATCATGTTTATGTAAAGCAGCGGAAGTGTTGTTACTGGTATGATCACGAATTAAAACTCTTACAAGGGAACACCATTTGCTCACATGGGTCGTCACGTGCACACATAAGGACCTCCTAACCAACCTTCATATGCCCCAACCAGATCTTCATGTGTGTACACCAGTCTTCACACAAAAGTTCAAAATATGGAGAAATTTTTCCCCCTTATGTATTTTTTTTTGGAGGGGGAGGGCAGCGGAAGTGACATTACTGGTATGATCAGATTTATTCAACACTAAAACACTAGTTGAAACACCAGAATTTTGTTTTGCAAAAATGAGAGGAGTTATTATGGCTGGAGTACATATGAATTAAACGGCGATTTAACCAGCAATTTTCCCACAGATATGCAGAACGATGTACGCTGACATCAAGCGCAGAGGCTTTGTCTTCTGCATCACACCTTCTCCCCCACCCAACCTTTGTAAAAAGTGGCCAATGGTTGGGTGGCGCTCACCATCCTTTGGAGGGGACATAATGCCATCAGTTCAAGGTAGGAGTTTCACCCCCTGCCTGGTTCTCTGAACACTTCTCAAAAAGAGCAGGGTGTTAACCTGGTGTTCATCCACTTTCCATCCTGGTAAATTCATAGGGTACACACTGAAAACAAGTCATTGTGACTTACGTGTGCTTTCCCTGGCATATGCCAACAACAAAAAAAGTGAAAGAAAAAAAAAAAAAAACCTACAATTTTAAATTTTATCCAAGATTGTAACATGGCATAAAGGTGGAGAGTTCTTGTATCTGAACACCAGAATAAAAGTAAAGCAAGGAAAAATTTCACATGAAGTAATGACCAATTTATGCAATGATGAAGTTGATTTTGTCCAGTCATGAAAATCAGTTTGTCCAGAGATGACTTTTCATTGCACTTCTTCAAATCAAAGTTTGTTGTTTCAAGCAAAGTTCTTGTCAATTTTTAGTTTCTCAAACAACCTATGATATATTAATCCTATCAGTGATACATTTATGTGTTATCAAGTGAAGTTAAATCTCATCATGCCTTAAGGGGTTAAACCCAGTTTCCACGGTGCTTAGCGAATGAGAGTACTCGACTCCCCCTGTATAGGACACCAGTCCATCACAGATTTACTCCTGAGCCAAAACTGGTACTCATTTTACAGCCGAGTGAACTGCAGCAAATGGGATAAAGTGTTCTTGCTTACAGCACACTGGCGGAGATTCAATTCCGGTACCTTTTGGAGTACGAGACCGACGTCCTAACCACTGGGCTACTGACCCACAAATACCACTGCGGAGAAAATGTTCTAATTAGCTTCAAGAAACAAAATGTGCATTCGAAGAGGGTGCAATAGTATCGCAAGAACTTGGCGAAGTCGGTTTTAAGAGGAGAAGAAAGCAGAATGAGAAGGGGAAGATAGTGTGGCACTACAGGTGGGGGTAGTGTGGTACTAGAAGAGGGGGTAGTATGACAATAATGGAAGGGGTATTGTGGCACTACAGGAGGGGGTAGTGTGGTACTGAAAGAGGGGGTAGTATGACAATAGTGGAGGAGGTATTGTGGCACTACAGGAGGGGGTAGTGTGGTACTAGAAGAGGAGGTAGTATGACAATAATGGCGGGGGTATTGTGGCACTACAGGAGGGGGTAGTGTGGTACTAGAAGAGGGGGTAGTATGACAATAGAGGGGGTATTGTGAATCTACACTTTTAAATGATGTAAAGAAGCTAATACCAAATTTGATTACCTCCATGGTTGTACACTCAAGTTCCTCTGAGAATGCTAGTCTTTTGGTGAGCATGGACTGACTGAGTTCCACAATCAACGCAATCAAATTACCCATACCATCCCCTGAATGGGCCGAGGTAGGAACCAATGAGATGTATGTCCTGATGTCAGGATTCTCATGGAATAAGGCAGCATTCATTCCCTGCAGAATAGGACGAAGGATAAGAAGAATAAAGATAATCATTTTCCTCAGAAATCATACTGTCTGAAATACACTTTTATTTCTGATTGCAAATATACTAAACAACAAAGGTGAAAAGAACATTTACACTGTATACAGGCAGTGGGTGTAATGTAGTCATAGTGGGGATTCCTTCTCAAGCTGGATAGGCTTATTAAGGCACACTTTCTCCAAAAAATATGCAAATTAACAAATGCTTTAGAACATACTTTAAATAAAAATCACATTTGCAACTGTATTCATCGATGAACAATTTTAGATTGATCTAAACTATGATGAAAGCCACAAGAAAGGCCTTTCGTTATTTACAAAAAATTACCAAACAATGAATTCTGTGTTATCACAGTGCTTGAAATGACACGTGACTTGTGAATTCGTTCAATTATCATGAAATGCATACAAAACTAATTTATTCAAATAAATAGATAACCAAACCAGGGATGTGCCCAGATTTTAATTGTTTGAAAGGTTTAAGCCCCCTTGAAACCCAAACCAAAGTTTTCACCTCTTCCCTCTATTTTGAGTGAGGGGTGAAATGGGAGTAAAGGAGGGGGGAGGGGGCTATGTCACCATTTTGGGGTCTAAACCCCCCCATCCCCAAAAAAAAAGCATCCACCCTGGACTTCCTACTGAGCCAACAGTGAATACTCTTGCTAATAATGTTTTAATGTGATTTGAATACGTATTGATTGGGTCAAACCATCATGTAAATAGAAGAAATTTTATCCCTTAAAAAGAAAGAACAATGACATGGACGAACTTGAACAATGTTTTTAAAGTGTAAGTCTCGTTTGATAATCAGTGTAATAGCCCTGTTGAATATTCAGTGAAACAAACCTGCTCTGCAAACTCTGTGATGACCGCTTTTGTCCTCACGTCAAATTGCTCCCTTGTGTGTGGTTTCTGTTTCTTGACGGTGTTTTGAACCTCAGAATGCGGAGATGCTTTCCACTCGTACAATCTATCAATCTATAAGAAACAATTGCAAAATAGCCCTATCAATATATGAAACACACATGTATATTCCCCTCAACCTAAAATAAAATCGTTGATCATAGAAAAAGTATAATTTCTACTTTATTCCTATGACGAAATCAACAGATATATATATTTAACCTTGTAAATAATGTATGCTGAATCTGGGTACCTCTTAAAATTATGGGTTCAACTTAAAAATTATTTTTGGTACCTCTTTCAAATGGACTTAGGAAAAAAATTCAATGCAAAGTTACTCAAAATGCATTATTACCTTCAATTTACTACATAGAATAATAAATGTCATAGAATACCTACTTTGTTTAAGGCAACTATAAATGGCGTCTTCCTCGATCTTAGTAAATTAAGGGACTCGATGGTCTGGGGTTCTAATCCATGCATGATATCGACAACAAGGATGGCAAAGTCACAAAGCGAGGAGCCTCTGGACCGTAAATTGCTGAAAGACTCGTGACCAGGTGTGTCTATAATTAGCAGGCCTTCAACCTTCAGATCTGTTTTGACAAACTATTGGAAGAGAACAAATTCCAGCATGACAATGCAAGTGCACTAGTATGAAAGGTGCATCAGGCACCACAAACTAAGGGAGGGGGGGGTAGAGGGGGGGGGGTGGCAGAAGTGCTTTTCAATGGGCTGAAATATGCATTCTGGGTCACGTAACCATCTTTAAAAAAAAGTACAGACAATGCAAGAATCTAACTCAACCCCCACCCCCTCCCCTCCCAATTTGATATTTTCTCCCCGGATATGGACAAACTGAAAATTTGACGGTGGAGAGAAGTTGGAGGGACTAGGCCCCCCTGTTCTGCGATTACCTGAGACTATGGTATTCTCATCTTGCTTTTTGTCCAAAATCAATGTCAAGCCATTATAAACAAATAATTAGCACAATAATCTTATGATTAAAATAGTCAAATTCTTATATTTGTTTTGATTAGGGCTTAACGGCATTACGACAACGAGGTTCAAATTGTGCCTGAGAGTCAGATCATTCTACAGGTAGGAAGGAAAGGAAACAGGGGGAGAATGAAAGAAATTCAAGAACAAAGGGTCAGCAGGCTGTGATCAAGAGGGGAGGTGCATGGTTAAAACAAAAACAAAGTAGAGAGGGGGTGGAAGAGGAGAATTAAATATGGTTGTAAAGGGAAGCATGATGAAGGAAGGAGATAATTTCATCCGGAGGATTTTTGTGGAAGAACTCAGCAATAGAGTTGTGGGGAGCGAGGGAAGCTCTGGGAAGGTTGTACAGGGGGCAAGCAAGGATCTTACCTCTCGGCACATTTTAGTCTGTTCCCTGATGGCTTCTTTCGGTACCATAGTGGCACCAATTTGTTGTGTGATACCACCTGCTTCACCATCCTGAACATTTGTATGTCGGATCTGCAAATAAAATGGTAAACACACATAAAACCATCACAATAAACAAGAGTTTGTACCACACGTCATCTTAGAATCATTTTCTAAACGTTTGTCAAGTCCTTGGCAAGAATAGTTTTTAGTATTAATTTGCATGTAACTTAAATTGGTGTACCCTACCCACATTATTGCTACACAATATATAGTAAACATTCCAAACAAATTTTGTTTTGAAAAATTACTTATCAGAGGTGTGTCATCTATACTACGTTATGATACTAATTAGGATGTGCATTTTCATTTAATTCATTAAACGATAAATGATCTTCTTTATCGATCATTTATCGGTTAACCGATAACACGCCAAAAAGTCTGACGGAATCAAGCCCACTGTTTATGTCGTATCTTGTTGCACACACTGTGTGTACATACAGTACAGTACTAGGCCTGTTTAGTACAGTAAACAGCCCAAGTGGCATCAGAAATCTGCTTCATTTTAAAAAAGACTTTTGGTGATTTACTCTTAACAAAGACATCTTTGTAACAAAAAACAAAGATCATTTAATAAAATATTACAACCATTCACAAATGACTGCCGGAATCAAAATTTTGAATTGAATAAATAAGCTGTTCAATCAGTTTTAAGTACACGATTACCACGGCTATTTTTAAGAGGGTGTTGCAACTATTACATGTTCTATTCAATACCTAAACATGAGAACATTAAAAAGAGAAAACTTCTTCAACAAGTCAAATTATAATTGAATTGAATCCGTAAATTTTAATCCTATTGTATATTTAATACAGTAAATATACTTTCTGTTGATAAATGTCCATCTAAATTATGGACTTCTGTCTTTTATCACCAAATTATGTGGCCAGATAAATGTTGAGTGTGATGCATTGTTGATAGAGTGCTCCCTTGTTTAAGCAGTGAATGGTATCATGGCCAACAACATTACTTGTATCTAGAGTTTAAAGATAATCCACATTTATCTGTGCTATAAAGCCATGTAAGTGGACAAGATATTGATTTTGCTGCATTGAAGAAATTATTACAAGACATTCTGAGGATATTTTCACTGTACAAAGTGAGTACGTGGTGGACAGAATAACATTGTTGCCATCAGCAAAAGCATTGTTTGAGCCTAGCACACTGTGTATTGTTTGTAACGATGGTTAGGCCTAGCACACTGTATTGTGCTCGTATTCTGATGATTTTCTAGTTGCGTCACGACGAACTAATCAAAGTTATTGATGCTGTAAAAGGAAACAAATATTGACTTTCTTTGAACAATTTGATTCTCAAAGTGAATGTTAAGTGCTTGATATATGGGGAATGGTTTGAATTAATGTTTTGAGGCCAAATTTTTGTTTAAACGAAACACTAATTATTGTAACAGTAAACGATAGTGACGATCGTTTATCATTAACTGATAAACGGTGGCATTCCTAATACATAAAACATAACCAACCACATAATTAAAATTTGTAATTAAATTTCCTTTGTGTGCATCCTCTTTAGTGTTCCAACGATAACACTGTAATGGGTTCTGCCGA
Organism: Chiridota heheva; assembly: GCA_020152595.1. Lineage (NCBI taxonomy): Eukaryota > Metazoa > Echinodermata > Holothuroidea > Apodida > Chiridotidae > Chiridota > Chiridota heheva. Next base: position 690,842 of record JAIGNY010000269.1, read on the forward strand.
TTACCAATCATACTTTGTCATGACCAACTCAATCCTATTTGATTATTTTGATGACTACTAATCATGATAAACATGCTGTGGGCAGTGCTAGTGACCATCTATAAATAATTCACTAAATCAACATGGATGTATAAGATAATGAGGAGAATATATGTTGCAAAATAAAAGAAAAAAATACATTTTTCATCATTAACAGTATATTCTTCCTTTTTTTATTTCTCAGCTTTTCATGTTTTAACATTTAAAAAGAAAGAAATAAATTTTAAAAATAATAAATAATAATATTAAAAAAATTGCAATAATCGGATCGGCAATCCCCGGGCATTTCACCAATCCTGATTACGCTGCCAATCAGTCATAATCAGCTTGATATGATCGACAAACCGATCATTGTTGGACCACTAAACCTCTTGCTCCTGTTCTTGTCAAGTGACAGCTATCCATAGCTATTTTGTCTAAGGCTCAATCAATCAATCAATCGCCATAAGCCTAGCAGCTCGTTGATGCACTCCTCAGGGTCATTGAATAGAATGTGTCTGGCTGAAGTTTTTGAAGTAGAATTCGGGACCACCCTGCAGTAGCCAGATCAGATGCAGACAATCCACTCCAACTTTTCAGGCCATTCATCCACCTGGCACGAGGGCGCCCAGCATATCTTTTGGTACCAGAGGGAAGGCCTGACATCATGGGGGCAAGGCCTTTACAAACACAATGTCCATGCCACTTAGCTTGTTGCTCCAGGAGACTAGTGTTCTAAATTTCCTAAAGTCCCAAAGCTGGATATACGTTTCTCACTATGTTGTATTGACCAATCAACATCACTATTCAAGAAATACGAATAATAATAAATGTACCAACCTTATCTAATATTTTTGTTTTACCAGTGTCCACATGACCTAAGACACAAATGATTGGACATCGCAGGTTATCCACAGACCTGTTGGCTTCATTTTTCTCTCTCCGTTTCTAGAAAAAGATACAAATATATGTGCACATTATACTTCATTTTTTATGGACAATTGAGTGTTTTTGAGATATGTCTTGACATCCTGAATTCAATACTTTCTACATTTGGGAAAGAAAGGTTATAAATTGTAAATTACACAAACATGGCTGATAACAAATTTCGAAGCACTAGTTTAATACACTATTAATTAGAAATTACTCATTCCTCTTAATAAATTCAGAAATATTTTAGGCCGGTTATAGGGCTTCCTTTTTTACATATAGGTTCAGGAATTGGATGTTTTATAATCTGTAATGTCTCCCTCTGCAATATCTAGTTTCTTCAATGCATTCAAAGTAGGCCTGACTGAACAGTTGACGGAAGAAGGATGCTCAAATCAATTTCATGACATGCAACCAGTGGCACCAGAAGCTTGGGGGGGGGGGTTGATGGAAAGGGGCTACGTTTGAAATCCAGTTTTGGTCCCCTACTTTTCCGGCACACTTTTGAAAAATTCTGAGCACCGCTGCATACACTCGAACTAGAAATTGCATCAACACAACTTACCTTTATTCTGTCCAGGGCCCTCTCCCTGATTTTCTCAGCTGTTGTGAGTCCGTCATCTTCGCTCTCCTCATCTTCGCTCTCCGACTCGCTTTCCGACTCACTTTCATGATCATCCTCATCTTCGTCATCATCTTCGTCGTCATCATCATCATCATCGTCTTCTTCTTCATCTTCTTCTTCCTCTGTATCAGCTACAGAAGGTTTCTTCTCCTTGACTGATTTTACTGTAACTTCCATTTTGGGGACTGAAACAAATCAATTGTACAAAAGTCCATATAAAGAAATTTTCAAAGTAATTTCTCTTGATCTCTTGATCAATTTCTGATGATTTTTCCATGATTGATTTTATTTTACTTTAGTTTTGTGGTTGGACATAAATGAAATGTTTAATCAATGTTTTCTTCGTGACCGAACACCCACTTATTTAATAAAAAGTAACATCAATCTTTCCTCTAGGAAACCAAGCACACATTTATTGGGTGAAAAATCACATCAATTTTCTTTTCTGTAACCAAGCACACATTTTTATTAGGTGAAAAATCACATCAATTTTTTTTTCTGTAACCAAGCACACATTTATTGGGTGAAAAATCACATCAATTTTCCTTTCTGTAATCAAGCACACATTTATTAGGTGAAAAACATCAATTTTCCTTTCTGTAATCAAGCACACATTTATTGGGTGAAAAATCACATCAATTTTCCTTTTTGTAACCAGGCACACATTTATTGGGTGAAAAATAACTTCTTTTTTTTCCTTTCTGTAACCAAGCACACATTTATTGGGTGAAAAATAACATCAATTTTTTGCCATGACCAACTCACATTTATTGCATGAAAAAAACAAGTTCTTCTTTCACATAACAAAGCAAACATTTATTGGGTGAAAAATAACCCATTTTTGCTTTTCATTTATGTAACCAACCATGCATTTATTCAAGCTACCAAAAATGAATTCATAGGCCTAATGAAATTTAAGGAGAACAGGTAGTTCAGTTGTCAGAGTGCACGACTGAGATATGGAGGTTCCAGGTTCAAGCTCAGTCAGGAGTCAGGTCTTAACTCTGATGTTGAGCTGTTGGTCCTGATGGTAGGACAGTAACATCCTACCTGGTTCTCTAAACACTATTTGAAAAAATAAGCATGAAACCGTGGTGTTCACCCACTTCCTATCCCTAGAGGGATCAAACTGGAAGCACTACGCTGTCACTCCCACACAGAGCAATCTGTGAAATTCCAGCAACAGAATGCACAGCATTCACATGAAAGAAAATGAAAACAAATTTTCCTATATGTAACCAAACACACATTTATTTATTTGATAAATTATACCATAAAATTGTCTTTAATGTAACCAAACACACATATATAGAATTAAAAATATTTGTTTTTTTTATAACCAAACATGCACTTGTTGGATAACAACGACATAAATTTTCCCTTCATGTAGCCAAACATGACTCGCCCTCTTTCTCCTCAATTTTCCCTTCATGTAACCAAACACTAATCACCCTCTTCCTCCTCAACACTACTGATCACCCTCTTCCTCCTCAATTTTCACTCTTCCTCCTCAATTTTCCCTTCATGTAGCCAAACACTACTAAGTCACTTCCTGAATTTTCCTTTCATGTAGCCAAATACAATTCACCCTTTCTCCAGAATTTTCCTTTCATGTAGCCAAACATGACTCACCCACTTCCTCATCAATTTTCCCTTCATGTAGACAAACACAACTCATCCTCTTCCTCCTCAATTTTCCCTTCATGTAAGCAAACACAACTCATCCTCTTCCTCCTCAATTTTCCCTTCATGTAGCCAGACATGATTCACCCTCTTCCTCCTTAATTTTCCCTTCATGTTACCAAACACGGCTCACTCTTTCCCTCCTAAATTTTCCGTTCATGTAGCCAAACACAACTCACCCTCTTCCTCCTCAATTTTCTCTTCATGTAACCAAATACAACTCACCCTCTTTTCAATTTTCCTGCAAACACAGCTTTTCCTCTTGAATTTTCCCTTCATGTGGCCAAACACAACTCACCATCTTCCTCCTCAATTTTCCCTTCATGTAAGCAAACACGGCTCACCCTCTTCCTCTTGAATTTTCCCTTCATGTGGCCAAACACAACTCACCCTCTTCCTCCTCAATTTTCCCTTTATGTAAGCAAACACAGCTCACTCTCTTCCTCTTGAATTTTCCCTTCATGTGGCCAAACACAACTCACCCTCTTCCTCCTCAATTTTCCCTTCATGTAAGCAAACACAACTCACTCTCTTCCTCCTGAATTTTCCCTTCATGTGGCCAAACACAACTCACCATCTTCCTCCTGAATTTTCCCTTCATGTAAGCAAACACGGCTCACCCTCTTTCTCCTCAATTTTCCCTTCATGTAGACAAAAACTACTCACTCTTCCTCCTCAATTTTCCTTATATGTAGCCAAACACGACTCACCCTCTTCCTCCTGAATTTGCCCCTCATGTAGCCAAACACGACTTACTCTCTTCCTCCTTAATTTTCCCTTCATGTAACCAAACACCCTCTTCCTCCTCAATTTTCCTTTCATGTAGCCAAACACGACTCACCCTCCTCCTCCTCAATTTTCCCTTCATTTGCCCAAACACAACTCACCCTCTTCCTCCTCAATTTTCCTTTCATGTAGCCAAACATGACTCACCCTCTTCCTCCTCAATTTTCCCTTTATGTAGCCAAACACAACTCACCCTCTTGCTCCTCAATTTTCCTTCCATGTAGCCAAACACAACTCACCCTCTTCCTGCTCAATTTTCACTTCTTGTAGCCAAACATGACTCACCCTCTTCTACCTGCTCATCCTCATCATCCCAATTGTCCTTGATGTCATCCTCCTCTTTCTGGTCCCAGCTCTCAGCCACACTATCCTCCTCAACCTCAGCTGCATTCTCTGCCTCTTCTGTGACCGCCTCATCACTTCCTTGAGACTTCCTCTTCTTCTTGTGTTGGAGATTTCTCTGTATTATTAAAAGTTTAAAAATTAATTCTATAAAGTTAGAGCCATAAATGCACATCAGGCCGGTGCTTTTCCCCAAATTCCTTGGCGTTTGCAGATGAGAACACTCCCTCTAAATAGGGGTTAATTCCTCAGCAGTGCTAGTACTCATTTTACAACTGAGTGGACTGGAGTAAGTAAAGAAAAGCATCTTGCTTTGTAGTATTATTACAATTTAAAGAACTATGAACAGCTAGCAATAATTTCATTCAAAGAAAGTATGCTAGTAACCACAAAAATATGTTAGTATCCATGAAAATATGCTACTATCCATGAAAATATGCTAGTATCCATGAAAATATGCTACTAACCATGAAAATATGCTACAAACCATGAAAATATGCCACTAACCATGAAAATATGCTATAAACCATGAAAATATGCTACTAACCATGAAAATATGCTACAAACCATGAAAATATGCTACAAACCATGAAAATATGCTACTAACCATGAAAATATGCTACTAACCATAAAAATATGCTAGTATCCATGAAATTATGCTAACCATGAAAATATGCTACAAAGCATGAAAATATGCTACAAACCATGAAAATATGCTACAAACCATGAAAATATATTACTAACCATAAAAATATGCTACTAACCATGAAAATATGCTACTAACCATGAAAATATGCTACAAACCATGAAAATATGCTACAAACCATGAAAATATGCTACAAACCATGAAAATATGCTACAAACCATGAAAATATGCTACAAACCATGAAAATATGCTACAAACCATGAAAATATGCTACAAACCATGAAAATATGCCACAAACCATAAAAATATGCTACAAACCATAAAAATATGCTACAAACCATGAAAATATGCTACTAACCATGAAAATATGCTACTATCCATGAAAATATGGTACTATCTAAGAAAACATGGTACAAACCATGAAAATATGCTACTAACCATAAAAATATGCTACTATCCATGAAAACATGGTACTAACCGCAAAATTGTAGTCTCATCAAATCGATTAAAAATATACCATCTCACACCATTTTGAATTTTAAGGCTTTATTTTAAAATGATAAAAACATTATTTCAATTTTGTGACATCAGGCCGCCTCCTTGGTGACTGTCTAATCACTTTCCTTTGAAACCTCATCTTCATCTTGTGTTGATGTCTCTGCATTATTACATAACATTTAAAGACCAATGTAAAGGTGGCAACAACTTTTGACCATTTTACAGCATTTTGAATTTTAAGAACTTTTTATATAAAACATGGATATTTTATATAAAATTTTGAGATATCATAAAGAGAAACTCTATTTGATTGGGAGCAGTTTGAATGCCAGCACTTGAATCTCCCTCATACCTGCAATAACAAATTAGTGGGACAAAAACAATCTGATAATTTTCAATGTCAAAGAATTTTCTTTAAAATTCTTCAAACTTTGATTAGCTCACAAAAATTAAGGTACATTTAAAATAAAATAAAGACTATTTATTATGTAGACCTTCATATACCTTCAAATGCTTATTATTAGGATTATGAATACCACCCAACACATACCTTCAGTAGTTTCTGTCTTTTCCGTTTCTTCCTCCTGCTGTTGCCCTACAACAAAACAGAACAAATTCAACTTAAAGAATGCTTTCCATCAGAGGCATAGAAAGCTTTCTGCCCAGTGAGGAGCTCAAATTGGAAAAATATCAAAATAAAACTGATTTTTTTTTATAATTATTATTGAAAGGAAATTTGGTGCAATTATTGAAAATTTTGGTAAAATTTGGCAACATTTCCCAAAAGTTGAAGAAAACTTTCCAAAAGTTGAAAGAACCTTTCTGAATATAGGTCTGAAAATAGGAACCTAATGACAATGAATTTGAACAAAAACTTAGTGAGGTAAAAGTTTAAAAACTACCAATTATGTTAAATTCCAATTGATATTGTACATGTAAGAGTGATACAATTAGAAGGAGCTCACTTGTCAAATTTTCAAACTTCTTGCTACTGTTCCGTGCAGTATTTTCTCAAATAATACTGTTCCAGATCAGAGCTCATTGTTCCAACTTTTATGTCCAAAAACAAGGAAAATAACTTTGTTCAAATTGGACTTCCTTAACAACTACTTTATTGGTTAACACATGCAGCTATACATGTCACATTTTAGTTAATACACAATGTAGGCCTACAATGTATCCAGTCAAGTACAGGCATACACATTTAGGCACCCCAGCATATGATATTCATAATCAATTGTGCTTGCAATTGCAGGCAAAGTGGGAAAATTATTTTTGGAGAACTTTATCTAACATCATATATGTTTTTTGGGAAGAAATCAAGATATATAGCATTGATGCCCTATGCTTTGGAAAAACTCATTGAAGATGCATTGTTTCTTATTTTTATGTATGTACTGGATTTGGCCTACCAGCCATTTCATTTGTCCCACCACTTTTTTTTAAATTTGTGGTAATAGCATAGGGCCTAAGCTTAATAGGACCAACCTTATAGTTTCCACAACAGCCTGATGATCAAAATAAAAAGTTAAGTAGCAATTTTCTTATTAAGTGGAGGGGAAAATATATTTGGAGGGGAAAATTTACTGTCATGGGGTACTTTTATCCAATTGTTTGTCATTCTTATCTTACCAAAATAAAATGTGCAAGGATCTGTCTTGCCAAAAGAACCTTGATGCCATATTTGCCCACTAGTGAAAATTCCTTAAAAAAAAGCCCTGGTTCCTTCATAAAAGCCACTTTTATTAAAACAGCAAAACAGTGGATTTTTTTTGAGAAGGGGGAAGAGAAAAGCAGAAACCCAGTGGCTATGGTGTCAGTCTCGAACTCAAAAGATACTGGGTCCAATCTCAGACAGGGTGCTGTGCTGTGTCCTTGAGCAACACACTTTATCCCACTTGCTCCAGTTTACTCAGCTGTGAAATGAGTATAAGTTTCGGCTGGGGAATTAACCTGCGATGGACTGGTGGAGTCAAGTACTCCAGTCGGCCTAGCACCATGGAAACTGGGTATAAGCAAATAAGGCTTGATGGGATTATAAGTAACTGTTTTTGTGCACAACACAGAGCTTTCCATGTTTTGAAGATCACAAACCATACCTTTCTTTTTTCTCACTCGTCCTCCATATTTTATTCTCTGTGATTTCTGATCATTGTCTTTGCTCGGAACAATCACGCCTTGTTCCTTCAGAGCAGCAAGCTTCACTTCAGCCACACGTTTTGCCTCCTTTTGCGCTTTGGTTAAATATGTTCCTTGTTCTTTTTGACGTTGTATTCTTTCCTGCAAGAATTGTTAAAACTCCTTACAAAATAATTATTCTATAAATGTAATGCTTTATGAATACACCATTAATGTTATCTCTTCCTTTATGACCCACTCATACCAACACTGATCCCCTCACAATTCTCTCAGCCTCCCCATGTCCCTTCACACTTTCTCTAGTTCATTCCCATTAAGAATTCTTATCATTCCACAATATCACAGGAATTATCATTTTACAAATGCCTCTTCAAGTTACTGTGGAAGTTACATGAACTCCTTGCCTCTACTTTTGCCTTTATAACTTAAATAAAAGAATTTGTTTGTTTTGCTGAAAGAAAAACATAATGAAAATGTGTGACTTAAGGATTAAAGATGGTTTAACAACATACCAACTAACACGATGGTAATTGTAAGAAAAGCCCACAAAGTTTTATCGGTTTTATCTTTCCTAACTAAGACTCCCAAACGAACAAGAAAACTGGCAACAAATAGATTTCCACCTTAAATGTATAGAGTCATTGACCGAATATTGCATTTATGGATGTACAAACAAGATTTTCTTGTCATTGAAGGCCTGGTTATGTCAATTAATCAGTTTGTTTGTTTGTTTGTTTGATGCTTAACAAATGCAACAAGGGTCAAATGAATTAAATTTTTGTAAGGAACGGAGGGCAGGGAGAGAATAATGAAATTCAACAAAAGGTCAGAGATCAAATAGGTCAAACTATATATTTCAGAAGTTCAAATCATATCACAAAATTTAAACAAAATTTGCATAATTTATTATAATAAGGCTTTAAAATTCCAAAAGTTGTTAAATGGTCAGTTTTTAACCGATTTGTTTTACCCCTTGAAATATTTTCATGGTTTACAAATCATTTTCTTCTTCTTAAGTTGTAGATTCCTGCCCATAAACCTTTAAGACTCATCTTTGTGTTATATTTTGTAATTTACCTTTTCCTTCTGCTTCTTTCTATCTTTCCTCTCCTTTTCAAGCCTGATGGCTTCTAGGCGCCTCTCCTCCGCCTCCTCAGCTGCCTTCTGCTTCGCTTCTTCCTCCAATCGCAACCTTTCTTCATCTTCCTTCTGTTTCTTCAGGAGTTCCTGCATCAATTTTAATTGTCCTGACAAAAAAAGAAATCAAACCAGCGTGGTAATTTTAATCTATTCAGAAAAAGGTGAGACATTTGTTTTGGAGCGGTAAACACCACATTTATCAGAAATCAATCTAGGAAGAGGGCACACGGTCAGAAGTATCCATCTGGTACTGAAGAGCAAAAAATCTTTTTCTATTTTTAATCTTTGCCATTTCAGTTTGACAGTGATCATCAATCCATTGGCAGGAGGTAAGATATTATTTGTGGTCAATCTAGGGTGAGAGTACATGGTCCAAATTATCCATCAGGTGCCAATAAATACTGAAAATCAAAGAACTTATGTTTTCCATTTGACCTGTGGTAGCTTAAAGAAAAAGAGGTCCTTGACATTTTTAAACAATGTCCAAACCTATAAGCTTTTTCTTTTCCTTTTTTCCACAAACTTATAAGCTTTGATAATTATAAAATGTCACAGAGAAGGAATTTCCTCTATACAGGTGAGAAGCATATGCTACTTGTGTTTTAAAATATTGGATGAATATTGATATCCAACATTGGTTATCAGACATATTATACAGCATAATTTTTTCTTTTTATTTTTAGGCATATGCCATGGAAAGCACACGTAAGTCACAATGACTTGATTTCATTATGTACCTGATGAATTTGCCAGGATGGAAAGTGAATGAACACCGGGTTAACACCCTGCTCTTTTCGTGAAGTGTTCAGAGAACCAGGCAGCATCATGGCTTTATGTCCCCTCCAAAGGACTGTGAGCACCACCCAACCACTGGCCACTTTTCCCAAAGGCTGGGTGGGGAGAAGGTGTGATGCAGAAGACAAACATCTGCGCTTGATGTCAGCGTATATCGTTCTGCATATCTCAGGAAAAATTGCTGGTTAAATCCCTGTTAAACTCAAACATGGGACCTCCACCATCTGTCGTACGCTCAGCCGTCTGGCTACTTGTCTCATTAATAATGCAGAAAGCATTGCTAATGAAGACAAAATTTGAAGAGTAAAGCAATACAAAAAATATAAAAATTCTCTGGTGCCTTGAGGTTCAAATTCTGTGTAGATAAACACACCTCATGATAATTAAATTGCAAATCTCTCCAGTTTACATTTTTGAGTTTTCCATACCACCAGAATGATTTTTGTTCAGTTCCTCACATCTAAAAGCCCTTGCACTCTGAACATGGCACAACCAGCAATTGGTTTAAACAAATACAAATAAAGACAACAAAAAAGAAACATTTGACCTAGTTTTTGTTGATGTTTCAACATATGGATTAAAGCAGTTCCATGCCCTCTACAGCAATATTTACACAATGATGAAAAATCACTCCAATTCTCTGTGTGCATATTTGGCAACTTTTTTATTAGTACCCCAGAGGACTCAATAAAACACTTTATCTTGTGTAATTAGAATTTCAAAATGTTTACATATATTAGCGTTTGCATTTGTTTGTTTGATGAGGGCTTAACAGCACCACGACAGCGAGGGTCAAATTGTGCCTGAGAGGTTAGATTATTCCAGAGGTAGGAAGAAAAGAAATAGGATGAGTCTGAGAGAAGTACAGGGGCTAAACCAGAAAAAGGTGGGATCAAAAGAGGAAGTGCAAGGGGTGTAAAATAAGGGGTAAATGTAGGTAGAAGGGGTGAGAGAGGAGGACTAATTATGGTTAAAGAGGGAGGCATGATGAAGGAAGGAGATTATTTTATTTGGACGGTTTTTCTGAAAGAGCTTGGCTATGAAGTGAGGGAAGCTCTGGAAAGGTTGTATGGTGGACTGAGAGGGGGCAATGGCAATTGTTGCAGAGGGGTGAGGGAGCAAGTAAGGAGGTGGGAGTGGGTGAGGTGGGTGTGGCCTATTTTAAGGCGGTTGTTAAATGTGGACGTCGTCGATACGGGAGAGATTATGGATGATGGGTTTGGTCAGAATAGTGGGCTGGATGTCGTGGAGATTGTTATCAATTTGGGAGTCCCATGAGGTTTGCCAGCGGCCATGAACAAGGGAAGTGATAAGCGGTTTGATGTCAGAAAAGGTTTTGGGAAAGGAAGGTACGTTGAGGGCAAGCTTAGCAGTTGAATCAGCTCTGTCATTGCCGGATATGCCAACATGGCTGGGCATCCAGAAGAAAATACTTTACCAGCAAGGGAAGGGTTAGAAGGGCGAAATGAGTTTACAGATGAGGTGTTTATTCCACTTAAGATTAAGTAAAGAAGAATGGACAGACTTGGAGTCTGAGAAGATGGCACAAAGTGGCTGAGCAAGGAGTACTCAATATAGTTGAGGGCGAGTAGGATGGTGGAAAAAATAATGCAGAGAGAGAGAGAGGGTGGGGATGGAGGACTAAATATGATTGTAGAGGGAAGCATGATGAAGGAAGGAGATAATTTCATCCGGAGGTTTTTTTTGGAAGAGGGCAGCTAAGGGGGCAAGCAAGGAGAATGTGATGGTCTGTGAGGAGCGTGCTCAGTTGCATCTTACAGCAGCAATCCAATCAAACGAGATTACAAATCACTCGCCGTGACATCTGCTGACCCCAAGTGTTATTACAACTATTACCTTTCCCTGGCTTCTTCTTCTTCTCTTTATCTTCCTCATCCTTCTTCCCCTTCTTCTTCTTTTTCTTCTTTTTTGTATCTTCCTCCTCATCCTCATCTTCTACAGTTGCAGCTGGAGAGAGAAGAAAATGTTACACAACCATCTCAAATTCATGTTTCAGATATCAGATTTTAGATCAAGAAACTACCGTGAGAATTATCAAGTTTAAAAGATTAAGAACACATACTTTCATTGCTTCATTTACTCTTAAGACAAATGTAAGCCATGGAGAATTTAACACTTAAAAATCTGTGAACAGATCATGAAATCTGAGAAGACCATTCTCAACCATGTAGCCAAAATGCCATAGTAGTCGTTAAACACAACAGATACTATTACCCCACACCAATCCTGTATGCCGGGCACCACACACAACACATACTATTACCCCACACCAGTCCCGTATGCTGGGCACCACACACAACACATACTATTACCCCACACCAATCCCGTATGCCGGGCACCACACACAACACATACTATTACCCCACACCAATCCCGTATGCCGGGCACCACACACAACACATACTATTACCCCACACCAATCCTGTATGCCGGGCACCACACACAACACATACTATTACAATCTTGTATGCTTACACACAACACCAGTCCCAATCCCTGGGCACCACACACAACACATACACACACCAACACATACTATTACCCCACACCAATCCTGTATGCCGGGCACCACACACAACACATACTATTACCCCACACCAATCCTGTATGCTGGGCACCACACACAACACATACTATTACCCCACACCAGTCCCGTATGCTGGGCACCACACACAACACATACTATTGCCGGGCACCACACACAACACATACTATTACCCCACACCAATCCCATATGCCGGGCACCACACACAACACATACTATTACCCACACCAATCTATTGTATGCTGGGCACCACACACAACACATACTATTACCCCACACAATCCCGGGCAATGTATGCTGGCACCACACACAACACATACTATTACCCCACACATACTATTACATACTATTACCCCACACCAATCCTGTATGCTGGGCAATACACACACACATACTATTACCCCACACCACCAACACATACTATTACCCCACACCAATCCTGTATGCCGGGCACCACACACAACACATACTATTACCCCACACCAATCCTGTATGCCGGGCAATACACACAACACATACTATTACCCCACACCAATCCTCGTATGCTGGGCAATACACACAACACATACTATTACCCCACACCAATCCTGTATGCCGGGCACCACACACAACACATACTATTACCCCGCACCAGTCCCGTATGCTGGGCACCACACACAACACATACTAACCCCACATAGTCTATTACACCCATACTATTACCCCACACCAGTCCCGTATGCTGGGCACCACACACAACACATACTATTACCCCACACCAGTCCCGTATGCTGGGCACCACACACAACACATACTATTACCCCACACCAATCCTGTATGCTGGGCAATACACACAACACATACTATTACCCCACACCAATCCCGTATGCCGGGCACCACACACAACACATACTATTACCCCACACCAATCCTGTATGCCGGGCACCACATGAGAGGAAAGCAGCTCCAGGTAACCAGTACGTGAAGAAACCATCAAACAAGAAAGCAATCCACGGAGTTGGTGAACTCATCTCTTTAAGATATATATAACAGGGTCACTATAGCTCTATGCCTTTTGACCCTGTGACCCCAGAGTCTACTGGACAAAAGTTCATGTGCCAAGGTATCACTGTACTACATAAGGTTGGTATAGGTCTTGCCACTTTTTGTGTTTAAAAATTCCATTACTCACGATACCATTCCACAAATATGGGGGAAAATGAATTAAAGTGGTCATTAGTTCTGGTGGAATTTGACCACTTGACCCCAGATTTACAGGACAAAAGTTCATGTACAAAGGTACCAAAGTATCATGGTACAAGATAGGGTTGGTATAGATCTTGCCCTCTTGGGAGTTTAAAGTGGTACTAAATTGTAAAAATTACCACAAATTACCCCTTAAAATGGTATATTTGACTTTTGACCCTAACCACCAAAACAACATACATCTGAATTTTTTGGCATTTATCTTACTCTACTATATGACACCACCCACACTCAGATCACTCTTACCATTCCAAAACTAAGGGGGAAATGGTTTAAAGGAGTCACTAGCTCTGTAACCTTTGAACTTTTGACCACAGAGTTTACGGGACACAAGTTCATCTGCCACACTATCATGATGCAAATATAGGAATTTGACCACACCCCAGATTTACAGGACAAAAGTTCATGTACCAAGATATCATGGTACAACATAGGGTTGGTATAGATCTTGCCCTCTTGGGAGTTCCTAGGCACTTTCGGAATTTATTGTAGCACAAAAATTACAAATTGGTACATAATTACCCCTAAAATCACCTATTTGACCTCTGACACTAATCACTGAAACAATTTCTGAAATTTTTCACATTTATTGTACCCTACTGTATGACACTATTCATGCTCATGTCACACTTACCATTCCATAACCATAAGGGAAAATAGTGAAAGTGGTCATTAGCTCTGTGACCTTTGACCTTTTTACCCCAGTCTACAGGACACAAATTCATGTATCTAAGGAATCATGGTACAACATAGGGTTTGTATAAGGTCTTGTACTTGTTTAATTTAAAATGGCACAAAACTTTTGCATAAAAACACTTATTTGACCTTTGACCAAGACCTTTGACCTCCAATTATTTGTAATCTTTGTTAGAATGTTAAACCTTACCCACCTATGCAATTTGTAAAGAAACCAAGCGATTCCTTTAAAAGATGCAGCCATCACCAAAAACTTGTTTCATTTGACCTGTGAGCTTTGACCTTTGTACCCCAAAACCTTGGAGAAAAGTTCCAGGCCACCCGTCCACCAATTTTGGTTCATGTGTGTATTACAGTTTTTGAGTTATAGCGACACAAAATTAATTGTTGCATATGCACACACACACAGACAGATGCGAAAATCACCAAATTTTGTTCCATTCCAAAGACTTATGACCCTTAACCCCTAATAGGTCATCATATGAGACACCCTGGTGGCCCCACCAGCCCCCTAAAGTAAAGGGAGGTGGCCATGTAATGTAGGAGGTAAAGGCAGTAATTTGTCTATACAGCAAAGTGACTACAATATCTCATCCCCACATATATGTATATTCGGGTGATGAGATAAAAATCTCAAAAGAATATATTCAAGTTTTTTAAGTTCTGTCTTGTGTGCAAAAAGACTGAAATCAGACTAGTTGTCACTTCACATACTCACATTCCTCAGTCACATTTATCATAATACATTCCTCAAAGTCACATTTATCATATTACATTTCTTCTTCAGACTTTGTGGCTTAAAAAGTATTGGAAAGGTCAGGAAAGTAGTAAAACATAATATATTTAGGTAATCATAATTTACCACCTAAAGCAAGTTTGAAAAGTGAAAATGATTTTCTTTCACATTATTAACAATTGTTAAGAAAGTGAGGATAAAGGTATCTACAATAGACTTGCCACACCAGTCATTTCTCCATGAATGAAACTTGAATAAATCCTTTAAAACGGACTAGGATATTGAACTAGCTTCTTCACCAATTTGTTTCTTTGAACATCCTCTTTCAAATAAGAGGAATATTGAATGAGTTTACTACAGTAGTTGTTTCAACATTTTGTTTCTATTTAAGTCCTCTTTCTTACAAGATGAGCTTGCTTGACCACTGAGCTAATCTTTTAAACATACCTTCATCCCCATCAGCTCCCGCCTCTGCCTTTGAATCCTCCTTGTCTTTTCCCTCCTTTCTTCCTGAGGCCTTTCCTTCTCCACATCCTCATCCTTCTTCTTGCCAATACCCTCCTGCTTTTGTTTTTGTTTCTTCTTTTTTTCCTTCTCGCGCTCTTTCTTCTCAGCTCTCTTCTGTGCTGCCGTTTTTAAGACTGGACCATCTCCATTCTCTGTCTCCTTGGGTTCCTCCTTCTCTTTGTCCTGCCAAAACAATATTTATTTATTTGTATTCTTGTTTGATCAATCAAAACAAAATTTGCCCATTTTGAGCCTGATTTGTTTATTTTTAATGATCCTCTCACAAATGGCAACTCAGCAACAACCTCATATTGGGTAACTACACAAAGTTGGCAATGCCAGTTTCTAAATTTGAATCAAAAGTGTATGAACACCGGGTTATCACTATGCTCTTTAGAGAAATTATTAGAGAAAGAGAGAAGGGGAATGAGGAACCCTACTATCAGTTTTAGAAACACAGGTAAACCAATATTAAATAAAACTTTTATAAGTGCCTTTTCCAAATGAGAGTATATTTATAAGATGTGAAATTTTAAAACAGATCCATTCAGAAAAAAAATAAGGAAGAGTATTTTGTGTTCAGACAAAATTTCATACTAAACATTATATCCATGAAAAAAGTATTTTAAGCATTGATGGACATGATAACCCACAGAGTTGAAATTAATAACAAAATTTTTCAGTTCTGAATAAAGATGTGGAAAATCTTCCCACAAAAAATCGCAACAGAAATAAATATTAATGTAGTGAATACAGCTTTATATACTTCCCTCTTTCACAATTTAATGTAATTTTCATTGCAAAATTACATGGAGGATATTTTTAGAACACATAGTTACCACATATACTGTTGTTTACTCAAGAAATCTGAAAATTTTTTTATAATAAATCATGATTTTAATTTTTCTTTTTAAATGATTTTCTTTCTTCCCGTGAATTCCTTATTTTCCCGTGGTTATAACCGCCGTAACCATAGATTTTTTCAAGCTCCATCCATCCAGCTATGAAGGCGATGGTAGAGGTGGTACAAATACAATTAAATACAAGATAATCAAACTTGATCAAATATATTTGTTGTTTGTTTGATGAAGGCTTAACGGCACCGTGACAACAAGGGTCAAATTGTGCCCAAGAGGTTAGATCATTCCTAAGGGAAAAAAGATAATAGGAAAAGTCTGATAGAATGGACGGAGGCTAAGGTGAAAGTATGTAGGGGATGGGGGAGGAGGAATAAATATGGTTGTAGAAGGAGGTATGGTGAAGAAAGGAGATCATTTTAGCCGGAGAGTTATTCCAGCAGAGCTCAGCTTTGGAGTTGTGAGGGGTGAAAAAAGCTCTGGGGAGGTTGTACAGGGGGCAGGCAAGGGGGACATGGTGATGGTGAGGGGGAAATGGCAATTATTGCAGAGGGGTGGGGAGCCAGTAAGGTGGGAGTGGGTGAGGTGGGTATGGCCTATTTTAAGGCAGGTAATGTGGGATGTTGTCTATTCGGGAAAGGTTGTTCGGTTTGGTTGAAATGGTGGGCTGGATGTTGTGGAGTTTGTTTTTAATGGCCTTAGCCTGAGCCTAGAAAATGGACGAGTAGTTGAGAAGCCTGCTACTGAGGGTGTCTTGGATGATGGCAGCAACAGCTGTCTTGTCCTTAAAGCCATCAGTATAGATGGATGTGTAGATGGAGAGTTGGTCTTTAATTTGGTTGTGGAGGTTGCTGAAGAAGTTGGGGTAGGTTTGGGTTTTGTGATGAGTGGAGAGGTCCAGGTAGATGAAAGGGGGCAAGTGGCCCAGGGAGAAAAAGTGGGCCAGGAGAAGGTGCGAAGAGTGGCAGGGTTGATGTCCAGATGATGGAGGTCGGGTTTGATGTTCAAGTTGAAGGGAGAAGATATGGTTTCAGTCCTATCGAAGAGGGTGAAGAAATTGGGATACCTAATGAGGTTGTAGACAAGGTTTTAGATGTTGGTGAGGGCTCTAAAAGCATAGGAAAGGCTAATCTTTCTACACCTTAGCAGAAGGGGGCTTGTTGACTTCAACATGAAGGCTGGTGATTGGAAGGTCTTCTAGGCACCCAGGCAAAGCCTGATGGCTTCATTTTTGATGGTGATGATATGGTTGAGTTAAGAATTGTGAGCGACACAGTAGACAACATTGCCATAGTCATGCTTGGTATGAATGGCAAGCCTGAAGATTTTGAGAGCATGGAGGTCCACACAAGTAGTGCTGGAGAGGAGGTGGAGAAGGTTGAGGGAGTTAGTGCATTTCTGTTTCAGGTTGGTGATGTATTGTTTGTAGGAGAGCTTGGGTCTGGGGTTAAACCCAGGAACATAGTGTGGTCAACATTTGGGATGCAATTGCCGTTGAGCACGAGGTTCAGGTTGGGGTGGAGGTTGTTGAAATGAAAGAAGTACATGCAGACTGTCTTATCTTTGGAGAATTTAAAACAGTTATTGTTGCACCAGTCTTGCAGCAAGTTGAGGATGAGTCATAAAACAAAGGAAAAGCTGAAAACAAACAAAAGTTGATTACTGTTTAAAAATAAAGAATATAATAATACCAAAATTATGAAAAAAGGAAATACCTCAAGAGATAAAAATAGATCAAATAAAACCATCAAAAATCTGATAAAAATAAATACAAATGTTGAAATAAGTCATTAAAATACTGCATTAACCGTGAAGCAAAACCAGTAAAAGCTGGAAAAAGTAGTAATGAATTACCTTTTCAAATCTTTGGCAGTTGAGGTGGATGTTTCTTCCACTTTGGCCTGATCTACGGGTTCAGATGTTGTTTTGACTCAGATTGCATTGCCTCAACTTCCTCAAGCAATTCATCTTCATCCCTAACAGAGGAGGAGAGAAGTACAGGCAAAGTTTTCAATTTCAATACCATATATGGTATATTTAAATTTTAAGGATTAGTTTAATTCCAAAACATTAGTTCTGGTGTAAACTATCACAAATTGCATTCCAAAACATTAGTTCTGTTGTAAACTATCACAAATTGCAGACATTAAAGAAAAATGGCCTGGGACTCCGGGAAAATTCTTCAACAATTATCACAAACATTTTCATGTGTTATACATGTATCTTTAATAAAGTACCTGATACATGTTAACCTACCATTTATATACAGTGTATCAGTGTGCATGGCTTAAACTATGTTATAAAATTTATATGGTGTATTTGCATTGTTATCACCCATGCATTAAATTATGTTAATGCGCGACCATGATTAACTTTATTCCATTTTCAAAACTGTCATTTTTTTAATAACGCAAATGAAAAAAAAAAAAATCCTCTTATTTTTCATTCTTTTTACTTGTTTTTTATGCATTTTAAAGAACAATATATCAATCAATCAATCAATCAATCGCCATAAGCCTAGCGGCTCATTGACGACTTTTATATAAAATTTTTATGTTTTGGCATCGTGTTTATATCTGTTTAATGCGCACGGTTCAAAGGACTTTGCACTCGTGATTGACCCTTCTAAAGTCGGGTCATTCCACTTGTTTCTAAGTCCTTTGCCCCTTGCAATATACACATATATAAAACACTCTGCTTCAACATTACTCTTTAAATGTAACATATGAGGTAGGTGGGCGAAAACTACTTTGTTCTCTTTTAGTTTTAGATCATTAAATTTACCCCGCAGGTATTTTCTCATCTTACATTTTTGGGGAGGGGGATTTTAATTTTTTTGTGAGATTACTGCATTCATTTTATGTGAACACTAGGTGACCGGATAGAGGATGCAGGTACTATAGATGCCCAGGCAGCCCTATAGACCTTTTCAAACCGCGTTTAGTCGAACAGGATTTTTTCAGTACTTCAACCAATCAAATGCTGGGGAACTTTTCCTTTGTTTCCCAACCAATCAGGTGCAGGTTTGAAGGGGAAAAATGTAAGCAGTAATAAGCGCGCATATTTCCTTCATGTATAATACACGTATGATACGTGCGCTTGAAAACATTTTTTTCATAATCTTGGAGCCATATCCATGTGAATTGTGCAGACAGCCAAGATTCCTCCAGTATTTTATTGGTCAATAAGATTCCTCCAGTATACGATTGGTCCATTATGGACACGTGAATCTCAGCCATGTGACATTATTCAAATTAGTTATCCGGAAATTGCCAATTCAGATTTAAAAAGGTTTATAAGTCATAAAGAAAAGAGTTGAGTCTGACTTTTTCAAATGTTTAGGACACGTTGCTTAAGCATTTTATAACAACCTGTTGTTAGAGGCAATATTGATGTAAACTAACAAAATCCACAGTAACTTATGCTGTTTTCTTATTTAAACAATTCATATTTGCAGCCAATAAATGTTTAAATGTTCAACAAACTAAAAGAAGATTATCAGGCAACCACCCTTCTTCTTTGCTGGATCTGCAGCCTATTAATCGAATTTTCTCCTCAGAATATCTATACATCATATTTATTGTCATCTGAAACAGAAGATTTCCCTTACATTGAGAAATGTACAAATTCTTCCTTATTTTATATAAGAGGGAGGTTTGGGAAATTGATCTTTTCAAAGGCTAAGCTGCAATTTATGAACGAGTAGTAGGAACAAAGTCTAAGCTGCAATTTATGAACGAGTAGTAGGAACAAAAGCTAAGCTGCAATTTATAAACGAGTAGTAGGAACAAAGGCTAAGCTGCAATTTATAAACGAGTAGTAGGAACAAAGGCTAAGCTGCAATTTATGAATGAGTAGTAGGAAAAATCTACTTCATATGAAGAAGTAAATACACCAGTAAAGTTTTAATGCATCATGGATTAAACCACTTACCATGCTCCCTTTTTCTTCTTTTTTGCTTTCTTTCCCTGAAAAAAAGGAAGAAACACCATTTATTCCACAGCTTTATTCCACAGTCACATTCATAGTGCTCCCACTCAAAGAATGCTGATGAATGGTTGAAAAGCAGTAAATTAACATAAAAGAAATTCTTAAGTTTTCTCTTTTTGATGTTGTAAATTTAAATACAAATTTGCTACAATTCATTAATAAGCTGTTAAAAATACATGAAGCAATATCTTTAATATTCAATCTTTCACAGTTAATACACAAATCACCTCAGGCATAAGATACACAGCTATTTTATCACCAGTTAAAAAAAAATTTTATCTCACTAAGACACCTAACACGATGTGTGTTTTTTATCACAAAAGTGCCCTGTGTATTCAGCACTGGATTTCTGTAATCTTATACACACAAATAACATTAGGCTACTTGGCTGTGTGAATGGGAATGGCAGATAAACAATCATTTTTTGGAGAAAACACAATACACTGAACAGAAAGTAGGGTTAATAATTGTCATACCTGAGTTTTCAGGATAAACTCAGGTGTCTGGGGGTAGGCTTAAAGATTTTCAGCATGTAGTGTAAATTGGTCAAGTTTTAACCGGTTTTGAAGAACAATTTGACTATTTTCATGGGTCATGGCAAATTTTTGCTGTAACTCACTTTGTCCATCGGGCAGGTCACGTTAACGTCAATCATGGTTACTCGGAAAAGAATTCTGGTTGTTCCTGGGCAGCTGGACTTATGATTTGTTAAACGCTATTTATAACCTATTTCTTGATGTTGCAACATGTCTATTGATCTTGAAAAATTCTTTACGCTTTTAATCTTAATTTCAACAAAAGTGCCAGACTTACTTTCTTCCCTGCTGGTTCCTCCGAGACTGCCTCTTCTGGCGGTGCTGAATCTTTGGAATCTTTTGTGGCCTCTTCTTCTGCAGGTTTAGGGGTACCTTTACCCTCATCCTCTAATTTCATGGCTTCTACCTCATTGGCTAACTCATCTTCAAGATCATCCCTACAGTAAAATCATATAATTTTTATATTACTTATGACGTAAAGGTTAACACAAAGGCAGAGACAGTACTAGTTAGGTGCTCAAATTTTTTTAAACATAGTAAAACAATGTAATAGCAAGAAATTCCAATAAAATACACAATTTTGAAGGGGTTTTTTAAATTCTTTTTTGTAACAGTCCAAATTTCATTTTTTCTAGGAGGGTGGGGTTCCATTTAAACTAAAATGAATGTAAATTCAGCTGTTTAGGCTATTAAACGGAAATGGCACAGCCCTATGCAAATCTGTATGCACAATTGGTTTATATAGTTTTAAAACGTTTTGAATGTTCAGGTCCTAATATGCAACTCTTTATGCAAATTTGTGATGTATGAAACGGCAAACCTATTTTCTTTCTAAAGACAGTCCTTTTTTGTTTTTAAATGTGCTTTAATCCTCAAAAGGAATTCACAGCAATTAGGTATTTCAAACACCTCCAATAAAAACCTGGAAGTCATAAAATACATTTGAAGAATTTAATTTAGCAGACCCCTAGGAGACCAAAGGGGTCTGCTTGGGTCATTCCATTGTCCGTCCCATAAAGGTTTTGAACCATCTGCCCATTCCTAAAGTACATCATCAGTTTTGCGTACAATCTTAAAATAATTACTATAACTTGAAAACTAAATGTGCTAATTCAAGCTTGTTAGACTGCTTATCATGAAATACAAAGTGTTTTATCAAAAAATAAATCAATCAAGAAACTTTTGTAGTTGCCTCTAGGCCTTCAAATGAATTAAACCTGACACGTAACAAAATTATGCTGTAGGAAAGTATGGTTTCCATGGTAGGCAAAATCATTTGATCATTGAGGAGGGGGGGGGGGAAAGTCAACTGCCTGTAAACATGACCAGATTAAACAGAAAACTTGACATCAAATATTATGAGATCGTAAACACTCACCATCCACCCTTTTTCTTCTTTTTTTTTTTGCCCTGAAATGAAAGTGAGAATGATGTTAACTTCTGTTTATCTACTTAAAATTTTAATTCAACAATTTATGGTATATCAAAAAAACGATGAAATGTTAAATATAAATATTCCCAGAAACATGCTATTATTATACAATACAATTACATGTACAGAACTATTCAATATCTACATGGAAGAACCCTCTTGGAAGATCTCAAATCTGTAGAATAAATCAGTCCCACACTTCAATACTAACTAAGTAAAGACACTTTTAAAAACTAGTGGATTTTTCTGCATTACATAACCTTTGGGTCTGCTTTAGGGGTCCAACCCCAAAAGTAGAATCTAACTTTAATTTGTCACTAAAAAATTACATTTCCACAAAAAAAAAATTGGGGTGGTGAGTACTTTTCCCCTTCTGGATCCATCTAAGTATACTTACTTTCTTTCCAGCTGGTTCCTCTGTGACTTCATCACCTGGTGGACCGGAGTCTTTTGTGGTATCTTTTTCAGGAGCTGTCTTACCCTCCTGCTCTGCCTTCATGCTCTCTACTTCATTTAGTAAGTCTTCTTCATCCCTTTCAAAAAAAAAACAATGCAAAATTACAAGTCCATTTTATTTTTCAAGCTGCTAATTATGCAAATATTTCATTTGAAAATCAAAGATCTTCATCATTGTGAAGTTGATAACTTAATAAAAGATCACACAAATTATATCATTTTAATAATGATATCCATAAAAAAATGTTTATCATACTTGATCGTTTACTTAATTGATATTTTCCGTATGTCTCTTGTAATGACATCTATCATTACAAAGGTCAAAGGTCTATGGACATGTAGCAATTCCAATATTGGTTTGAAAGAGTATTCAATTCTCAGCAGATCAATTTTTGAATTTGGAAAAAAACACCTTTTCTTTAATATTCCAAAGTCTGGTTAACAACCTTCAAATAACTGTTAACAACCTTTCATATAACTGTTAGCAACCTTTCATATAACTGTTAAAAACCTTCATAACTGTTAACAACCTTCATATAACTGTTAACAACCTTCATATAACTGTTAACAACCTTCATATAAGTGTTAACAACATTTCATATAACTGTTAACAACCTTCATATAACTGTTAACCTTCATATAACTGTTAATAACCTTTCATATAACTGTTAACAACCTTCATATAAGTGTTAACAACCTTTTATATAACTGTTAACAACCTTTTATATAACTGTTAACAACCTTCATATAACTGTTAGCAACCTTCATATAACTGTTAAAAACCTTCATATAAGTGTTAGCAACCTTCATATAACTGTTCACAACCTTCATATAACTGTTAACCTTGATATAACTGTTAATAATCTTTCATATAACTGTTAACAACCTTTATATAACTGTTAACAACCTTCATATAACTGTTAACAACATTTCATATAACTGTTAACAACCTTCATATAATTGTTAGCAACCTTAATATAACTGTTAGCAACCTTCATATAACTGTTAACAACCTTCATATAACTGCTAACAACCTTCATATAACTGTTAGCAACCTTCATATAAATGTTAAAAACCTTCATATAACTGTTAACAACCTTCACATAACTGCTAACAACCTTCATATAACTGTTAGCAACCTTCATATAAGTGTTAGCAACCTTCATATAACTGTTAATAACCTTCACATAACTGCTAACAACCTTACATAACTGTTTGTTGTATATCATTGCCACTTCGCTTTTCTTGTTATGAAAGGCTAAAACAAACCAATGAATCATTTTGCATTTTAACATAAAGAAGTTAAGATTCAGTAGAATCATTCCATTCATTTGCAACATGTACACTTACCAATCGCCCTTCTTCTTTTTTCCCTTTTTACCTTCTTTCTGTAAATAAATGCAAGAATAAATAGGTGTGAAAATGATTTCAATCTTGGATCTGCAAGTATGATGATTACACTGTACACTACATCAGTCACTTTTCAACATACTGGAGAAATCTTTGAAATGCAATAACTCCTTAAATGAAATAATATACCAAAATGGTGTTCTCACAAATTTGTTTCTTTAATACTCCTCTATCATATAAATGACATGAAAATTCATGGGAATTAAAGGATTAGTTTAGTGGTCAAGCAAGTTCCTCTTATATGAAAGAGGACTTCAAAATGACACAAAATGGTCAAGAAAACATTCAAAAATCTTAATCATTTGAAGCAAGTTTATCTTTTATAAAAGAGGACTTCAAAAGACACAAAATGGTAAAGAAAACGTTTAAAATCTTATTCCATTAGATATATTCAAATTTAAAGCTCGTCTTATCTGTGTAGAAATGACTGATGTAGTAAGTCTACTATGTAAAGTTGGTGTCCTTATCCTCACATTTTTAACAATTCTTAAATCATTTTCAAGTTTATTAACATTTTTTATATTTTAAATTATGTTTACTCGAACTTTCTTCAGGTGGTATATCATAAATACCCTTACTAGATTCAGTTTTACTACTTTTCTGACATATCCCATGTTTTTTAAGCCTCATAATCGCAGGACAAAATATGATAGAATAAATAACGAATTTGAGAATCTGAGACTATGACATCACAACTAGTCTGAATTCAGTAGAACTACACAAATGATACCAAACTTTAAACTTATATAACTCCATAACGGAATAAGATTTTTGAATACTTTCTTCACTATTTTGTTTCTTTTGAAGTCCTTTTTCACATAAGATAGACTTGCTTCACCACTGAACTAATCTTTTAAACAAACAAATAAAAAAAATAATAAATAAAGTGAAAAGGGAAGTTTTCTAAGTTTCAAATTTCAAATGTATACCTTCTTCTGTTTGGCATTATTGGTGGCAGACTCCTCATTTGTACTTTCCTCTTGGGGAGTGGTTCCTTTCTCCTCATTCTTGCCTCCTCCTGTCTCAGTCTGTATCGCCTCAAGCTCTTGCATCAAAGCATCTTCTAACCTACACATCAAAACAAAAACAGTATAAAAGATAGTTTGTGTTTTTGAGATAGTTTGTGTTTTTGTATATTTTTAAGTCAAATTTATATATTTATTTATATATATATATATATATATATATATGTATATAGTATATATATATATATATATATATATATATATATATATATATATATATATATATATATATACATACATACATACATACATACATACATACATATATACATACATACATACATACAGGCTATATATACATACATACATACATACATACATACATACATATATATATATATACATACATACATACATACATACATACATACATATATATATATATATATATATATATATATATATTTTAAATATATATTTTTACATCTCTTGACGTTATTGCTTTTTACCATTTAATAATATTTACAAATGTTTATTTTTACTAATTTACTGAGTTTAATGTAACTTTTATAGTTATAACTTTTATATTTATTAATCTTCTTTTTTAATATTAATATCGTTTTGTACAAATTTCAATATTTTGTTGTGAACGAAATAAATTGATCTTATCTTATCTTATATGACAGTGATTTTTCCACTTTGTTTTGTTAACATCTAAATGTACATGGACACAGAGAATAAAAACGAGCTTAAATTGTTTAAAATAAACAAAACCATGCAAACAACAAAAAAGCCCCATCAAAATCGGTTGAAATCCGCTCACATGTAAGTTTATATTCATTTGACAGAATTAATGTTTTAATGAATTAGAAAATATATGCTAAATTGTTTTGTACCATTTAAAATTTCTTCAGATGACTTATAATTATTATTTCTATCATATCAAATGAAGAAAAGCCAGACTTTATTTATGTTTCTTTAAAATAAGTATGAATCTTCATACTCCAACTCCTTCACTCTGAATCTCTGATTTAGAGTATGAATGATTACATGTATCAACTAGAATTATGATGACAAACAAATTTACCTTAAAACATCCCCACCTCTCTTTTTGCCATTCCCCTACTCCAATAAGTCCCAAATTTTAATCACCTCTTCCGAAAGCAGTTTAACCACACACTAAATTTAATCCAAATCCAATCATCAGTTCTTGAGATATCTTGATGACAGACATGTCCCCAACCCCCCATTTTCACCCTTCCCCTGTTCTAATGTCTCAAATTTTAATCACTTTTTTTCTAAGCAGAAACAAAACCACACTTTAATCCAAATCCAAATAAACAGAGGCGAAAACATAATTTCCGTCCAACTTTGTTGGCGGAGGTAAAACTTTACCAAAGTCAATGGACTTCAACGTGTTTTTAAAAAAAGTTGCCCAGAAATTTTGAACAAATTTATTTTCGATAAGAAGACTTCCTTATTTAAACCTGAAAATCAGCACACAGAAACTTCAATTTGTTTTACACATTGTGAATATCATAGTTACTCAATTACTATCCAAAAAGGATACACATTTTTCGTTCAATAATTAATTTTCAACACATTTTTTGTGAGCATCTTGACAAAAATGTAGCACGCAGCATTTTTTCCAACCAATAAGAAGATAGGACGCTTGCGTAAAGAAATATTGGACATATTTTGAGTGCGTATCTGAATCCTCTGTGCAGCCTTGAGAGTATGAACGCACCATTACAATTCAGTTCTAATTTATCGATTTTTCTTCCCTCAATCATATTCCAAACTATATACAAAATAAATCATATAAGCTTACAAGTGATTAAGTGGCCCAGTCAGTTACGGCATTGTCTTTTGAGTGAGAGGTTATGAGTTAGAATCTTACCGAGTCTTATTCTATTTTTTTCTTCCTGTTTCTCTCATTTGAATTTTATTACTCGCGAAATAGTAAACATTTTATATCAGAGAGAGCAAGCGGTCAAGTTACTATTTAAATCAAACAGAACAGGGGTATAACAATCTGGCATGAGCTAAATATGACATTGTACCTGGTAAGCCCTAAAACTCGGTTCATGTCAAGTGCACAAAACATGTTCAACATCGTCTAGCTTTGTTGCCCTTTGCCATTGATAAACAACTTTTAGTTTGAGAATTTATATTACTAAATCCTCCAACTACACAAGGCTGCAGAATTTTATTAATATTTCCTTAGAGAATATTCACATTTAAGAAGATAATAATTGACACTAGTCATAAAACTTTAAAGCTTGATTCTGATTTTTTTCGTCAAGGTGACAAAAAAAAAACTCATTCATCTTTTACCATTTTCTCGAAAACGCTAAGGTGTAGAGCAAAATAAATCATATTTTTGCAAATCAAATATTCAAAATATCAAATTTATGCACTTGTCAATTGTGTAACTCACCCCTACACCCCCAGACAAGGTGAGTCATTGCACCAAAGTGGGTTAACAAGACATGTACATTGATGCATTCCTCAGTCAATGACTTAGGCCCTACCCCAAATCAATCACCTTTGTACAAAGTCAATGGGTCTAAAGTAAATTGACCTACCCCAGAGTCACTCTGATGACTGACAATTTGATACAATGACGCACATGTGAGTCACTATTTCATGTCAATGACTTACCTTTGGCTGACATTGCCGGATGGGTAGTAGGGGGAGTCATACTTATTTTACACATCCCTTAGTACGTAGGGTTGACATAGGGATTGCCGTACGGAGGATTGTTAGGTGCAATTCCTATGTTTATTCAAATTCATACGTTGTAGAAAATTGATGATTGAAAAATAACTTACTTTTTAGATATTCTTATATCAATTAGTCTAAATAAAACTTTTTTAAAATTTTTCCTAAATCTTTACCTATTTAGCACCAAGACTGAATAAAGATTTGGGATAAAATATTCAAATGTCAGCAAATAAGTTTTTTTGTTCATATAATTTTATTAAATAGTTTTGGTAAAAAAAATTGTGTGAAAAAACAAATAAATAAAATATCAAGAAATGTTTAGATTATATAAACCTAGGCCCTAATTGTACTTTATAAGGATTATCTAGCATTAAAAGCATTATAATTTTTTCCTCAAATAATCTGAAACATTAACCCCGCTAAAATGTTATTGTCCCAATTGCAGTGTTTTGAACAAATCTGCCATACTCTGGAGAGCTCAGACGATTTTTACGGAAAGAAAAGTAGGCCTAGTCCAAAATATTTCTATAAAAGTAACTAAAATCACCTGAAAAATAGTTTTTAAAGACATGGATTGGCTTCAAACATTGATTCTTATCATTGTAGCTCAAAAAAGGTAAAAGTTCTTAAAACTAAGATTTTAAACTAAGATTTTCCCATACTTTTAACACCTAGCTTAAAACAGTACAGGAGGGTATAGGATGTTGTAGTACCCTCGGACGGCCAGCCATCACCAACGGCACCCATACTAACACGGCTGGCACCAGTCAGACGGTACTACGGGAGTAGGAAAGTCATAGCCTAGTGACAAGTAGGCCTACATTAACGTTACTAGTTCGACCCCCATGGCAGGAAAAGTCTAAGGATGTAGGACTGTTGTATTCAGTCAGGTGGTAAAGGAACTTATCCTGTACGTAATTCAACTTTATATTCATATTTACACATAACTTTAGTTTAATCATGATTGTTCAAACTTATTTTCAGATGGGCACAAGAATTGTCGAAATTAGCACGGAACCCAGCCTAGCCTAAGTTAAGTTTACACACAGAAACACTGCATAACCTAACGTCAAACATACTCATCATCAAGTCCTTTTCCTTTCTTCCCTTTCTTTGGTTTTCCCATTGTGTCAAAGAAAATCCTCAGTAAAGTTCGATATAAGGTAAATAAATTTTGTAAATGAAGATGGTTGTGGGTAGCTGAACACCCTTTTCGGCATAAGTAGGAATTAAATTTCAACAATATGCTTGGCACACTGTGTGTCTAACGTTAGCAGTCGGAGAAAATGTTGCAAGTGTGGCATTGCGAAATTCACGTGGGAACTACAGCATGTTTTCCGCGAAATTTGCTTTAAGCGTCGACCGACCATCTGAACGTATTAACATTTTAGTAAATATATTCAGAATTATGACGACCAATACAATTGGCTAATCATGATCTGTAAGTCTAAATCCTCCCGATTTCAAGCCTTATGATCTATAAATTTTCCAATTTGTGTAGATTTTGGTACAAAATTGTTCTATTTTACCGAATAATGGACCAAAATATATTGAATTTTTGAAGCTGTAAATTGAAAAAAGAGGGTAAAATGGGTCGCCAGTAATTTTCGGACATAAAAGTTAATCAATTTTCCGGTGGGCGGAGGCAGAGGGGGATGCTACATGCTGTGCTGTGTTACATGCTTTGATAATACGACAGTTGGAAAATGCCCCTCAGATGCTGTCCACCCCCCCCCTCCTTCCCAGATTCAAACATCTTCCACCGACGGGGGTGAGAAAACCAGGGACAGCGGCGCAAAATCGTAAGTGGGAGCTGAACAAATGAAAAGTCTTTTCAGTTTGTCATTGTTTGCTCTTGAAATATTCATCAGCATTTTCCATATGATTTTTACCACAATTTTGGGGAGTCGAGGGAATATTTTTTCATTGCTCAGCAAAGTGATTGGTAAGTTGAATCAGGGCGTCTAAAATGCTGAAAACGGTTTTTGACAAACTTAATCAATGTGGTTCAGATTTAATTTTCGAGTGTTGAGGGTGTTTTACTCATCTTCCTTGAGATTCCAAATAGTAGGCCTTAAGCACAGTGTAGTGATTAAGCACAGTGCATAGCTATAAAGGAAAATATATATATATATATATATATATATATATATATATATATATATATATATATATATATATATATATATATATATATATATATATATATATATATATATATATATATATATATATATATATATATATATATATATATATATATATATATATATATATATACATTTATAAATACAAGTATATATATATATATATATATATATATATATATATATATATATATATATATATATATATATATATATATATATATATATATATATATATATATATAGTGTATACATATATATATATATATATTTATCAAAAAGCAGGATTTGAGCTGCAACCAGTGGTTTCACCTTAGCGGATCATCAGGCAACTAGCTAGGTAATTATTCAGAACAGGTCAACGCTTTTTCTTATACGGTTGGGTGGTCTCATTTTACAATGGCAAGAGGACACTATCTCTGATCTTTGAGGAGGTTTTCTTTATACATCACACACACACACACACACACATATATATATATATATATATATATATATATATATATATATATATATATATATATATATATATATATATATATATATATATATATATCATATATATATATACATATATCATTAGGGTGTTTGACTGTTTGACGATATATATATATATATATATATATATATATATATATATATATATATATATATATATATATATATATATATATATATATATATATATATATATATATATATATATATCAAATATATATTTGATACATATTTCATATATCATATAAATATTTAAACATATATAGTACATATTTTACAATGGTGGCAAGAGGACATATCTCTGATCTTAGGAGGTTTTATATATATGAAAAATCCTCGGTGCATATTATTGTCCAGATTAAATATTAGGTGTTTGATTATTTGACGATCGACGAGTAGATCTTACACTTTCCTTTTAGAGCCACAGATGAATTTAGAAATGTTTTGTGGAATGCATATTTGAAGGACTTGGTATAGTTATTTGAAGCACCTATGTTGTACCAATATATATAAATATAGAAATTTTTATACATGAGCTTTATACATATATCTTATTATTGTATATATATATATATATATATATATATATATTTATATATATATATATATATATATATATATATATATATATATATATATATATATATATATATATATATATATATATATATATATATATATATATATATATATATATATATATATATATATATATATATATATATATATATATATATATATATATATATATATATATATATATATATATATATAAATATATATATATGTGTGTGTGTAGTGTATCCAAAGAAAACCTCCTCAAAGATCAGAGAAGTTGTTTCTTGCCAATTTTGATTAAAACTAAGAGCCACATCCATGGACTTAATAAAGATGAATTTCTCCTTTTTCTGTTTTTGAAAATGCACTTTTCGTATTTAGGACTTGGTATTGCTTTTTGTGCCTCAGCGCATTTTGGCGCCGGGTTTTTTTTTTTTGTTTTTTTTTTGTAAAGACAGAAACGTTTTTTTCCCCATTTGAGCTTTACGCGTACGTTTTTTGGCGCTATTTGAAATGTGCTAATATGTATATCATCGCTGTTATATATATCATTTAACTTATACCACTGAAGAAGGAAACAGGAGTTTTATAAATATTTATTTTTAAAATAATCTGTTGGCTAGAGACATTGTCATTTATATATTTTGTTTTGTTTGTTATGGCCAATATGGAATATATCTTATATATATATATATATATATATATATATATATATATATATATATATATATATATATATATATATATATATATATATATATATATATATATATATATATATATATATATATATATATATATATATATATATATATATATATATATATATATATATATATATATATATATATATATATATATATATATATATATATATATATATATATATATATATATATATATATATATATATATATATATATATATATATGTTTATAAATTTGACTAAAAATACAAAGGCACAAATTATCGGACCCGCTTTTAAGTTGAACAGGAAAATATAGAGTTGGGTACAAATGAAAACCTTATTCCTTGGACTGTGGCACGGCGGAAAATATATAGTGGGAAGAGCGGATGTGCGTTGTCTTTTAATATTTTAGTTGTTTTTCGGTGCATCATGTCACTGTAGAGATCAGAGACGGACTTCAGACATATTTCATCACCAACCACCTCCCCCCCCTCCTCTTCTTCTCCGGGGGTGGGGGGCACTTCATACTAAAAGTGGTAGGGGTGTAGCCCACCAACTGAAAAACATACTCGTAGTATGACAGATTTTTTGGTAACTGCAGTATGAAATTATACAATTTTGATACCCGAAGTATGAAAGAAGTCAATTTTGATACCTGCAGAATGAGTATTCAACAAAAAATATAGTAAAAGTGGACCAGCAGTACAAAATTAAGACAGTAAAACCTCATTTTTTCGAACCTGCACTACGAAAATAATGAAAAAAGATCATTTTATAAATATATTTTTAGTACATTTTTTTAATATGTATTTTTATAGTAAAACAAGACACTTGCACTACGAAATGGTGCAGGAAAGGCACCTGCTCGGGAGGCATATATAGATATACCTCACATATGGAAGTGCCCCCCTCCCCCCTCTCCTCCCCTTATTCCCTGGTCACCAACAACACAACACGGATTGCGACCCATACGATCTTCTCCAGTGTACTAGTGGAATCTTTTGTAAGCAGCCCGATTATACAGATACTACAGAAAGTCAACACGCTTTGTATTACTGACTGGTAAAAGAGCTTAAGAATAATATTGTCAACTTTGAAGTATTTCGGTTTTCGTAAAAAATACAACTATTTATGGCACTTCTCGGATCTTTAGAGTTTTTATCAAAAGGATTAAACAAAATTCCGTTTGCTAACCGTTCTGGCTAACGGGAATCGGTTTTGCCGTCACTCAGTCTGTGTGTGCAGAAATTTGTTTTGTACAGTATATTGGTATTGCATTGACCATGATCGCGCTCTGCTAGCTAGCTGTGCTGTACCAGTACCGCGTAGGATGTTTGCCCACTTAGTAACGCAGATTGTATTGCTAGGCAAATTCGTGCGGTGATTGGTTAAAACAAGCAGTCAATCATCAAATCCAGAGAGGTTAATCGCAATTGCCGCTGCAGGTATTAACATCCAGGCATACATCGAATGGGTGATTTTTCTTCATGCAATCAGAATAGATATAGATTAATATAGAAATACACGGGCCTATAAAGCTATCATATAGATTTTAAAATGCTGTAGAATGGTCAACGTCTATCCGATCTTGATGGATTTCTTTGCTATAATGGTTTTAATTATATTTTAAAGCATTGTATCTATAATGTTGCCGCCATAATTGTTTCCGTTTGCTGACAAGATTTATAACATTTTTTTTTTTTTTTAAATATGCTAAACAATCATCGCAGGATGATTGGGTAATTTATAACGTAATTTGTATACGGCAAACCATTACAAAATATATATATATATATATATATATATATATATATATATATATATATATATATATATATATATATATATATATATATATATATATATATATATATATATATATATATATATATATATATATATATATATATATATATATATATATATATATATATATATATATATATATATATATATATATATATATATATATATATATATATATATATATATATATATATATATATATATATATATATATATATATATATATATATATATATATATATATATATATATATATAATTGTCAGGGCCTTGCAAGCGGTGAATTGTTTTGACGCCGTGCATGATCAAGTGAGATGAAGCTAGCATCACTTCAATAGATAATAGTAAACTCAGTCATTAAGAAAGCCCAAATTAAAATTATAATACTAATAATCTTGTTTACTACTAATGTTGCAAAATATGAATATAAAATACAAGTCATATCTTACTTAGACCCATTTCATTTAAAAACGTTTAATCTGTTTAAGCATCTTTGCTTTGTACGTTCTTTTGGTATATTATTAGATCCATTTGTAGGTTTGTGATCAGCGACTTTCAAAACAGTTTCGATATATCAGTCCATGACGTAAAACTGTATTAAGATAGAAGAAAATAGTAAAGATAAAAAACGAATTAGTCACCGTCAGACCGTGGTGAACCACTTATATGGAGAAGCTAGAGAGGGCAAATCAGGGCGCTTGGTATTTTGTCACTTTACAAAATAATTTTAATCGATATGCAGAACAAAAAAGTTCAACGGCACAATAAATAAACAAATGTACGAAGTGCTTTTAAAAATATTTCTGTACATACGCCCAAAAAAACATATCTTATGTATTCAAAAAGCGAAAAGGGAGCCATAGGTTAAATAATGTAAGGCGTTTTCCATCGTGGGAAGATGGATGGAACGTTTCCATCCCCTTTTATTTTGCCGCTGCTTATGCAACTATTGCATTTAAAGGATTATTTCAAGAGTAGAGCAAGTTCATCTGATATGTAAAAGGATTTTAAAAGAAACAAAATGGTAGCGTTTAGATTTAGGAATCATTTGTGTAGAAACGACTCACTGAAAACAGTTGTGACATCACAGCCTCAGATTCCTTAAAGTGTTTACACATTTTTGTATATTTTTTTGTTCTGCGATTGTGTAGTAAAACATAATCTTCTAATTATAATTTTGGTTCCGATATCGATAGCATTAGATATGGAACTCTTACGTCGCTGAATAGTTCTGATAAGATATTTTATGTAGCGCTTGTACGCTCACAAAGTATAATTCTCTAAGCTTTCATGATTCATCTGACCGTGTTTGGTTCCGATGTCTGTATGGATGTCTGTATGGATGTCTGTATGGATGTATGTATGGATGTATGTATGGATGTATGTATGTATGTATGTATGTATGTATGTATGTATGTATGTATGTATGTATGTATGTATGTATGTAATCATACAGAATCTTCTAATGAAAGATTACGGATCAAGTTACTAGTATGTGACTCATTCATTTCTTCAGAGTTTTTTTTTGTGAAAATGTTTAATGTCGACAAGTCTAATTTCTTCAAGAACGTCAAGTCACAAGTCATTTGTTCGCAAGTCAAGTCAAGTCACAAGTTATTTCTTTGCAAGTCAAGTCAAGTCACAAGTAAAAAAATGTGACTCGAGTCAGACTCAAGTCCAAGTCAGTTACACGAGTCAACAATTCTGCTGATGACGATGTAGAGACAGGGATACTGTTATAACAGTGTCCCTGATCCACCTATAACAGTATCCCTGGTAGAGCGAAGCTGACTGGATCCTGTTTTATTTTGAAGCACGTCAGTAATGTATCCGGGACTTTGTTCATGAGTGGATTTGTACACAATTACAAGGACTATGTAATCAATTCGTTGCCGAATGGGGGACACCAGTGAAGTTTGATGAGATCAGCTGCTACTGGATCATATTTGCTGAAGTACGTTGGATATTTTGAAGTTAACAAACTATTGCAGTAGTCCAGCCTGGAAATAACAAGGGTATGCACAACAAATTTGGTAGCCTTGGTGGTAAGCATTTTGCGAGCGCGACCAATATTAGTGAGTTGGTAATTGGCACTTTTTGTAATGTTAGCAACTTGTGCACTCGTGGTCATACCACAGTCAAACATGACCCCCAGATTTCTGACAGGTTCAGACTTCACAGGGACATTGGCGCCAGCAATAATGAAAGAAGTGGGGTTAACTTTACTGAGTTGTTCTAAAACCAAAAACTAAGACCACTGTCTTATTTGCATTGAGTTTCAGGAAATCATACTATTAATTATTTCAAAAAAATCTTCAAACTTCGATCAACGTTTA
Source organism: Chiridota heheva (assembly GCA_020152595.1). Classification (NCBI taxonomy): domain Eukaryota; kingdom Metazoa; phylum Echinodermata; class Holothuroidea; order Apodida; family Chiridotidae; genus Chiridota; species Chiridota heheva. The sequence continues at coordinate 726,599 of JAIGNY010000269.1, forward strand.
TTATGTATAATTTATTCATAATAGTTTGTCAATGAAAAGAAAATTATTCATCAAGTTTTCAAATAAACCAATGAATTAAAAAAATGCAGTGAAGAGTTTTAGACTGGTGGTGTGACCATCACAATATGTTATAACTTTACAATGAGTAAAAGGGGTTAAGGTAAGATTTCCTTTTATTATTGGTGTAAGGATTAGGGGAAACTTGACCATGACAACCACCAACCACTAGAGAATAAATGGAGATCAATTGCCAATTTACACACAATTTCATTTATTGATGAATGTAGGCTTACATGTCAGTGTTTTTTTAAAGAAATCTTTAGCGGGAGCAGTACACACACTTTTCGAACAAAATTTTACTCGTAATATACCCCCCCCCTCCTCCCTTCCCCACCCCTACCTCCTTCCCCACCTCTCCACGTTTTTTGGTTTTGTATTCCTTCCTTTTTCGGAAATTTTGTTCACTTTTGTGGAAAATTTCCTTCCATATCCGGGCAATTTTTGCATTTTACAAAAACTTTTTTTTTTTTTCCAATTCGCGGAATAATTTCCTTTAATTATTTAAAAATATTGCTTCATTTTTGAAAAATTTTGCTCATTTTGGAGAAATTTTGTTCATTTTCGGGACCTTTTTGGACAAATTCAGGGAACTTTCTTCCATATGCGGACACTTTTTTTTAAATTTAGATACATTTTCTTAAATTTTCTAGAAATTTCCTGCCTTTTTTGAGAAATGTACAGTTAAATTTGTTTGGTTATATATGTTACGGACCAAACTGGGACCATAGGAACCAAACTGAGGAGGGTAGGTGGGGGAAGAGGGGGGGCGAATCCTCGACTGGGGGCCACTTTGCTGAGGGGGGCTGCTGTGGTCCCCCAGTCAGTGTGGATAGGCGCTGGTCCATATCACTTTGTTATAGCTGAGGCTTGAGAACGTCAACGGTAATATGGGAAAAAATTGAGACAATGCAGTGGATTGTGAGATGGACTGGACTGGTTATTCTTACATAGTCATATCACATATCTATAGAAAATCTGGATCATTGGATGCAATGCTCTCACAGTCCTTCAATTATTATTTTGAAGAAAGCAAAACGTTAAAATAACTTTCATTACCGATCAGGGGCGCACTCGCAAAAATGGCAGCGGGGACGAAAATCAAGAAGATATGATGTAACATTTGAGGAACATGTGTGTACGCATGCGCGTGGAAATAGTTGAGGCGAAACTAAAGAGCAATGATGTTTGGTGATACAATGGTACTTTTTTGTATTACATGCATACAATTTGTTCACAACATTAATAGATTTAACTCTTTAAGAGTATCTAAATATATGTACGTGACCAAGGCGTAGATAGCGATTTGAAGAAAAATCTTCCCGCAGGGCACATGGTAGATAGGTAAGAGGAAGGGGGATCGTTACCTGGTTACCCCGTGGTTCAGGCGTCCTTATGAAGGCAAGGAGAGTCGATAATCGGAATATTATACAACAACACATGACAAAGTATTTTCATACAGCTGCAGTTATTAAAATGTTACTGAGCAAAATCATTAAACTGATCCAAAGCATTTCAGAGATCCTAGCGTGAGGCGTCCGTTCTCCTTTTTGTCTCCCGTGTCTCCAAGACGAACATCCATAATGGGTAAAACAGTTTTGTCTGTTATGAATCCTTCGTCGGTTCTTCTCTCCTTGTGGTTGGCGTCACAGTTACAGGTCAGAGATCTTTTTACACACGAACCTGCAGTATGAAATTGTGTCAAAGGTGAGTTGTAAGGGCGTATTTTTATGGGATATTTAGAACACTCGATCGAATATCAATCAATCAATCATTGTTATTTATATAGCGCCGAAAACCAATAATTTGCCTTATATGTATGGGTGTTTTTTTGTTTTTGTTTTTTTGGTCTTTTTAGCGCTATTTAAACGATAATATGACACAAGCCTACTAACGTTTATGGGCAAGTCCCAAAAGATAATACTTCAGTTTTTTATTTTCATTTAAATGCCAATGGACTGCATTTATTTCTTGTAAACAAGAAGTTACTGCCATTTACGTGGAGGGGATGACAACAGGAAAAGGCGTTGCCTTGTGGAAGTCGTGTGACGGTTCTTGGCTCAACAAATAGTGGTGTAGTCAGATAGTGGAACGAAGGCATCTGCGACTGGTTTGCAGATGTTGCATGGCAGAGATATGCGCAGGGATTCCAGAACCAAGGGTGAAATAGAGCCACTGCCCTTTCTTCAAAAGATACATTGAATAAAATAAAAACCTACATTGATTTTTTTATACTTAAAAAGTAAAGCATTTACATCTGCCAACCTTTATTTTTCCCGTTCATAATTTTGCAAAAACTCTTTAATAAGTCCTTGCTATAGGGTGAGCGAGAATTTAGGCAAATTTGTGCAAGGGTGAAGCCTTGGTTTGAAAATGTCTTGTCTTTATGCCCCAAAATGGCTTAAAATCAACACAAAGTTCTAAAATGTAAATGAAAAATTGTGGGGTTCTAAGGCGAAACAAGAATAAGGATCCAGGAGAAAATGTCCCGCTTAAGGTCCCAAAATGGCTGAAAATCAACACAAACTGACAAAGTTCGGAATATTTAAGGGATGATCAGAAGACAATTTTTAAAAATCATGTTAAAATCCATTCAGATGTGTATCCAGAGGGGGTGGGGGCCATAGCTCCTTGAGATTTTTTATGATGTACTTTTTTTACCATGAGATAATTATTAGTCTCGGTTTACGTAAATTTTCGGGAAAATTTATTAAATGTTTGGGAAATCTCTTTCAATCTTTGGGAAATTTTGGGAAAATTTCCTTTATTTTGGGGCATATTTTTCGATTTTCGATCAATTTTTGATTAATTTTCTTCATTGTTTGGGAAATGTTTTTCATTTTTGACAATTTCTTTCATTCTCGTGCAATTTTCTTCAATTTTCAAATTTCCTTTATTTTGGGGCAATATTTTCAATTTTTGGCCAATTTCCTCCAATGTTTGGAAAATTTATCTAATTTGGGGGCAATTTTTCTTCGATTTGTAATTAATTTTCTACAAAAGTTCAATCTATCAATTTTCGGTTAATTTCCTCCAATGTTTGGGAATTGTCTTACAATTTTGGACAATTTCTTTGATTCTCGTGTAGTTTTCTTACATTTTCTGAAAATGTCCTTTAATTTGGGGTAATTTTTCATCGATTTTTGGTATATTTTTTGCAATTTTCGGGAAATTTCTTGCAATATTTGTGATATCCTTGCATGAGAAATATATTTCATTGTTGTTACATTTTTGGACATATTCTCCACTTAGGGACAATTGTTCTTCGATTTTCGGTAAATTTTCAGGAAATTCCTTAATTTGGGGGCAATTTTTTCTCAATTTTCGGTAAGTTTTCTTCAATTTTTGGGAAATTTTCTTGAGATTTGGGGATATCTCTTTAACTTTGGGGAAATTTGTTCTTTTTTGTGCCATTTTTGCAAACTTTTCTTCATCTTGTGGGAAATTTTTCTTCGATTTTCGGTAAATTCGATTCAATTATCGGGAAATGTTGCCAAATTTTAGACAAAATTTTAATGACTTTACCCAAATTTAATTCCTTCAACTTTTAATGAACACAATCCCAATTTTCTCAATTGAAAGAAACATTTTCAGAAAGGACCTTTCTCTCTGCTCCCCGCTGATAAGACCATGCACCCTTGTCCTAAAATGTTCCATCAACATGTCAAAACTGCTCTTAAAAAGCGTTAAAAGATCACCCCTAGTTTTGGTTTGACTGCCCCTTCCCTGACGTTTTACCCTGGCTACGCCCTCTTATCATTTCTAAACAGGCAGAGGAGAAATTTCCTCTGAAAATTGAGAAAATTTGGACAAAATTTTGCAGAGGTTTATGGGTGATTTCTTGATCTGTAGATTTATTATTTTTGTATGCCCCAAACTGCCAAAATGGCTTAAAATCAACACACAGTTCCAAAATGAAAACTCGTGGGATCCTGGGCGATGCAAGGGTAGGGATTTAGGGGAAAAGTCCCGCTAATGGGCGTCTTGGAAGGGGTCCAGAGGATGAAACCCCGCAAAATTTCTTGTCTTTGATGCCACAAAATGGCTGAAAATCAACACAAAGAACATTTAAGAACATTTAAGTGATAAGAAGAAGACAATTTCAAATTTTCATTTTAAACAATTAAACGCTATACTCAGATAAGCATTTTACAGTTATAAGGTTAACAAAAGAGGAGATATATCCCCTGAAAATTGAAGGGGAAAAAAAGTCGGACAAAATTGTGCAGGGGTTCATGAGTGAAGCTTTGGTCTAAAGATATCTTGTTTTTGGCCCCAAAGTAGCTTAGATTCTGACTGTCTGATACAATACATCCGACATTATACTCTCTGCCCAACTAAGATCGGTGTTCATGCCAACTGGGGAGGGGGATGGGGATCGTACGGCCATGAAGATCAAAAAACATACGATCATTGGTGTATATATCTATACTTTTGTTCATGGGGGAGGGAGCAAGGCAAAATTTCCGAATAATCATATGCCTGAAGGCTTTAAATCTAGCTTATATGTGCACTTGTTTTATCAGAGTGGCGTAGCTAGACTTTTTCCAATGTGGGGAAGTGAGAGGCAGGGGAAAACTGCCCCCTCAGCGGATTTTACATTCCCAGTCTTATGCTTCCGCCCGGTTGGGGTGCAAAATTAGGAAATTATTTTAAAAGATTAAATTGAAAAAAATAGTAAAAGTGAAAGGAAATTTGATAAGACTACTGGGAATTTGGCAGAATCGCAGAAAATTGTTCGTAAAAAAAAAGATATTTCCCAAAAAGAAAGGAATTTACAAAAAAATGAAAGAAATTTATTAATGGAAATTTCCCAAAATCAAAAAACCAGCCCGAAAAGGAAGGAAATTTCTCCAAATGTCCCGAGAAGCGAAAAAATTCCTCGGAAATTAAGGAATTTTCTCAAAAAGTTCAGGTAATTTCCGAAAATAAATAAAAAATGGAAAATGTTTCCCGAAAATTTGCGTTTTTACGATTTTGCAGAAAAAGAAACCTTCAGTTTCCGATTGTTTTTAAATCTATTTGTTCTGATTTGCTGTGTGCAAAAACACGTTATAAGGAAATAAGACCATCTTCCGATATTCAAAATTGAAATTGCCCTACGAAAAGAATTCTACCCCTCCCCCTCCCCCTTAAATTACGCTCCAGCTTGCAGGCAATGGCAAAGAGCCACAGACTGTTATCAATGTTCCCGACGCGAGGCCAATTTGTTATTTGGCATTTATTTGTGGTCGAATGGATTCGCTGGGTGAACATGTTTTGCAATTCACAAAAGTAACGGGTAAGGGGGTCGAGGCTAACAGTTTTCATAATCATTTTCATAGTTAGTGGAACCGCAAAATGCTTGCATACCTAGAAAACGACCAGCATATATGGCGTATAATATCGTCTTTTTATTACCTGTCACTCCGCATGCGCACTTGGAGCTATTTGTGGGCGCACCGCCCCAGTTCACCATTTTCTCCCCGTCGACAGACACCATCCATCCGTAAAGTCGATCTCGTTTTTTGTTCGCGTACAGCAAGGTTGCAGCTTTGCATTCATACTACACAAACACAAGTAAAACGATATGAGAATGATAAACGCATGCATATCAATCAATCAATCAATCAATCAATCAATCAATCAATCAATCAATCAACAGGAAAAATCGGGGAGGGTGGCTACAGGAAAAGTAGGGTATGGGTGTAACCAGGAGGTCATTCGGGTCGTTTGATCCCCTCCCACGGTTCCCCGGAAGGTACAAAACCCAGAAAGCTTGCTAAAAGGTTAAAAAAACTAACGGGTCCAGATTTTGAAGCAATCTACTTTTGATTTTTTGCTCTTCAGTAAATTTCGCTATTTTGACACAATTTTGGAGATAAAATAATTTACGCCAGCAGCATTTTTTGTTCTGGAACCCTCCCCTCCCCCCTCCCCCCTCTCCCTCTCCCTCTCCCCCTCCTCCAATCTAATAGGCTAGTTACACCCCTAGATGTCTGTTTAAAAGTCTTCTAAATAAATACTCGGGACTAAACTGATAGGAACAAAATATTAAATCATAATTTGTATGCATGTTATGACTAACTGACTAAGGCTTACCTGAATACTCCCATTAATATTTCTCGTAAATCTATAATTACGATGGCGGAATATTAAACGAATTAATAGGGGGGAAACATGTTCATATCTTATTTCGGTAGGAGTTTTCCCTCAGACGTTAAGAGGAGGCCAAACACATGTCGATTGGGTAAAATAAGTTTATAACATAAATGAAAATCTACGCATGCTGGCATGTGAGTTTGGGTGAGTGTCCGGGGCATTCATGTAAAAACATTTCCACACATACAATCCAAACTATTTTTATTCCTTTCTAATGCAAATTTAAAAAAACTCTTTCAATTTTGAGCCGCTGGGTGCCCTTAAATTACATAAATTTTTAGTAGGGGACAGAGCCTCTTCAAAATATCCGAACCCAGACCCCACCAAATACGTATTTTTCATACCTTAATAAACTGCTCACATCTCTCCGACGCTGCTGTTAGAGCCTTGAGCTGCCTCACGTTAAGTCTGTACACAGGAGAAAGAGCAAATGACCCTGGATCTTCGAAGCTCGTCACTCGTACCACATCATCTGCCGTATTATGAGTGACCACGGATGCACCTTCAAAGATCAAATACTATATTCACAATACATACCTCCATTGCTTTAAATGAGACATATAAAGAAGCAACATTGACTAAATTGTTCCAAAAGCAGTTGAAAATCATAATAGTGAGATAGTAGCCAATTGCATTGATGTTGACCATTTTAGATGTCTTTTTTCTCCATTTTTTCGAAATATGAATATTCAGGGTATGCAGATTTGTGATGTCATTGATTGAATGGCTCTTCACTCTCTTGTGTACATCCTTTGTTGCCTTTGCCACAAAAGTTTGACATCAGAAAACGTTTTATGCCAATGACGTAAACCAGACAAATTTTGGTCATGTACTTGTTATTTAGGGTAAATATTCTCGGTGACCGGAATTTCCCCAGCCCACAGTGGCGCAAGTAGAACCCTATGAATCCGTGGGGAATTAACTCTCTGATCCCCGTAACAAGTTTATTACAGTGGTATTGCTTCGGGGCATCAATTCTCGTGGGGATTAGTACCCAGACTCCATACCCTATTGTTGTGCCGCTGCTTATCCCCCTCCTTTTTCCAGCAACGTTGCCACTTGTCTTAGTTTCTGAAAATGGAGATTCGCTCGAATCTGTCAGAGCATGAGGTTGTTAGTTTAACCATCTACAACAGCTAAAAGTCTCTGAATATATTCTCACCATCATCACAAAGAATTTCAAATGGCTCCTCTCCTCCATTACCATCTGGATCAATGGTATACATGCCGGTTTCTGTTGATCCCATGACTTTCAGGTTCGCGCATGTCTTTGCGTACTTTTCATCAGGTGGGCTTGTTTGCATCTGTGTTACATTTTGATTTTTGACAGACGTTGCTAAGACAAAATCGACTGGGAGTATTGGCACTGTATTCACCTTCTTTGGGTCTCTGAGGGTGTGGATGGTGGGATGGTTGTCTTTCTTGGTGTGCTGTCAAAGTTAGTGGTTGTGGTTGGTAAGGTGGTCGTTGTAGGTGGTAAAGTGGTCGTTGTAGGTGGTAAAGTGGTCGTTGTAGGTGGTAAAGTGGTCGTTGTAGGTGGTAAAGTTGTAGTGATAGGTGGTAAAGTAGTCGTTGTTGGTAGTAAAGTGGTCGTTATAGGTGGTAAAGTTGTAGTGATAGGTGGTAAAGTAGTCGTTGTAGGTGGTAAAGTGGTCGTTGTAGGTGGTAAAGTGGTCGTTGTAGGTGGTAAAGTGGTCGTTGTAGGTGGTAAAGTTGTAGTGATAGGTGGTAAAGTAGTCGTTGTTGGTAGTAAAGTGGTCGTTATAGGTGGTAAAGTTGTAGTGATAGGTGGTAAAGTAGTCGTTGTAGGTGGTAAAGTGGTCGTTGTAGGTGGTAAAGTGGTCGTTGTAGGTGGTAAAGTGGTCGTTGTAGGTGGTAAAGTTGTAGTGATAGGTGGTAAAGTAGTCGTTGTTGGTAGTAAAGTGGTCGTTATAGGTGGTAAAGTTGTAGTGATAGGTGGTAAATTAGTCGTTGTTGGTGGTAAAGTGGTTGTTGTAGGTGGTAAATTGGTCGTTGTAGGTGGTAGACTTGTAGGTGGCAAAGTTGTAGTTGTAGGTGGTAAAGTTGTCGTTGAAGGGAGTAAAGTGGTAGTTGTGGGTAAAGTGGTCGTTGTAGGTAGTAAGGTTGTCGTTGTGGGTAAAATGGTCGTTGTAGGTGCCATAGTGAACGTTGTTTGAAGCAGGGTGGTAAATTTAGGTAGTGGGGTTGTGGTGTAAACCTGTGAGAAGAAAGGACTTGTTGGAAATTTAAATGCACTTTATTTTGGAATATGAAGATATCGCAAACATTCCAGGTAAAACATTTTACTTTTTGGAACGGAATGGAATCCTTAAATGTACATACATATTCTTTTCTACAGCTCCAAGTATTTCTGTGAAATCTGCTTATAAAGGTTGACAGAAACGTGTGGCTCTTACTAGCTTAGAGTGAGATACAACAAAACTTACGCAAATGGCGGTCCTACACGGGTGGGGGTGTTTTGTTTTGAAATATAAGGTTTGCCTGCTCCGGAACAGCTACACCTCTCCTGTCTTATCAACAAAAGGGTCTGGTCCCAACAACATCTGGCTGCCCCATAGACCTTTGAAATTCGATACTTACACCAGTGCTCTGAGGGTCCACTGTTGTTTTCCCTCTCGTGATTGGTAGGGTTGTTGTAATCTCAGAGGTTGACGTGGTCGTTGTAGCAATTTCCATTGCTTTCGTTGTTTCCACCTTTCCGCCTTCAGAAGTTTCATTCTTATCTACAGGGGCTGGGCTGTCGGTTAATGTCGCTGTCTCGTCGAAAACCTCTTTTGCTTCTATGTAAGAAGGCCAAAGTAAATTAGACACTGTATGATATATAGACTTACATAACCTCTTTGTATGAAATGTATTTCTTTTCAAATTTAAACAATAAAGAAACAGATGATTTGTAAAGCGGGGTCAAGACCCATTTAAGTCGGCCAAGACCAGTCCAAGAACCAATATAGATAGAGATCAATAGTGGAAACATTTTTCTTCTAATAGTTTTGTCGCCTTTGCAGTTGTGATGTAATGTTTCATGCTACCTTCTTTGTTTTATTTGATTGCTCTTTCATATCCTGTCTCACAATAATTCAAGTTAATGAAGAGCTATTTTAAAGTTTGAAACAATCAGGGACCGACATTTTACATGGTTTACAATTTAAGCTGACGTTTCATTAATATGGGGATGGGGGAGTATATAATCACGATTGTAGAGTATTACTAAGGTTGACGAACCTTCCTCTCACTTCATCCCGTAAAGCACATGCATGCGCACCCTTGTCTACAGAGTCCAGAGAACAGCTAGACCACGTTTATTAAACCATACCTCTTTTGGTATCTTCAAAATCAGCTGATCAGTTTGGCTTACAAGCCATACCTCAAGAGTGACCCTGAGACTCGAGATCTTTTGCAAACAAAGTTTTATAAAAATTCTCAAATGCCTGCTCCAAAGGAAATATCAATAAAGAATACAAGAAGTATAGGGAATTTTGGAAAAATTCAAACATAAATCGGAAAAAGTAAAGATAAATTTGAGAAAATACATTTTATATGCATTTCAAGAATAACATATTGATAATTGTGTATGATGTTTTCGGCAAGTGATTCTCATACTTTACATACCCAACGGTAGTCTATTTCTGGTTGCACTAGCCCTGTGGTACTTGACTCGAGTTCTACAGCGGGGCCGAATGTTAATGTCGGCCACTTTGTCCTCTAAGGACCCAAGTCTTGTTCGAATGAAATTTATTTTCTCTACAAATGATGAATTCATTCCTTTCAGAAAGTTGATCATGACGTCACTGATGTCGGAGTTATCTTGTGTTGGGAAATATGCTGCCAAATTAGGGCCCAATGGGTCCTGGTTTGGTTCTCGTGCAGGTAAATTGGTAACTGGATGTAGGAACAAACAAATCTGGTAAGGATTGAAGGAGAGGATAATGTATAGGAAATCCATACTGCGGCGATGAAGGAAAGCAGGATTGAAGCAGGTGAAGATGAAGTTTTCAAGAAACAGTTGGTGGAAGGATATAGTGCTAGGGGTGGAAAATGTGGTGGACCACGCAATCAATGGTCCCGAATATTTCAGGTATCCAGAAAGAAGAAAGAGAGGCGAGAAAAAGGGAGAAGAAAGGGGAAATGAAAAAACGTGAACGGAAGCATGGAAGGGGCGGAAGCAACGGAAGGGGCGGAAGCAACGGAAGGGCGGAAGCAGCGGAAGGGGCGGAAGCAACGGAAGTGGCGGAAGCGACGGAAGGGGCGAAAGCAACGGAAGGGGCGGAAGCAACGGAAGGGACGGAAGGGGCGAAAGCAACGGAAGGGGCGGAAGCAACGGAAGGGGCGGAAGCAACGGAAGGGGCGGAAGCAACGAAAGGGGCGGAAGGGACGGAAGGGCGGAAGCAACAGAAGGAGCGGAAGCAACAGAAGGGGCGGAAGCAACAGAAGGGGCGGAAGCAACGGAAGGGGCGAAAGCAACGGAAGGGGCGGAAGCAGCGGAAGAGACGGAAGCAGCGGAAGAGACGGAAGCTGCGGAAGGGGCGAAAGCAGCGGAATGTTCACCTAATAATTTAATACCTAGTGACATTTAAATGCAATAAATAATTAATAAATTGAAATAGCTTATGTTGATAGCCCGCCCCAAGCGTTAGCGCTACCCGAACGCAAAGCGCGAGGTTTGCGGCGTGGGGTCCAGGGGCTTGATTAAAGGCCCCCGGAAACTGGTGCATTTTCACCCATTTGTGGATCTAAAATGATCTCATTTGGAGGGGTATAGTGAGACAGGCAGACAGGGCTTTTATCTAAAGAATTTTCACTGGTGGGCCAATTGATAGGTTGGTTGAAAGGAGTGGCAGAGTCGTAGAAATCATTTTCCTGTCTCCGAGAGGATTTCACGTTCCCGGTTGCATGCTTCCTGCCCGGTTGGGAGGTAAAATTGAGCATTTTGGTAAAATTTGGCAAGATTTACCAAACGTTGACGAAAATTTCCCATAAATTGAAGAAAACTTCCCCCCCCTCCAAAAAAAAAAAAAAAAATCCCGAAAATAAAAGAAATTTCCCGAAATTTTGAAGAATATTTTCCGAAAATTGGAAAGTAAATGTTAAAAAATCGAAGAAAATTGTACGAAAATGAGAAAGAGTTTCCGAAAATTGGCCAAAACATTCCCGAAAATGAGCAAAATTTTCTGATAATTAGAGAAAATTTCGCTAAAATCGAAAAAAATGCCCGAACTGAAGACAATTTTCCAAAAAGGAAGAAAATGTTCCAAAAATGGAAGAAAATTACCCGAAAGTGAAAAAAGTTCCCGCAAAGTTGAGGAAGTATCCCGAAAATTAAAGGATATTTTACAAAAATTGGAGATTTTCCGATTAGAAACAACTTAAAAGTTGATCAAGGGCGTAGCTTTGAGAATGGTGGATCTGCCAGCTGTATACGCTTTGCACATATCGGCGTGGGGTCTAGTTATGCGTTTTGATGGAGCCTAAAAACGTATAATATTGTATTTGATCACCACTGTCAATGAATACTCATTTAAAAAGGTCTGTCCTTTTCGGGGTGATGGAGACCGTCCCCATTGCCCCCTCCCCTCCCCTTTCCCATGGCAACGCGCTTGACGTTGATAGAAGCTTAATTTAGCAACGCAACTTTTTTCCACTTTTAACTGGGAATTTTTTCGGGCCTGAAAATGAAGAAATTTTCCGAAAATTAAAAAAATATTCCGAAAATTTGAAGAAAAAGAACTTCCCGGAAAAGAAAAAACCTTCCTAAAAGCACCCTTAGCTTCAAAATAATGTTTAATATGCCTCACAAAGCGTGAAAAACCGCCAGTAGGGCTCAGACTGCCCCATTTAGTCCATCTTGGCGCCACTTTAGGGCACCTCGACCGATGAAATTTTAACCTCAGTCCGCCCCTGGTATAGATGGTAAAAAGGGGGAAGACAAATAGACGTAAGAAGAGCTTTTGAAATATTAACATTTCATAATGAGCACATTGATAAAATGAGGTCATCAGCAAATACGATAAGGTGTGCAAAATAGCTGCATGGATTGGAGGGAGAGCGAGAAGACATGCGGTACCCTCTAACAGGAACGATGAGGGGAAGTTAGTAAGGGAAGAAATAAATAGCGGAAAAGATATATTGATCAGTGATATACTTTTTAGAAAAGGGGCATAGCTTAAAGCACAAATCAAAATGACAACTGCAGCATAAAAACAATAACAAACTATAATACAACTCATTCAGATGGTATACAGTCGTACAATACATCCAGTGGCGTGTCTAAGGAGAATATTTGGGAGCTTAGCCCCTAGAAATTGCTGCAGCCCCCTCCAACCCCCTCCAAAAATAAATAATAATAATGATAATATAAATAATAACAATAAATTAATAAATAAATGAAATAGATAAATAAATAAAAATATAAATAAAAATAATAATTTAATATAATAATAATAATAATAATAATGATAATAATAATAATAATGATAATGATAATAATCATAATAATAATGATAATAATAATAACAATAATAATAATAATAATAATAATAATAATAATAATAATAATAATAATAATAATAATAATAATAATGATAATAATAATAATAATAATAATATAATAATAATAATAATAATAATAATAATAATAATAATAATAATAATAATAATAATAATAATAATAATAATAATAATAATAATAATAATAATAATAATAATAATAATAATAATAATAACAATAATGATAATAATAATGATAATAATGTGGTGGTGTTGGTGATGGTGTTGGTGGGATGATGATGATGATGATGATGATGATGATGATGATGATGATGATGATGATGATGATGATGATGATGATGATGATGATGATGATGATGATGATGATGATGATGATGATGATGATGATGATGATGATGATGATGATGATGATGATGATGATGATGATGATGATGATGATGATGATGATGATGATGATGATGATGATGATGATGATGATGATGATGATGATGATGATGATGATGATGATGATGATGATGATGATGATGATGATGATGATGATGATGATGATGATGATGATGATGATGATGATGATGATGATGATGATGATGATGATGATGATGATGATGATGATGATGATGATGATGATGATGATGATGATGATGATGATCTCATGATGATGATGATCTCAAATTTTGCATTTCAAGATCCACCATGGCCTTTAGATTACAACTATATTCCTGTTTTCGCGGATTGCGGCATTTCATCCATACTATGAAAGGTACAGCTTTACATTCATACTATGATGGGTACAGCATTTCATTCATACTATGAAGGGTACAGCATTTCATCTATACTATGAAAGGGTACAGCATTTCATCCATACTATGAAGGGTACAGCATTTTATCCATGCTATGAATGGTACAGCATTTCATCCATACTGTAAAGGGAACTGCATTTCATCCATACTATGAAGGGTACAGCATTTCATCCATACAATGGAGGGTACAGCATTTCATCCATACTATGAATGGTACAGCATTTCATCCATACTATGAAGGGTACAGCATTTCATCCATACTATGAATGGTACAGCATTTCATCCATACTATGAAGGGTACAGCATTTCATCCATACTATGAAAGGTACAGCATTTCATCCATACTATGAAGGGTACAGCATTTCATCCATACTATGAAGGGTACAGCATTTCATCCATGCTATAAAGGATACACATCATTTTTGTTTTACCCTGTACGTCTGAGTAAACCTACACCCCTGATTCTACTAGGCACATCAGTTTTGATTTACAAGGATAAGGTAACAACACACTGACCGGCCTTTGTTAAGTTTCACATCCATTTTGTATGTATGGCTGAGCTTAACTAGAGTTATGATTATACGTTGCATTAAATATGGCGGTATACCTATGGAAAGGAATGACGATAGATGGTGCCCAACATAATCTTCAAATTGGAACCAAAACCTCAAATTGTGGGTAAAAAATCTTCAATTTTTGATCAAATATCTTTAATTTTTTGGACCAAAAATATAATATTTTTGGACCAAAATTTACTCTTGAGGGCCAAAAATCTTTAAGTTTGAACCAAAATCTACAACTTAGGATCAAAAACTTTTAATTTTTGGAACAAGTTAGGGAGGTGAAGGTCTTAATAAGATGTGCTTTTAAGGGGCTTAAGCCCCCTGAAAAGCGTAAAGCTAGACACGCCCCTGAATACATCCAATGACTGCAAAAATGTCTGGTTGGAATAATCCAAGTAACAATAAGACGTCATACATGGCAATATATCAATAACAATTTATTGAAAATAAATGATGCTTTATTAGAAAAATTCAAATTTATTCTCAGAAGATTATGTGTCTACATAATAAGTGATTGATTTTAGCCGGAAACAACAAATCTTAATTTACAAAATATAAAATATCTATGTGACTACATGGTGGTTGTTATATTTATATTAAATCATGAGACACAAAGCATGACTCACCGGGTTACTGTGAAAAGATATGTATAAGTGGAGTACCGGTGGTAAATATATCCATTGACGTCACCAGGAAAAATGGAGCGTAAGAGACGGGGAGACGCTATATGTCAATAACATTACCTAGACCTATTTTGGTCAAGTAATTTCTTATGTGAGAGAGTGAGGCCAAAGCCCGTATCGTCGCCCCTTTACTTCATTGCATTGTTGTCGTCGCGGTATGGGTTATATATATACATTTTAAATTCTTCTGTCGATGCAAGTTTGGCAGTTTAGTTATTCATCCATTTTGAACCTTTGACATGTCATTACATAATGAACTAGCTTTTAATGCCAGTCGTTTTTAGAGAATTATTACCTTTAGGCTTAGGCAAAATCTTATATTATTTTTTTTCCTGACAGTTTACTGTCCTATGATGGTTATGAGTGATATACCATTAAACGTAAACTAATGTTTTGGGTAAGTTTGAAAACACTGGACGTTTGTAAAGATTTTTACAAATGATGCCCTTTAATACAAAATAACTGGTCGCAAACTTTCATCTGGCAGGTATACCCTAAATTTTATTTTCCATCAATTCTATATGTTTTCAGGTCAGAGATTCATACTGTACTTGTCCCCATGCCCTGAACTTTATTTTCCAGTAATAATAGTTGTGTTTCAGATCAAGATTACATCTTGTACAGTGCCCCTCCTCCCCCCCCTCCCCCTCCCCTCTTCCCCTAAAAATGCATCTTACCGGCACCGTAAAGAAATTAGCATTTGTGCAACAGATACTAACGGGATACCTACCTATCATATTGTCAATCCTTTCCTCCATGCTCTGACCTTATTTTCCAGCAATTCTATCTGTGTTTTTAGGTTGGAGATTTCATCCTGTACTTGGGCTCTCACAAAGTTGAAGGTGAGCTGAAGCAGCTCAACTTGACGACTTACAATCTCCTGAAGAGAAATCTCTTGTTCTTCATGCTGGTATGCACCACCCAGGGAAATCATCAGTACCAGCTGAACAAAAATGGAACGCATCCTCGACATGATGTCTTGGTAACAATAAACCAAAAGGTAAATATCAAAAACCATCGGATGCAGTATAGTTAAGCGTTTAAAGAAAAAGTCTCCCTCAGCGAAAAAACAATTCTAAAAATGTTATAACCAATTTGTATGCAATTTGAAGTATAATCAGTATGTCGGTCCAAACTTGCTCAGTTGTTTATTATTGTTACTATACTGCTTTTGAACTTTGGAAATCAGCTACAAAAATCGGGTAATTTTTGTTTACGTTTTTGTGTCCCTTAAAGCAGAACAACTAGGACGCTATCTATATAGGCAAAAGTGCTTTGGTACACATATTCAGAAAGGGCAGTCGTTTAATGACCCTTGTGAAGTATAAGATTAATGGTCCTTGTGGGTCCTAGAGAGAAAACCAGGTTAGGGTCTAGGGAACAAAGCTATACCAACACCTTTCTGGAATCAAACATATTATAGCAAAAGATCACGAATATTACATATTTATTTTTCATAAGAAATCTTCATGAACAAATCTGCAATCATTTACAAAGCGAATTCATCGATCGTTATATAATAGATTTACAAGCACCAGACCGAAAAGTGAGGGCGTATTTTTAGGGGGGACCTCCAAAAATCCCATGCTTCTTTAGCACGCAACGGTGTAGCAATTTTCTTGTTAATATGAATATTCAAGTGACCTTTGCCCTCATGTCGTCTGTGGGCTATGGAGGCATGAAGTTTATCGATCTGTTGTGGATGAAGTATCTGTAAAATTGGCATAAACAAGCGCCCTCACTTTCGGTCTAGTGCTCCTTTAAGCAAGAAACATTCAGATTCGCAAAGCAATGGATGAATGGGTAATTATCGTCTCTGGTGCTAGACTGAAATAGGTCTACAATCATGAATCGTGAACTTATAGCTGATTTTAGTTTGTAACATTTTATTCACTCATTTTTTGTTGGACAGTAAAGGTGTAAGGGCGGGGCAAATGGAGCATTTTTTCCCCGTGCTATGATCTGCAAGTCTGTAACCGGCAATAAGATTGAAAGGGAAAAGAGTCAAGAGCACTTTTGATTTTGCATCAAAGAAGTCAAACTCAGTGTTTACAGCGTAGACTTATTTTGATGATCAGTACATCAGATATATTTCAAGGTGAAATAGATAAAGATTTCCTGATACCAGGTTGCTGTAGCGAGACGTATTAGTGTCGATTACATCCTTAAATGTCTATCAACTTGTAGCAATCTCTATATTATTTAAAAGAGTTTTAAACTCTAAGCTAGATCACTTTTTGAATTTTGAAATAACTTTTTTGGTTTTAGAGTAACGGCTGATCAAAGTTTGATCGGTTTCAAAATTGTGCCAGATTTACGACGCATGACTGGGCGGACAGCTTAAAATCGTAATGAAATGTCTTAAAATTCTTTTTACCCATTCAGTGGCGTGGTGGGGATTATGTTTCACCAGGGGGAGGGGGGAGGGAGGACTTTTTGGCGCCCCCAAAAAATGTTCATCAGTGTTTCAAATCTAAGGGCGAAGGCCTGGAAGGGGTCCAGGGGGCGAAGCCACGGAAGTCTTGCGTTTTACGTGATTTTGATTGCAAAATATTGCTTATTATAATATTGTGTAAAATCTTGCGTTTCTTCTGATTTTGGTAGCAGAAAATTGCTTAAAATTGTGTGGCAAATCTAGGAGCCAAGCCCCGGAAGGTATCCCTGTACTTTTCGTGATCTTGGTCGCAGAAATAATTGCTTGAAATTGTGTCAAATCTACGGGCGAGGCCCTGTTACAGACTCAAGGGGCGAAGTCCAGGAAGTCCTACGTTTCTCGTGATTTTAATAGCAGAAAATTGCTTTTAAATGTTTCAAATCTATGGAGCGAAACCCCAGAAGCCCTGCATTTTTTAGTTTCTTGCGATTTTGATAGCTGAATTTTCTTAATATTGTATCAAACTGTCAAATCCAGGGTCGAAGTCCTGGTAAGCGCCTAGGGGGTTCGCTTAGCGTTTTTTGTTTTGTTTTGTTGCGTGATTTGGGTATACGAAAATTTCTTTAAATCGTGTCAATTCCACTGACTAACTGACTAAAGTTAGTTTGAAGGAATATGCATTTTGGAACAAATGTTCTCAAATGTAGGATCCCCAGAGCTAGTATGTGTCTTTAGCTGGGGTCCAAGGATGATTTTCATGTTTTTGATGCAGAAATAAATCTTTGAGAACAAATATTTACGTTTGTTTTGTAAATAATACAAATTGCAGAAGTTGAGAATAAAAAGTATATACAAAAATATTCTCAGGACAATTTTTGCGCCCCTGCGAGCATTCGGTTCTCAGAAAGCTTCACCGGGAGGTTACCCATTGACGCCCGCTGCCATCACGCCACTGCCCCCACTGTTGAAAATAAATCGCTGCCACTGGAATCGCCGCCACTGGGTATACCAGGATATTGGGCCAAAGTTTAAGTGTTTGAAAAAAGTCCAATACACACCCAGTTGCTTTAAATTCTTGCAACTTTTGAATAAAAGAAAAAACAGAGACCCTCTTCTTTAAATGACCCGCGCGTGCCTATTAGGATGTTTCATGAGGTCACGTGACTTTGTTTACTTCGCTATTTTGTCTGGCGAGAACGATCGTCTGCTGTACACCTATTTAGCCTTACAACGCTTGCATGTTGTTATATAAGATAATTTTTGTAAGATAATTATGCCGGAATCTTGCTGTGCCGTTGGTTGCACTACCAGACGTGTGCCGGGGAATAAAAAGACGTTTTCAGTGAGCACTTTATGCCAGGTATATAGGCTTTGTCTGCGTATAACGAACAATCAGATGGCGTTACGTAAAAGATACTCTTCGTATACCCGGTGGATATATAAAACGTTAGGAAAATGTTAAATAAAATCGCCGCCGCGAACAAAAACAATACAATTCGCTGAACTGGTAGTTAGCAGGCAGTATGGTTGTTGTACGTGTGATGTAACTGAGCTGTGTGAAGACGCGTGAAACGCCGCAACGCCGCTTGTCCGGCAAAATGGCTTCCAGATGAGTTATACAGTTACGTGTGAAATCCCTCTATTGTGTGCGATTGAATAGAAGCGTGTCGAAAGTTACAAAATAGTTACAAAGCGACAAAATATTTCTGTTATATTGAAAAGGTATATACTGTAATTAATGCAAGAGATTAAACAGATCTCCTAACAAGTGAGGCTTTTTATTATTTTCATTTGCGGGGGTTCCACTAATTCGAAGACATAGTTTGAATAGTAACATTTTCAAATTGATCTGGAACTTTATCAAAGAAAGGGTTTTACACACATGTGATATCATAAGTGTCGTTCCAGCCATTCAATTTCAATACTAATGCTAACTGACAGAAGTACATAGAAAATTGTTACGTATACCTTTCAGAGATTTTTAGGGTGAGAAGCTAACACGTTTAGCAACTTTTTTAGAGCTGGTGGGACAATTCCCACCAGTAGTTTTGTGCATAAAATGTCGTTCACTGGCACATGTTGCGATTGCGTGGGTGGCATCGGTTCAGTGCAATGTTTTACAAGTAACAGACGAGTACGGGGTCCAGTGAATTTTTATAGGGAAATTCCATTCTATTTCGTCTGGCAAAAAATGGTCTAGTATTGAAACAAAAATATGGTTATACCATTCAGCCTTTAGGTTTTTGTTTATTTGCCAATAGATAAAATACGTTTGAAAATGTTCTAGATAATATCGTAGCTTTTTGCTCTCCTCATGGCCACACGCACCCCTCCCCCTCCCCCCTCTCTGATCTTAGTTGAGGAGATTTGTAGAATGTCTGATGTACGTGTATCAGGGTATATCTCAGTCATGCCCAATTCAACTAGGTATTAGAATCGTGTCCTCCCGACCGCCAACGCGGCATGATGCTGACAACATCATACTTGGGCATTTAGTCGGGCAGAGATTTCAAATGTCAGATGTACTGTTTAAATCAGAGATACGTCTCAATCATGCCTGAATCGTCCAGGCCTACATACTGACATATCATAATCATGTACTCCCGACTCAGTATCATGATGCTAACAACATCATTGGCCTACTTGGGCACTTAGGCAGAAATTTAAAATGTCGGACGGAATACATCTCAATCTGTCAAACATGCCCGATTCGTCCATCAGAATAATCTCCACTTGACTGGGCAAGTAGCTGACTGGGACAGTATGAAATATACCTGTCCACACATGTTTAGCAAGCAGAGCCCCGATGATTACGTGCGATTTTTAGGTATCAAAAACTAGAAATCTTCCGAGGTGATTCGCCCCTGGACCCTACCAAAGCTAAGTCCATATGAACCCACAAATTTTGGCCGAATTTTCTACATTTTCAGGGAAATTCCTCCCTGCCTATTTAGAAATGGTAACCAAAATGCTTATCTGAGTAGATTTTAACATTCAAATTTAAGATTTTCTGTTTCTAAGATTGTATCTATTTTAAGCCACTTTGGGGCAAAAAAACAATTTTCAGATCCACAATTTTTCCGGTTTTTTTGGAAATTGTTTCTCTGCTTGTTTTAAATGGTAACTTAAATGCTTATCTGAGTGCATTTACTCTTTTTATCAATTATATTATGGAGCTTTTGTCTGTTTGTGTACATTTTAAGCCCTATTCCAAACCAAATCAATCAGTGCACAATTTTTCCAGAATTTTCTCAATTTTATGGAAATTTCTCTTTTGCCATATAATGCTTATTTGAATAGATTTTAATATGAGAATTGTAAAATTGTCTTCTATCATCACTTAATCTTTCCAAACTTTGTCAGTTTGTGTTGATTAAAAACCATTTTGGGGCATCAAAGATAAGAAATCTAAAGAACCATTCCAATGGGGGCATTAAAGCGGGAATTCTTCTCTCCTGGATACCTTGAATTGCTGCGCCCCAGGACCGCACGATTTTTCATTTACATTTTGGAACTTAGTGATGATTTTAGGGCAACAAAAACAAAAAAATCTTCAGACCATGGCTGCTTCGCTCATGAATCCCACAATTTTGCCCGATTTCTTATCATTTTTAAGGGAAATTTCTCTTCAAGCCTGTTTTGAAATGGTAACCTAGATTTTAACTTGAGAATTTAAAATGGTCTTTATTTCATTAATTAAATTTTCAAACTTTGTGTTGATTTCCAGCCATTTTGGGGCAACAAAAACAATATTTGTTTAGAACTTCGCAGTGCCGCGTTTGGTAGGCCTATATTGTGCCCCAAGCCATAATGTCTGGCGATACCACTGTTTTTTTTTTTTTTTTTTTTTTTTTTTTTGGGGGGGGGTATGTTCCAAAGTGTTCTATATTGTGTGATTGTAGACACATGTATATCGTTTATAAGTGGGGAAAGTACAAATTTTCGTCGGGCAAATTTGTCTTACCTCTCGAAGTCTAGTTACACCCCTGCAATGGTCTTGGGGACCATAAAATGGTGTAAAAAGGTGTAGATCATCCAACAGTCTGCGTAATCAGCGTTGACTTATTAATAGAACAATATATTGTTCAAACATTTTCGAATTGTTTTTGTAATCCAATAAACCTATCTGATAATCACTTACTTCGTTAAATCAATGAGGATTTATTCAAAAAGGATCTTTGAGAAAAGATATATTGCTATGTCACGTCTAGAAAAATCTAATAAATATGGGAGCTTCCGCAATTTTTGTCCCCTGGCCTGGACGGGTCCCATATAATTAGGGGTGGGGACCTTTATTGCTTCGTGAATGTAATTCCTCCCCCCCCCCTCCTGCGCAGCGGCCCGGCAAACTGGCAAAGATTAGATATTCTTATAAACACTTTTCACCAATAAAGTTTCCGCTTGACAATTACTCAAATGAATACAAAATGCACAAATTTTGATAGAATTTAGCCATGAGGTCCGCATTCTCTACTTCTTTAATTTTTGCATTAAAATATGGGGAATTTATAATCCCTGTTTATCGTCATTGAAAATATAGTTTCTTGCTGATTTTACTTTGCTAATGACCGACAAACCTAAATAATAAAAATAACTTACCTTTCAAATGATTTAATCGGAAATACCAAAATTAGTTTCCACAGTTACGTATCTCACCTCGAGGAAAAGTTGAGCAAAAAACTGACCGAGAAACTAGATGACCAAAGTCCCGTCTAATGCTGATCGGATGCCCAAGAAGTCCTAAAGAACGGAAGTGTTTACACTCCGTTCGGAACTACTTTGTTTTGTAGCAGATATATGGGTTGACATCTGATGAATGTTTCTTCAGGGTACCAAAGCAATAACAAGATATATTTTGCAAGATATTCAGGCCTATAATATTTCCCGAAGGCGCATGCCACGTCAGCCAGCTATATAAGCATACGGAACGTGATGCGCGAAAAGAAAAATGTTTATTTTTGATAATTTTGAGACACAACTTATATTTCTTTTCTTCTTTAATTGAAAGGCAACAACATTTTGCATTTTGTTTACAGGGCATGTCATGTGGATGGTAGGAATATTTTAAACACTTTTGTGACATTTGACGTCATTTGAAGCTGCAGATACTTCATCAAAATTTTGTCGTCGATGCAATTTCTACGCAAACAATTTTTAGTCCTGTTTAAGTTGCAAGTATAGAAAACATCATAATTTCCCTTGAAGGGTTTTTCAACTATTTGAATAAAATTTTTGCAGGCTTTGAACTTTCAGATAAAAAAGCAAGAGGTAAAATCAAAGTCCTGAAAGTTATAAAACCATATGCTGCTTACTTCTATGATTCGCGCCTCCCACATTTAAGGTTTTGTAGAACTTCTATAATTATCGTCTCCCACATATGAGGCTTTGTAGAACAGCTCAACAGATGATCCTTTATACCAGTAGTTGATAACCGTCTATAGCTCCTTGTTTTGGCATATCCGTATCCGTATATGGTACCAGTGGCATAATAAAAAAAGGGACAGGTGACAACCGCTGGCGCATTGGTGCAAGAAAACTGTCCGAAAGTCTTCAAGAAATATTTTAAAGATACTTTACAGACACAGGACGTATGCATAGGTATAAAAATCAATTTTTTCTAGGGGGAGGAATTAAACCTTCATCTGCAGCTCTACACTTTTTACAGGGTGATGAAGCCCTGGCAGCCCCTTAGCCTTCTACGCATGTGCATACATGTCATAACATTCTATCAGGGTAAATAGCAAAACTTTATTTTCCCTCTTGTCAAAAGGGAAATTAAAATACTGAACGCTGACACCGACTTGATTTGCTCCTGTCATAATCCTTTTCTTTAGACGTGACCTCTTCATTTTCAAATATCCTAAATACTGATCATGCTGCGTCTTGCTTACTTTGAACCACGAGCCCCAAGCATATAGAGTTGCAGGAACGTCTACGACAATTAAGATAACGTTAATGTCAAGATGTGACATTTGCTGATTAAACCTCGCAATCGTAACTAGGTATGTCAATGCGGGTTTTCCATAAATTCAGCGCGTGCGAAAATTAATTTGAATACTTTATAAGCTTTCGTACGTTTAAGAGGCTTTTATAAGTTACGAGTAATTTTTCACATGCAAAGATATCCTCAATGAAAACTTTTGTACGATTGGAAATGGTTAATACAATCTTATGATTAGATCAAAGTACCATTTAAATGTTTAAAAAAATAAGGCCTACATATGATTACAGAGGGTTACCGCCGTGGCTTTCCCCCCAGATGTGAATTCTGCCCAGTGGCGTGGTCAGAATTTGGACTGCAGGGAGGCCAAATCATACACAAATTCGAATCCAAAATATTATTCAAGAAAATATTAAAAAAGTCAGATAATTTGTGGAAAAACTTCGGATATTTAAATTTAAGGAAAACCTTTGGAAATCTTAATTAAAAAGACAGATATTTTGAGGAAATTTGCTAACTCTAATAGATGGCTGGTATACAACTAAACTCAAGGAACCACCGCTTTCATCAGAGATACCAAAACAATCCAACATAATGAATTTCTATTGTGCACCTTTTGGAAATTTCCGGCCAGGGGACAAATTCCCCCTCCCCTCTCCTTTAGCTACGCCACTGATTCTTTCCCACTAAATCATGACAGGGCAAAATTTAAATTGTTTATGGATATGTCTGAATATATAATTTTGTCATGTCCTCAAACATGTCAAAAGGAGTGTCCCTTTAAATTCACATGTATGTCCATTCAAGTGGTATGGAGGGTGTGTGTGTGGGGAGGGGGGTAGTATTTCATAATGTCTGATAATAAATTAAAGTTGTTAAAGATGTGCAGTGGATCAGTGGTTAATGATTCATGCTCGTATGCCAAAGGGTGCCGGGCCCAATTCACACCGCGAGCGCTGCAGTCTTCTTGAGCAAGACACTTTATTTCACTTGCTCCAGTCCACTCAGCTGTAAAATGAGTACCAGCATTGCTGGGGATTTTATGTGGTGGACTAGCGTCCCGTCCAGGGGGGATCATGTGTTTTCACTCGCTTGTGCCATTAAAACCGGGATAAGCACCTAATGGGCCTAATGGCTCGTATGGATTTAGTTCTAACTTGTCTGAAATTTTACATGCATGTTTCCCCTCGGACATAAACATGCAGACACAATGTCCGACCGAAGCCGATGTCGACGTTCTTTAGCTTCTCCCTTATCCCTGATATACCAGTGGCGTGCACGTGGTCGGTAATGTTTAACTGGAGGTAAAGGAATTTTGGCGACTCCCCCCCTCCCTCCAAAAAAAGAAAATGTTCATAAAAGTAAAACGTTGGGTACAGAGATCTAATTTAGAATGCACCGTTTATACAGCACCTTTGGAAATTGCCTAAAATTGCTTTAGTGCGAAGCCATGGTCCAAGGGGAAGAGGCTCACGGAAGCCCTGCGCTTCACGTTATTTTAATTGCAGAATATTGTGTCAAATCCAGGGTATAAGCCTTACTTTTCTCGTAATTTTGGAAGCAGAAAATTGCCCAAAAGAGTGTCAAATCTAGGGATGAAGCCCCTGGAAGACTACCAGCCTTGCATTTCTCGCAATTTTGAGAGCTGAAAACTGCTTAATATCGTCTCAACTCTAAGGTTGAAACCCTGTTAAGGACCAAGAGGATAAGCCTTCGGAAGTCCTGAGTTTCTCGTGATTTTGATAACAGAAAATTACTTCAAAGATTTGTTCAGTGGGCATGCACCAACGTAGCCAGGATTTTTAATTAATATCTTTTTATTTGGGGTGGGGGTGGGGGGAAACTATGAGCGGCGAGAGGTATTTTTGATGAAGAGTAACTGAAAGTATGTCGCCATAATGCGACATTGCTTTGCGCAAAACCCACGGTGAGGATCCAGAGGCCCGTCTTAGGGCCTAGGTGGAGGTACAGGGGCGAAGCCCTGGAAGCTCTGAGAAATTATACGCATTTTAGAGATATCAAATGCATTAAAATTGAAGCCAAATCGCGTGGTGTGTTTTCAAGGGGCGAAGTTCCAGAAAGCTACAGGACATGAAGGGAAATAGGCACTAAGAGGGGGGGGGGGGGGTAACTGTATGTGTTATATGTGTCACACAGTCTGAAGGTGTGCATTATATATATAGTTTGTAAAAGCTCTTGGATTTTATATGCTGAATTGCTTATTAAAATTTGTCAACAATTGTAGTAGAACCACCAGGCAGGCATAGTGACGTTACGGGTAATGGGTCTCGTAATTTAATAGCTCACCTGTATGGCGAAACATATATTTAATGTGTAATTATTATTATTTGGGTGTGGGATGGGGCATGGCTCCATACCCCCCCCCCCCCTCCTCCCCTCTCTTCCCAATGGCTACGCCAATGCAACTTGAAGCAAGTCTATGTATGAAAATAATTTAAAAGAAACAAAATGGTGAAGAAAGCGTTCAAAAATCTTATTCCGTTAAGGAGATATTCAAGTAAGCTCTGTCTTATCTGTGTATAAATAGGTGTAGTAAGTCTACTATGGAAAGTTGGCGTCTTTATCCTCACATTCATAGCAATTGTTAATGTATTTTAAAGAAAGTTTAGTTAATTTTTCACCATTTTAATTACTTTTTGCGAACTTTCTTCAGGCGATATATCATAACATTAATGGGAACATAAATGTTCCTATAAATGGGAACATCTTGCTACATGGAGGCCGCTATTTTCAATGATCCTTTGCTATCCTAACGTTAAAGCCTCATGCAATGTTACAAATTTCAAATACGTCTGGGAAAAATATCTTTGCTTAGGGAAACTTAAAACTCATGAAAAATATCTTCTTTACTGTCATGGCTAAAAACATTCTACTCCCATTTGATATGTTTTCGAAATATTAGAAATGATAGACAATAATGCTAGGCTTTATGAAATTTTTTGAAAATTCAAATGTTTTTCAACACAATGATTTTATAATATTTCAAGTACATAAATTAGAAACTATGACATTTTCTGAACAATATGGCTGCATGACTTCAATATTCTCGTGTGTTATACAATTTTTCTATTTATAGGCATGCTGCCGGTGTAAAAGTAAATCCCCCACCCCTTCCCCCCGTCCAGTAAATTTTGGCCCCCGGTCCTTATTTCATAGGAAATTTGGGCCCTCAAACAATTATGCCGTAGCCATCCAGTACATTTAGTCCACCCCCTCATAGTCAAAACGGTCCGCTAGGAAATTTGGGTCTCCGGGTCTCCTTTCCTAGAAAATTTTGAGACACATTTAATTTTACCAGTACAACGGCGCTATATTCCGTACATAAATATTAGTAACTTCATTTTTAGCTTATCACTTCAGTGCACAAAATTAATTGAAGGAACTGTACAGACGCACCAGTAAATTACCTAGTAAAATCAGTCCGGATGGGACCAAATTCACTGGGCATTCCTTAGAAAATAAGGACCGGGGGACCCAAATTTACGGGGAGCAAAATTTACTATTACACCGGACTGTATTAAGTTCCGTACATAGCTATTACGTAAGTACGGTATCCTCTACAAGCTGACAAGGGATATTGGGGTTGAAAAAGTACCACAACAGCGAGGAAAACTATTTTAGATGGCATGACACACACACACTCCTAATTTAGTGACAAAAGCTACTTTAATACCAAGATAAGATACAACTTTTGTAATCTCTCATCAGACAATCAGGAAATTATGACTGTTACATTATCTATAGAACCTAAATAACAGGAAGAATTAAGACAGGTTGGGCAGAGCAAAAAGTCCATCCTTGCACTTTGTCATTGAAAAGTATCCAGGGTTCATTTTACCATGAGCCTCGGAGCAGTATTTCTAGTGGCAGGGGGGAGGGGGGAGAAGGGGGAGGGCCACGTAAGTTTGAAACGACTGATCTAAAAGACGGAAATGCAAAGTCATGGAATTGGTAAATAATTAATTGCTTCGGTTTCTTTCTAACCTAACCCCCCTCCTCCCCCCCTAACCAATCAAAAAATAAGATAGTTTCGACGTGATATTGCTATAAATTTTTATTTTATTATGAACTATGGAAAAACAAATACATGTGATCACGTCGTCTTTGTCACTTACAAACGACGTTGTATTGTAGTAATTTAACAAAATATTTGCCAACATCGTTCAGATTTTCAGTTCTCGTGACCTTCACTTCCTTTTAAAGGGGACAGGATCTGTTGTTCATATCTTTTTGTAACAGTAATTGTTACAAAATTGCGGGTCATTCTTCTTATGATTTGCCAAAAAGTGAGGCCTCCCCCTTCTCCGCGGCCCGTGGAGCCAGTGGCGTGGTGGGTCATGTTATGTTTTACTGGGGAGGTGGATGGGGAGGGGAGGGGTTATCAAAATTTATTCAAAGTAACTCAAGTGCAGCCGAAAATGTTTGATGAAGTTGACTCTTCACTACAGCGTTGTTCATTTCCATGGACATGAAATCGCGGAAAGGATATAATGTATAGTTTACTGACTGATACATGTCACAACAAAACACGATAAAATTGCTAAAGCAACGAAACTATAAGTTAAAAACAGCTAAACACAGTTGTCCTTAATGTAGAGACAATCTGTAACACACATGCGGAAGTTCAAAACTGGACTAAAAATACAAACAAATCAGATTTTTGACAGGAAAGAAACACAAAAGCGGCAGATATCAGCATATATATAGATATAATATATATATATATATATATATATATATATATATATATATATATATATATATATATATATATATATATATATATATATATATATATACATATATACATATATACATATATATATATATATGTATATATATATATATATATATATATATATATATATATATATATATATATATATATATATATATATATATACACACATATATATAAATATATATATATATGCATACATATATATATATATGCATACATATATATATATATATATACACATATATATATATATATATATATATATACACACACACATATATATATATATATAGACACATATATACACATATATATATATATATATATATATATATATATATATACACACACATATATGCACTCCACACACACATATATATATATATATATATATATATATATATATATATATATATATATACACACACACACAAACATATATTTATATCAATATATAAATGTATATATATGTATATAAATATGTATACATATAACATACATATATATATATATATATATATATATATATGTATATATATATATATATATATATATATATATATATATATATATATATATATATATATATATATATATATATATATATATATATATATATATATATATATATATATATATATATATATATATATATATATATATATATATATATATATATATATATATATATATATATATACGGCAAAATAATGAAAAGATATCGTATCCGCAATAGTACATTAACATAATGCAGGATTGATTTGAAGGAAGTGAAAGCGCAGTAGATTTTGATGGCAAATGATGAGACTGGTTCAATATCAACACAGGAGTCAGACAAGGATGTGCAATTCCTGTTCATCCTAGCACTAAACTGGGTTATAGAGGTAACTTCAAACAACCATAGACTTGGATTTGGATGAAACATGTACACAACATTTGAAGATCTGGATTATGCTGATGATATTGCTTTAATTTGAAACAAAAAGGAAAATTTACAGAAGAAAATATCTCGACTACATGAAATTGGAGCACATTTTGGGCTAAAAATGAATGAAAAGAAGACAAAGACAAGGAGGATGAACAATAACAGTGGAAGAGCAATAACTGTTTCACATAACGAGCTAGAAGATGTAGACAAGTTTGTATATCTGGGCACAACATTGTCTAAAGATGGAGGCACCGAAGTTGACATAAGAAGGAGAATCTCCTTAGCACTGACCACATTTAAACAACTTAGTAAAATATAGAATTCAAACATATACAAGAGAAAAATCAAACTTAGAATTGAAAACCCCAATGTTATATCAGTATTACTTTATGGCTCTGAAACCTGGAAGTTCAACAAATCAGACGAAAATAAATTGGACATATTTCAGAAACTGCCGAGGGAAATTCATTAGAATAAGATTCAATGAAGATCAGCAATCGTGAATTATATGAAAGAACAGACAATATCAGTGGCGTAGGAACAATTTTTTCTTGGGGAAGGGGGAAGGGGGCTGAAGCTTTATACCTCCAAGGACCTCGACTCCCATCCCCACCCAGAAGCCTCGTTTTTAGCATGGTTTCTTGGGCATGTTTGGCGCTTTGGGCATTTTTTCTCTTTTTTTTTAAAGAAGAATGAACAAGTGAAAATTCTTTTAAATCACTGTCTAATTTTCAATGGAATAAACGCAAATTGCCCTAAACATTCCTGGATTTTTTGTTATGCTGCCCGCACTCAGGGTCTGCGGTAGCACGCAAATGTTATGTTTAATACAGCTTCGATCAGCTCAAAATGATTATGAGGGTGCTAAAAAGTAATAAAGTCTTCATCGAAATTACATTACCGTTTTTATCAACATAATCGAAGAAATTAGAACATACTGTATGACAATATCCTATAAAGTTATATTATTCAAAGTGGGTGTAAATAAGTCTTATAAAGGGGTTTTCATATATGAGAAGTGGGGGGCTAAAGCATAGTTTAGCCCTCCCCTCTAAATTTTGACTGGGCGCGGGGATAACCCCAGCCCCCGCTTCCTACGCCCTTAAACAATATCAATTAGTAAGACATTTGATAAAAGACGATGAAGATGGATGACATGTCGTGATGGCGTCATAATTCTTTCACAGATATCATCAATGACGTCAAATTTTGGATCTCTGTATAACTTCGTTGACCAAATAAACCCCCGCGATTGTGTCACATACTGCATGATATATTTGCATCAAATTATAAAGTACAGAAGACATTGGAATATGCAAAAAAAAATAAGGGGGGCAAGGGGGGGGGATTTTTATATTGTGTCCCCATCTCAAAAAGTGGGCGGACATCCCCCTGTCCCCGGAATTGACGCTTATGGGAAATGTTGATATGTAATGTAAATTATTTTCTTGACTATTACAGACATTCTATCACATTCATAACCTGTAACTGTCCTCTCTATACGAATGAAGCTTAGGATCAGGGGTGGCGCAAGCAGAGACAGTCCCTCACGAAGACTCTGATCTAGCCTCCGTCGTGAAAATGGAGAACAAGAAGAAATATTAAATGTAGCTTGCACATTTCTCGATTTTTATACACACGTCGGAGGAGGCAGCCCCCGGGAACTCTGATTTAGCCCCCGTTGTACCGTCAGATAATAATAAGAAAATATTCAATGCATCAGGTATATTTCTCGATTTTTAGACACCCGTCGGGAGGCAAAGCCAGGCCCCTTTTGTACAGGAAAGGTGAAGACACTACATTTCTAAATTAGGACGTAAAATTCTGACTCCTAATCGTCTAAATTTCGTTCTTTTCGTTGACAAAAAAGAAAAACGAAACAAAACATTTGCGACTGATGGTGCTCAACTTTTCTCTTTTACAAAAATAATTCTAACGATCTTGCCGGCCAGGTGAGCGGAAAATTTTCTATTTAGCAACGCCACTTGGTGATACGCCCATCGAAAAAAAAAGCCCATGTAGGGGCCAGCTGTCAAGCTGTATACTTGTGATGGCTATTCTTCTCATGTTATGTGTGTTGCACTTGATATGACAAATGAGATATCCAAGACGGGGTTTATCATGAAAGAGGTCTAATATTGGTTAAAGTGAGGGAGAGAGGACGGCGGAGTTAGGGATTTAAGTCCCCGACTTTTTTGCTTGGCCAAAAATAAAATTATAAGAAAAAGTGAAGATCAAATATCGCAGAGCTTCCGGGAGTGTCACCCCCTTGTCTCCAGAGTAAATGTTAGAAGTGGTAACCCTCACCATTTTTTTTTTTTTTTTTTAAAGATTGTAAGCATTTATGCTACGTTGAACCTCAAATATTTTATATCGTGAAAATACTGTCAATGATTGATCACGATTTGGCCTCCTCTGCTTCTAGATCATTCCTACGACCCTGTAAGCAGAGGACAGTCTGCTCACAATCTCAGACAAAGGTAATTGATACTTATAATTCATACACTTAATTTGAGATAGATGGCCTTTAAAGTTTAAGCTCAAAAGAGTTTTTGTGAGCACTTCCATACACAACATTCTCTTCTCTAAACGTTGTATGTATTTATGCGTTAACTATTTTGCTGCGACGACGACGACGAGTGAACACACAATTACAATGACGGAGTCGTCGCCTGCGTATTCGGTTATGATAGTACAAATGCTACCACGAAACGCTTAATACGACCCGGACGAGAACACAGGTACGACGTACGGACAGACATAACATCGACAACCAAGTCAATATCCACGGCCTTTGATAACCAGTTGTGGTACACTGGCTGGCGTGTCTACCCAAACCCAGGCTTGAACCCAGGACCTCGTGGTCTATAGACAGGTATGATAACCGCTACACCACAGTAGGTAGATATGCTGCTATTTGGCTGCTTCATTTCTGTTTCTTATATATTCATATCTTTACCTGTAAATGTTGTGATGAAACAATAAATCGAATCAAAGGCGTTGCTATGGTATAATCAAGGATGTACGTGCCTCCTTGGTATAATATAATTAGTTATATGAAAGTCTACAACGATTACAAGGAAAATATGTAGATTATGAATTATATTTAACAGTGTAAAGGTCTATGCAAACATGCATAAATTGATATATTGGTTGGAAGAGTAGGCTTATAACAATCTTGAGCAGATCAAATTTGTGAAGAAGAAAACTCAAAATCTTGATGTAATTCTTTCAATTTCCATTCAAAATCTTAGTCACTGACAGACATGAATGAATTAAAGGAAGTCTATTCCTGCAAGAATTTTGTTGGCGAGCATGGGTAAGACTTTTCCACAGAACTTGCTGCACCACTTTCAGGAATTATGATTGACATATGAAAACAAAGGATTTCAAAAGAAAACACAAATTCATCACAAAATTTGCATAAAATATGCAAATTGGAGCCTGAGATTTAAAAAATGCTGTAAAAGATCGATGTCAATGGCGTAGCCAATTTTGATGAAAATTTTTGTTACTATGATACTTTTGAATAGATTTGAAAGCAATTTAGTTATAATGTTGCCGCTATGCAACATTATAATTCTTTCCTTTGCAGCATTGCTGACAAGTTTTAGAACACTTATACAATTACAAAATTTATAACGTAACTTTTTATAAGACAACCCATAAAACAAATTTCAGTCCTTGTGGCTGATTGTTTCTGACGCAATGATCGATCGATCATCCAGTGCTAATTATGGGAAGTTGCATCACTTGTACAGTTGAAGGTGATCTCTTATATGGCCAGTCGTTAATCAGAATAATATCTTGTGATGCTAAGCCACATGCTGCAAAATATGTATAAAAGTCATCTCTCATAGATCCATTTCATTTCAAAACGTTTAATCTATTCACGCATTCTTTCTTCATACTTCTGCTTTTGGTATAATAGTAGATCCTTTTATGATATGTGACTTCTAAAACAGCATCTAAAACGTTGTTAACATGGAAAACAAAATAGTAAAGACAAAAACGAATTATTCACAGAGGTGAAGGACTCATAATACCAATTTTTTCCTTAAAAGTGGGGGCACAAAAATATGTTGCAGACAATCTGACAGTGGCAAAATCATGTGGATAATGATAAATCCACAGGACATAATTTTCTTCAAAGTTCCTACAGTGGCGGCGGAAGGTCGAAATTATTTTGACGACCATGGTCGGGGCGGTTCCACCGCCTATGCCCTAGCAGCAGATTAATCTAACCTACCTTACTATCAATACCTTCCCCTTCCTCCCATACGCCATTCAAGATTGACCGTAATTGTGAATGTTTTGGTTATTGTGAATGTGTTGGTTATTGTGAATGTTTTGGTTATTGTGAATGTTTTGGTTATTGTGAATGTTTAAGTTATTATGAATGTCTTGGTTATTTAAATGTAGAGGTTAAATTATAAATACCTCCAACATTGGAAAGGGGGTGGGGGTGAGAAATGAAGGAAACAATCAAGAGATGTGACACTTAATATCTCTTATTACAGTATAACAGAATGTTCACACAGGTTTGTTCATTATTGTAGCTATATAGAGCGTACACGCTCACAAAATTAACATTTTCTTTCATCCAGTGGTTTTTAAATCATTCATTAAGCTCCCTTGTATCTTTTGATGGGCATTCAAATGCATACAAACCATTGCGTTTTGTATCAAACTTGTACTTCATAAAGAATTTTATGATGAAAGGTAAACAGTTCAGTACCTACTTATCATGTTGCGATTAGATATCAAATGAAAACAACTACAACTTTATCAATTTCTTCAAAGCCATTATTTTTTGGTGAAAATAGTAAATGTCGACCAATGGTTAATGTTGACAAGGCAAATTTATTTAATTCAGGTCACAAGTCATTTGCTCACAGGTCAAGTCACAAGATATTTGTTCGCAAGTCAAGTCACAAGATATTTGTTCGCAAGTCAAGTCACAAGATATTTGTTCGCAAGTCAAGTCACAAGAAAATTGTTCACAATTGAGTCAAGTTACAAGATATTTGTTCAGAAGTCAAATCACAAGATATTTGTTTAAAAGTCGAGTCACAAGTCATTTGTTTGCAAGTCAAGTCACAAGATATTTGTTCACAAGTCAAGTCACAAGATATTTGTTCACAAGTCAAGTCACAGATATTTGTTCGCAAGTCATGTCAGTCAAGTCACAAGATATTTGTTCACAAGTCAAGTCACAAGATATTTGTTCACAAGTCAAGTCACAAGATATTTGTTCACAAGTCATGTCACAAAATATTAGTTCCCAAGTCAAGTCACAAGATATTTGTTCGCATTTCGCAAGTCAAGTCATAAGTATAAAAAAAATGTGACTAGAGTCCAACATCGAGTGTAAGTCAGCGACACTGAAATGATATTCCCAATGACAACCTTTGTCGCTTGTTTCTTTATATGTTTCAGAACTCCAAAAGTAGGTAGAGGAATGTTTCTGACTGATCATCAATTGATGACTTAATGTCGCATATGTCTTGGAATGACATTGTATCATTTTTGGATGCAATATCGTTTTTGGATCACTTTTTACAATGCTTAGATTGAATTTTCATCAGTCTCAAACTGAATTTTCATTCTTCTCAAATATTTTTCATTTGTCTCACATTAACTTTTAAGTCTAAAACTGATTCTTGATCCTTCAAAAATATTTTTCATCAAAATAACTTTTCGCTATCAGTCTCAGACTGATTTTAGTATCATTCTCAAATAAATTTCATGTGTCTTATATTAAGGAGGCGAAATCGTTATATGGACACAATGTTTAAAATTCGATTCAAATTTTTGTTTGATTGAAATTGCTGCATAATTTGTTTGTCTTTATTCACAGTATTTGTTAAGTAAAATTATCCGCTTTTGTAACAATTGCTGTAGCAGTTGGATAAGGCGATTTTTTCGAACTAACAGTTGTAGGTTCGAATCCCGCCAGAACCATTTTCTTTAATTTTCCTTTTGCGCTTATTGTAAATTTCGTCTGGTGACTGCTATTGTAGTATTATCTTACTAATATTTCACTTTTTTTCTTTCTGACAAATAATTTGTTGAAAAAAAGAAGTTGCTGTGTACAGTATGATAATATAATAACGTTATGCACGATTAAATCTTCAAACACACACACAACGCTATAAATGTACATGAACAAATGGACAGGCATAACCGGATAAACGAAGTTATAGTGACGTCATCCAAAATGCGGTTCATTTTGGCTGTATTTTTTTTAAAGCAAGCCTCCTAAGTCTCAAGACTGATTTTTGTATCATTCTCAAGCATATTTTATCTGTCTCACATTAACATTTCTTTAAGTCTTAAAACTGATTTTTCATCATTCTCAAATATTGTCCATGTCTCGGATTAATTTTCTCTATCAGTCTCACTGATTTTTTCATCAGTCTCATATATTCCATCAGTCTCAGATTAACTTTTCTCTATCAGTCTCAGAATGATTTTTTCATCAGTCTTATATATTCCATCAGTCTCAGATTATCTTTTCTCTATCAGTCTCAGAATGATTTTTTCATCAGTCTCATATATTCCATCAGTCTCAGATTATCTTTTCTCTATCAGTCTCAGAATGATTTTTCATCAGTCTCATATATTCCATCAGTCTCAGATTATCTTTTTCCTATCAGTCTCAATTTTTTTTTTTTAATAGTCTCATATAGTCCATCAGCCTCAGATTAACTTTTCTTTATAAGTCTTAGATTCATTTTTCATGTCTCAAGTTATTTTTCATCAGTCTCAGCCTTCATCAGTCTCAGATTTGAATTTTGACTTTTGTCAAACATTGTCCACTTGCACACAGCCTGCATCTGCATCGTTGTCATCAAGAAAAATTAAAATAAACAAATGCAGAAATAATTACATAACAAGTTAGTATCTATATTG
The DNA here is from genome assembly GCA_020152595.1 of Chiridota heheva. Classification (NCBI taxonomy): domain Eukaryota; kingdom Metazoa; phylum Echinodermata; class Holothuroidea; order Apodida; family Chiridotidae; genus Chiridota; species Chiridota heheva. The sequence goes on from JAIGNY010000269.1 coordinate 762,288, forward strand.
CATCAAATTAACTCTGTACAAAAGTCTACAGTTATTTACAATATAACATTTACATATCATGACCTCATAGCCATTTAAAATAAACATCAATTTAATGTCCACAATTAACTTCCACTTTCTGAAGTAATTCAGAGTCAAAGTTTTATCTATTCTGATGTTTAGAAATGCATTGACTTCTGTCAATTGTTCCATTCTGTACATGTATGCAACCCAATCTTATCACATTCTTCATTATATCTCATCCACCAGTAGTATTTCTGCTCAGTTCCAGGCAGGCTTGCAATTGATGCAATTTTTCTTTAAATGAAATGCAATTTTTCTATAAAAACGTGTGTGTGTGTGGTGGGGAGGGGGATGGGAGTGGTGGGGCGGAGGGGGATTACTGACACTTCAAATTTTGTATAATGACAGTAACACAATATCATTGAGAGATTCAACTGTTTCAACTGCTTGCCAAAGTATACTAAAAAATTTCAAATAAAAAAATGTCGCAAACATTTTCAAGCAACATAATCTCAAAAAATAATTATAAGAAACCTAGAATATCAAGAATGTGAAGTTTCATGATTTTATTTACTATAAATAAATGACTGACTGATAAAATCAACAAAGATGTGATGCAAACAACTGTTAATAAAGCTAATGTGCAGACATATTCCATTCATATAGCTCTCTAACACAAAAGACATTAGTCCACTATCAATAGTCACCCTTTACAATTAAATCATAACAGGTCATATGGTGGATTACCCATTGGCATAGCCATGAGAAAATGATCACCCTCTTTTAAAAAATAATAATAATCAAGGTCCCTGGACCCCTCACATTTTTGACCTTGGTACTTAAAGTCACAATTTCCCCTCCCCTTGCACCCCCTCCCCACACACACATGGAATGGAAAGTTTGTTTAAGATTCAGGATGCTTAAAGTTAACATTTAGGGAAATCTCCTTTTCAACATTTTAGCTATTGTAACAAGCAAATTGTTATGTTATTTTTAATTTAGTAAACGCCTGGTATTACCTTTCGATATTATATTCATTTTAAATAACCTTATATGTTAATTCTCAACATTCCATTTATTTTGTTATGTTAACCACCGTGAATGTTGTGGACGCAATGGAGAAGAGAGAGAGTGGCACCCAAGGCACCAAAGCTAAAACATCATCTGTAAAATGTGTTTTTCTTGATATGTGTAACTTGGTGCACTCCTCACGAACCACCTATACGCCCTGCCGGCAAGCTACAGAAATATAGGCAGAGGTGTTTTTTTAAAATCATATAGCAACAGGATGTAAGTCAAAATGGACAATCATATTTTTGTTGATGTTTCGCTGCCAGTGAGTCGTTTATAAACTGTTTTCTGGCACAATCTTGGGAACAATAAGTTTCTCATAACCTTTCTATTGATTTATTTTTAGAAATATAGACCCAGATTAATGACAGCAGTTTCAATTGCTAAAAAATAAGATGTGATTTCTGAGGAAATAATTTAAAGCGTTGAATACATTTGTCCCCTCCAGACCCCACTGCGTTATCATCAGGAGATCATCAGCTATGTACATAGCAGCATCACAATGAAACCATAGTATGAACATCAACCTGTTCCATCATGATTAACATCATACAGGAAGTCGAGAAGATGGGCTGGACATGGCTTGGCCATGGGCTGGACATAGCTTGGCCATGTAATACATACAAAGAAGAAACACCATCCATAAGACAGCCTTGACTTGGGCACCCTGGGATGAGCAGCAGAGGCAGACCGCCAGGGACATGGTGCAAAACCAATGAGAGAGAAATGAAGGCCGCCCATGACTGGTCAGAATGAGGTAGCTTTATTGGCGCCCTGTGCTCCACTAGGAGTGAAGAGGGTTGAGCAAGTGAGTGAGTGAGGATGACTGGAAGACCACAGTGATCTCCACCAAGGTATAGCTAGAAATGTTAGGTTAGTAAGCCTCGCCTGCCATATATTTTTGATTTTCTCATTTTACAGTAAGTAACAATGTATGTTTTTACAAGTAACATAGATTAGAAACAAGTGTCCCCACACCCACTTTAATTGAAGAGATATCATAGATACAAATATTTTCATTGTTATGCAAATAAAATAATTAGTATACACACACAACCCCCCCACCTCCCTGCATCATGCACATTTAAACAGTACCCATGTCCTCTACCCCTGTGCCAAGTTACATGAATGTAAACCATTCATAAGTTAAGTTATGAGCTCATGTTAAACATTTTGTACCAAAGTCTATTGTTATGCAAATAACCTGATTAATATGCACACTACACCTCACCATTAAGTGTAGACAATGTTCTTCATATATGCAATCATTTGTGCAAACAAAATCTCCACATCCACTTTAAAGTAAGAGATATCATAGGTACAAATATTTTCATTGTTATGTAAATAAGCTAATTAGTATGCACACACAGCCCCCACCCCCCCATAATCATTCTCATTGGAACAGTTCACATGTCCACTATCCCTATGCCAAGTTACATGAATGTACACCATTCATAACTTAAGTTATGAGCTCATGTTAAACATTTGTGGACGCCAGCAGGATGATCCATTTGTTTCTTCATCCTCTTCGCAGGCGAGACAAAAACCCAACATTCATCATCTTCTGGTCATATTGTTTACTCCATGCAATCTTCCTTTATCTCTTTCTTGTTTACTCCATGCAATGTTCTCCCCCCTTCATCTCTCCCTTGTTTACTCCATCCAATGTTCCCTTCATCTCTCTTGTTTACTCTATCCAATGTTTCCTTCATCTCTCTCTTGTTTACTCCATCCAATGTTCCCTTCATCCTCAGCTCTCTCTGTCATTCAAAGTCAACTTTTCTTGTCATCCTTCACATCTTCAAACTCATCATCATCAAATTTGTTGGTGATCAGCATGGTGATCACCAACAAGGAACAAGATGCCAACAGTAGTCATCTTTATCTCATCATCTTTGAGGACTGAGAAAGATGACTGGAAGACCATAGTAATCACCAACAAAGAAGAAGATTGTCATGATCATCATCTTTGAGGAGGACTGAGGAAGATGACTGGAAGACTATAGTGATCACCAATAAGGAACAAGATGGCAAAAGTAGTCATCTTTATCTCATCATCTTTGAGGAGGACTGAGGAAGATGACTGGAAGACCATAGTGATCACCAACAAGGAACAAGATGCCAACAGTAGTCATCTTTAATCTCATCATCATCTTTGAGGACTGAGGAAGATGATTGGAGGACCATCAAGGGAGAAGATGTCAACAATAGTCAACCTGAACTCCTCTGCCTCTCATCCCTCAGCATTTCTTTCAATCAAAGATTGATCTTTCCTCGTCATCCTCCACGTCTTCAAACTCATCATCGTCATCCTCATCGCTCTCCTCTTGCCTCGTAAAACCCTCCATGTCCATCCCCGTATCGGGCCGACTATTATCATCCTGACTGAACTCAAACGACTCCTCCTCCAATGCACCCTCGCTCTGCCTGCTCCCGCTTCTCTCTGAATTCTGAAAATCAAAACTCCCCTCGTCCTCAAATTCGTCCCGTCCCATCATCACCTGCGAGATTTCCTCTTCGTCTTCTCCGACTCCTTCCATCTCGTCGTCGTCGCTGATGGCCAGTTGGTTTTCGAGTTGAGAATCATCATCTTGGTTGGCAACTTCTTCCTTCTCCTCAAAGTAGTGGAAACATCTTTGCCATCCTCTGTCTCCTCTAGATCAGCTTGATTGAATTCATCTTCGCTGTTCTCCGGGGTGATTTGAAGGTCATCCAGGAGGATGCTGCTTTCCCTCATGGAATCACCAAATGCATTCTAAGAAAGAAAAAGAAATACCGTTTGGTTGGTGAGGTTTAAAGGCACCACGACTGTGGTCAAATTGTGCCAGAGAGACTAGGTTATGCCAGAGGTGAAAAAGAGGTTAGGAGGAGATAATGAGGTGAGGAGATAATGAGGTGAAGAAATAATGAGGTGAGGAGATAATGAGGTGAGGAGATAATGAGGTGAAGAGATAATGAGGTGAAGAGATAATGAGGTGAGGAGATAATGAGGTGAGGAGATAATGAGGTGAGGAGATAATGAGGTAAGAAAATAATAAGGTGAGGAGATAATGAGGTGAGGAGATAATGAGGTGAGGAGATAATGAGGTGAGGAAATAATGAGGTGAGGAGATAATGAGGTGAAGGAGAGAGTAGGTAGGGAAATGAGAGGTTTGGATGCTGTTGTTGATGAAAAATTACTTTTCACTTTTTTTTGAAAGGGCAGTGCAGGGGTTATTTACATTATGAATAGAGGAGAGGTTACAAATCAAGAAATGTCAAAATAAATGCATTTTTATTGTTACAAAATATCATATGCCTGAGTCCAGGAATATAGAGTTAATACTGGGAGATGAAAAATGCTATACTGATGTTATACTAGGAAAATGAGTAATTGTTTGTAAATGTGGTTATAAACTTAAAGGTCTATGGACATGTAGCAGTTTCTATATTAATTAAAAGAGTATTAAAATTTCAGCAGATCAGCTATTGAATTTTGAAAACAGCACTTAGTTTTTGAGTTGGTTGCTCAAAGTTTTATCAATTTTTAATATTTGCTAAATTTGTGATGTATAACTGCGCGGACAGCTCAACAATTTGATGTATTTTTATCAGTTTCTTTCCTAAATCACGGTCACTGAAAATGATGGGAAATCTGTTCCTGCTGGAATTTGATTGGGTTTTTTTTACACTGTAAAATGGTTCAATTTTCACCAATTTTGATAAAATTTCTTGCTACTTTCATGGCTGTAAATAGATTTGAAAGCAATTTTGCCTCTGCATGTCCATAAACCTGCAAGTGACCCTGATGTGATAACTACTTTCAGTTGTACCTGTGAATATCTTGCTATAATTTGTTTTTGCCGTAGATGCTTTTGCTCCAATATTTGGGTGACATGACCTAAATTTCTTACTCCATTGATGCAAAAAAAAAAATAAATAAATAAACAGCACTAAAGTATTTTCCCTTATAATATTTTGTGGATTTTGAAAATTTTATTCTATGCAAAATTTTACTTCTAGTTATAACAAAATAGCTTCTTTACAAATGACAAATGTTTTCCCAGATAAAAGCAATTTTTTGTAATCAAGAAAGAGACCATTTGTAACATTACTGAGTATATGAAACTTAGCAATCTGATCGCTTTAAAACCTATCCATGAAAGACACACCCCACCCAGCTCGGAGAAGGGGGGGGGGAACTGGGGTATTAGTAGCACAAATTTTCATGCCCAAATCACGTACTGACCTAATTTTCTGGATTAGGCATGAACGCATGCACATTGAAAATCGTGTGTCACATAATACAGAAAAAGTTAATGGCCTTCTTCAGCCCATGTCCACAAAATATTGCGACCAGATTTTGGTCACAAAATTGTTTTCGATATCAAAACTTTATTTATTTAAAATTAAAAATAAATAAAGCAGTCGTTGAACTTGCGTACTAGTGTTTCACAAATAATAAAATATCAAGTCTTACAAAATAAAATAAATCAAATCAGGACATCTTGCCTCTAAAAAGCAGAAATTAAGCCATAAATAATGCACGTCATTCAAATAATTTAAACCCAATAACGTATTCAAACAAAAGTGTACACGTGATGGCCTGAGTCTTTCTTTGGGCATTTGTTTGTGACTTTTCCCCAGAACGCTCGCGCATTTAAGCGTATATGCTCACGCGACAAAGTGTACGGATTTCACTCGAGCATGTTCAAAATATGCACTGATACCTAACCACCATTCCATTTCTGAAGCTGTAAACAACCAAATAGCAAAGTGTGGAAAAAGGCTCATTTCCTCTGGAATTTGGCTTAGTAAACTGTAATGAATAAGGTTATTTGTTTTCTCAGATTATCTGAGTTGCTATCTTGTGAACATTGGGTTTTGAAATTTTAAGGTGTATGAATTTTTGCATAGAAGTAAATGGTGTCGGCTCTGAAATGGCGGTGCAGTTTTTTCCGCATAGAAATGCACTGCGAGCCGTTCTCACTAGGGTATTAGTTGCTTGGTCATGGCGGTAGACTCAAATTACAATCGCCATTGCAGCTGATCGTGCCCAACACAAAAGTACATTGTTATGCAGCACTTGATAAGTACTGCACTAATTCAAGAAATATATAAACAATTGTTTATTTAATAATGAAATGAATGGTTTATGGGGGAAAGCATGGCTTCATTTGAAAATTGAATATGTAGAAAACTGTAATTGAAGGTGGGGAAAGGAGAAAGTGGGGAGTTTATCAGAAGATTTGATTCAGCAGTATGATGGGAACTAAGCAAAGCAGTGCATTGCATCATGGTATAGATTCTTATTCTCATTCTTGAGCTTACCTCGTCACCTTCAACATCAACGTAATCCTCATCACCAGCATGTTCATATCCACCTACAGAGCAAATAAAAAGTTTTTTAATCACCGTTAAAGCTGTGAAAATGAGCAAAGACTAATCACACCTGGACTATGGACAGGTACAACAGCTTTCTGTTGAACCATTATAATACCCAAAAGAACATTAAATTCGGAGTTAAATAGTGTGTAGTTTTCAAGTTATGAGTAATCAAAGTTTGAACTTTTTTTAATACATTGAAGAAAAAAATGTGATGCATGAACAACAAAACACCTCAAAATGCTTTTGTTTTTTGTTAAACTTCTTCCCTTAATTTCAGACCTTGAAAATATTCAAAATGCCTTCTCTGGTTTGAGGTTGGTTAGGGTATAATAAAGATCGAATTCTCTTCATAAGCTTTATCTTCGCTTTTTCAAAAAGAAATGGTAGAGGGTTAAAAAACAATGAATTTGTATAAGAAAAGAAAGACAATGTATCATTCATACACCACAAAAGCAACACAAAAAAGTGCATAATTGCATTTTTTTTATGTATGTTTCATAGTTTGGAACATTTGGATGAAATGTTTTGTATTCTTCATGTTTTTTGGTGGATTTTTAAAACAACTTAAGCTACTGTTGCCATGACATCACTACCAAACCAATAGGTCACACATATGGACTATAACTCACCACATATGACATATGTGTGCAATGTGTTTACAAGTTTTTTGGAAGCATGCACATTAGAGATACAACCTGTTGACAACATAGGCATGTACACAATAGGCATGTAAGGCATGTACACAATAGGCATGTACACAATAGGCATGTACACAATAGGCAAGCACACAATAGGCATGTACACACTAGGCATGTACAATAGGCATGTACACAATAGGCATGTACACAATAGCAGCAAATAACATGCAAGTATGATGCAAACAGACATATGGTTGCTATAAATTGATCACTTTTTCACTAAGCAATATGCATATGACATCAACACCAAAAACAATAGGGCACACAAATAGACAATGGGTTATCACATGACCTGTATCCAATGTATTGTCCTTGAGTTACTGTGCTTACAAGCTCTTTTCAGCAACACCATATCTAGCCCCGCCCACTACATATATTAATGATATTCAACAATTTTATACCATGAATATGTATACACTAGCTAACAACATAAATACAGTATATCAAGTATGAATCAAAACACACATGTAGTTGTTAAAATTTGAAAATTTCTTGATGTTTTCATTAAGCTCTGCCTACTCATTGATATGCATGACATCACTACCAAAACCAATAGGGCATATCTACGGACCATGGACTATCTGTGTACCACATATGACATTATTCCAGTTTATCATTCTTTAGATATCGTGTTTACAAGTTTGCTGTTACACACACATACATACACATGCCAGCATGACTACATAGGTTCCTTATGCTATTAGCATTGGAACCAAAAACCAAATGAATCATCTAAAGTTAATTTACTCAAGCCATGAAGGCCCATCAGGCCCCTTATCCCTTGTATTCTAGACGTAAGTGCATGTGAGCACAAGACTACCTCTGGATAGAAGGCCAGTCCATCACAGGGTAACTCCCCAGCAGTGCTGGTACTCATTTACAGCTGAGAGAGTAAGTACAGAAAAATGTCTTGGTCTTGCTCAAGGACACAATGCAGCGCTCGCGGCAAGAGTCGCACCAGGTACCTTTTGCATATGAGCATGACTTTTTAACCACTGAGCCACTGTACCTCACAAAAAATCATTCTAAAACATTCCCATTAGTCACAGCTTTTGACCAACATAGCTTATTTTTATTTCCGTTGGGGTTATACTTTTGCTTTCTTGTAAGCTTTTTATTTTTCACTGTTGATATATTTTAGGTTTTTAGCTCATTTTACATTTTTTAAACATTGTTTTAACATTTTATTATTCTTTTTACATCTTTACTTTATAACCTTTTAATTTGAATTTATTATCGTTATCTTTATCATATACAGGTATCTTAGGTTATTTATGTATTTATATTTTACAGTTTCAGTCCTTTCATATTACCTTTATTTTATGTACAATGCATTTGAATATGTTTGTTAGTATTTGAGCTTTATAAGTAACTAATAATAATATTAATAATAATAATAATAATAATAATAATAATAACAATAATGTTAATAATAATAATAATAATAATAATAATAATAATAATAATAATAATAATGATAATATTAACAATAATGTTTTAATAATAATAATAATAATAATAATAATAATAATAATAATAATAATAATAATGTTAATAATAATAATAATAATAATAATATAATAATAATAGTAATAATAATAATAATATTAATTATAATAATGTTAATGATAATAATGATAATAATAATAATATTAATAATAATATTAATAATAATAATAATAATTAATAATAATAACAATAATAATAATAATAATAATTAATAATAATAATAATTAATAATAATATTAATAATATCAATATAATAATAATAATAATAATTAATATTGATAATAATAATGATAATAATATCAATAATAATAATAATAATAATAATAATAATAATAATAATAATAATAATAATAAATAATAATATTAATACTATACTACTATTAATAATAATAATAATAATAATAATAATGTTAATGATAATAATAATAATAATAATAATAATAATAATAATAATAATAATAATAATAATAATAATAAATAATAATAATAATAATAATAATAATAATAATAATAATAATAATAATAATAATAATAATAATAATAATAATAATAATAACAATAATAATAATAATAATATCAATAATAATAATAATAATAATAATAATAATAATAATAATAATAATAATAATAATAATAATAATAATAATAATAATAATAATAATAATAATAATAATAATAATAATAATGATAATATAATAATAATATATAATAATAATAATATAATAATAATAATAATAATAATAATAATAATAATAATAATAATAATAATAATAATAATATAATAATAATAATAATAATAATAATAATAATAATAATAATAATAATAATAATAATAATAATAATAATAATAATAATAATAATAATAATAACAATAATAACATAAAGCTAGTAAAACTGAGGTAATGCTTGAGTTGCAAAACAGGAACACCCCATCACATCATGCTGGGGTCGAATGTTTGATTGACATACCCTCTCCCAGAGGGGTACCTGGAGCCCCTGACAAGCTGAGTGCATCCTCCTCCAGCTCCATGGCTGCTTCCCGGGCATTTGAGATGTCCTGTTCCAGCTGTGACAGATGTTCTCCATTACTCTCCAGCTCAATCTTGGCCACGTCCACGATACTTGCGGCAATTTTGGTGAGTTCACTTTCCTTGCCTGTAATAATTCAGGAATTCAAGATTTCAAGTATGATATTGAGAAAAAATTAAAACTATATTTGAGAACTATTGAATTCAAATAAAAACAAAATTATCAGAATAATTTAATTTGAGATTAAACACTTAATCAAATTTGACATTATATCTGGCTGCATCCTCATAAGAAAGCTGAATGGACTATAAATAGAATTACCCTGAAATGTGCACACAATGCCAATTCAGGATGTACATAAAGATTTCTCTTCTGCCATTGAAGCTTAGCTTAAGTGAACCATACATAAGGTGAACAAGTGAGCAATGAATTTTATTCCACGCTGGGTGCTGTGATCTAACAAAAAATCACCCCGCTCGAGTAGCAGGGGTTATTGATGAGAATTATACCTTACCTTCTGTGCTATAAAATATGCAATCTGGTCTCTCAGACCTGATTCACCATTTAATACCAAGTACACTGGGTTGCATATTTCATAGCACAGAAGTTAAGGTATAATCTGAAATAAATTCACCCAGCTTGAGAAGCGGGGTTATTGATGAGAATTATACTTACCTCTCGCCTCCTCACATGTTCAACTTCTTTGGTGGCATTGAAGTGAGGGATTACGGTGTTGACGTTGGGGCCTAAGTGGTGTCAGAGAGAGTAGCTACATTTGTAGTTTAGGTGGTATTAAACAGTGAATCAGGTCTGAGAGACCAGATTGCATATTTTATAGCATAGAAGGGAAGTAAGTATAATTCTCACCAATACCCGCTACTCAAGTGAAATGATATTTTTTAGGATCACGGCATCCAGTGTGAAATAAAAAATTTCATTACCATTATATCTAATAATAAAAATCCTTACCATTGTATCTAAACACAAAAATATCTCTTTACCATTCAATATGACACAAAAATATCTTATATCTAACACAAAAATATCTCAATAACATTACATCTAACACAAAAATATATCCTTACCATTATATCTAACACAAAAATATCTCCTTGTCATTATATCTAACACTAAAGTATCTCCTTACAGTTATAACTAAACACAAAAATATCTCCTTACCACTACATCTCAAACAAAAATATCTAGCACTAAAATATCTCCTTACCATTCAATATGACACAAAAATATCTCCCTACCATTAAATATGACATAAATATCCTATATCTAACACAAAATTATCTCATACACATTACATCTAATACAAAATATCTACTTGCCATTATATCTAATATAAAAACATCTCCTTGCTATTATACCTTACACAGAAATATCTCCATGCCATTATATCTAACACAAAAAATATTTCCTTACCATTATATCAAACATAAAAATATCCCCTTACCATTATATCTAACACAAACAAATCTCCTTACCACTATATCTCAAACAAAAATTTATCTTAACCATTATATCTAATACAAAAAATATCTCCTTACCATTATATCTGACACAATTCTCATGTACGAGTTCCACATGCTCCAGAAATTCATATCGGCTGGTATAGACGTGTTTCTGACAATTCTGCCGCATGCTCTCAAGGTCCATTGGCCTCTCTATAATCTTATAATAATCCTGAACTTGCTTCGGGTTCACCGGGTAGTGGAATGGCCAGGACTGAAAAACAACGTACATGAGCAGTCATTAATGTGGTTAAGTTGTGGCCAAATCAGGAGTAGTACTTTCGCTTGTTAGTCTATTTTTGTGAATAGCTCTACTCAATCAGTGAATAAACTTCACTGTACGAAATAGACCAACTTAAAACTCATTGTTTACAGGACTATCTTCACCCATCATCTGTAGGTTCCAAACCAGACCCCTCCCCCTTTCCCGTTTACAGGACTATCTTCACCTACCATCTGTAGGTTCCAAACCAGACCCCTCCCCACTTCCTTTCCCGTTTACAGGACTATCTTCACCTATCATCTGTAGGTTCCAAACCAGACCCCTCCCCTCCCCTTTTCCATTTACAGGACTATCTTCCCCATCATCTGTAGGTTCCAAACCAGACCCCTCCCCCTCCCCTTTCCATTTACAGGACTATCTTACCCCATCATCTATAGGTTCCAAACCAGACCCCTCCCCATCCCAATTTCCGTTTACAGGACTATCTTACCCCATCATCTGTAGGTTCCAAACCAGAACCCCCATCTCCCTTTCCGTTTACAGGACTATCTTCCCCTATTATCTATAGGTTCCAAACCAAAACCCTCCCCTCCCCCCTGCTCTTTTTACATCAAACCTTAGAGGCAGGAGACAAATGGAGCTAGAATGGTGTGGGACATGACCCCACAAAGTGGGTCAACTGCTGGTGAATGAAACTAGGGGTGAGACTCCACCCCCACAAAGTGGGTCAACTGCAGGTGAATGGAGCTAGCGGTTTGACACGACCCCACAAAGTGGGTTGACTGCTAATGAATGGAACTAGGGGTGGGACACAACCCCACAAAGTGGGTCGACTGCTGGTGAATGGAGCTAGGGGTGGGATACGACCCAACAAAGTCGGTCGACTGCTGGTGAATGGAGCTAGGGGTGGGATATGACCTCCACAAAGTGGGCCGACTGCTGGTGAATGGAGCTAGGGGTGGGATATGACCTCCACAAAATGGGCCGACTGCTGGTGAATGGAGCTAGGGGTAGGATATGACCTCCACAAAGTGGGCCGACTGCTGGTGAATGGAGCTAGGCCTCCCTCACAGTCCAACATTTTACAAATGATGCACATCCTAAATCCCAGTTGTTTTTTTCTTTCACGAATTAAGTTTAAGTTTAAACATCTTATATAGCGCACTACCATTACAAATGTTCAGTTGCGCTTAACAATACACAGAAACATGTACTATGTACTTAATATTTATACTCCCACCTGAAAATGTGGTGGTGGGATGGGGGAAAGGTCCCTCCTCTGGTACTAAATTAGTTAAGTTTTTTTCAACTTGTGAGAAGCAAGATTAACATCTCTCAAAAACGAGAATAAAAACCTTTATACCTAACTTTTCCTGTATCAGGCAAACACTGCCACGCAACTTACAGTCTGCCAACAGAGGTACAAAGCTAAGCAAAAAACACTTGACTTACATCTGGCACTGCCCTCATCGCAGACACAATGTTATCCAGAATAAACGAAAATGCAACTTGATCGTCATCATCAAGCAGTGGATTGATGGCCTTCTCTAACCGAGCAAACTTATCACTTTTCTGAGTGGAGAAAGAAAAGCAGTAAATGGAAATCATTTTCATCTAATTACAAAAATCAGTTGACAAAAGTCAGTGTTATACAACAATCTGTCACAAAATTTGCTTATAAATGACCGCTTCATTCAAAACAAATAACGGGATGGCAATATCCTTGATGTGATGATATAATTTCTTTCACTTTAATTTCAGCATCTATAATGTAATAAGTATAACTTAAACTTAAAACCATTGACTTTGATCTTCACTTGTAATTCTTATCTCATCAGTCTTAGAATCACAGTGATCCGGATATCTTCAAGCTGGCCCCTTCTCCTTCTTACGCCATGCCATTTTATACAAATATCAAAATCAAACATATATCAAAATATCAAAAAATATTAAAACGTCAAAAAATAAAAATCAAAATGTCAAAAAAATACCAAAACATCAAAAAAATATCCAAAAATAAAAAAAAGTCAAAATATCCATTAGTAAAGGCACTGCCTAAAAATTTGGCCTGCAATTTTGATGCAACAAATTAATTACTTCATTCCACAAGATTAACATTGCATCATAACATTGAAGTATAAATAGTTCTATGCTCATAGTTCATTTCACCTTTGCCCAGTAGCAAAGACAAACAATGCTAGCATTGATTACAGTTACTACTTATATTACAAAGGATTGCTATTATATTCAGATGTGTGTCACTAAAAATTGTTATCTTGAAGGAGCCTTGGAGAGGTGAAACTGTATACAGTTTTGTGGTTTGGGAAACAAAGAAATATATAACTTTTTCTTCGACCGGCCCTGCTCCATTCGAGGGCAGGTTGAGATGTTCCTGGTTTTAAGCAAAGCCATTTCTAATGCAAAATATCTATAGCAGATCCTATAAGGATCCCATAAGGAAAACTAGGAGGTGTAAAGAGCAGAAGGTTAGAGGACAAAGAATAGATAGAGGCGAAGTAGTGGTCAGTTGTAATGAAAACGAGGTTTCATCATGTTAAAATTATTTCTAGTTGTGTTTTGTTTGTAATGCAATACAAATAAATGACACAAAGCTATTAACAAGATGGTGTTGGCACTGAAGTCAAAAGGTCATATCACTATACTTGCTCTAAAAACACTAATAGGTAATTTTTCTACCCCATCACATAATCTTTCTAATGAAAATCATCAAATATTCTCAACACCTGACAAAATGCCCCTCTGCAATTTTAGACTACCATATATAATAGTCTATTAAAGGTTTCATTCAGTGGTCAAGCAAGTGTATCTTATATGAGAGAAGATTTAATTTAAGGGAATCAAAATGGTGAAAAACAAACTTAATATCTTATTCCGTGAAGGAGATATTCAACTTTAAAGCTCTGTCTTTACTATGTAGAAATAACTGATGTAGTAAGTTTAATATGGAAGGTTGACCTCACATTCTAAATAAATGTTAATGTATTTTAAAGACAATTCATTTAACTTTCTTACTATTTGAATTGTTTTTTCTTGATCGTTCGTCAGGTGGTAAATTATAATGACTCTTACAAGATTCTGTTTTACTACTTTCCTGACATATCCAATGGGTTTTAAGGCACAAAATCACAAGACAAAATATGATACAATACATAAAGACTTTGAGGAATCTGAGATTATGGTGTCACAACTAGCCTTATTTCAGTCGTTTCCACACTAATAATACAAAACATTAAACTTGACTATCTCCTTAATGGAATAAGATTTTTGAACCCCATCTTCACTATTTTTTTTTTTTTTTTAAGTCCTTTTCGATATAACATGGACTTGTTTGACCCCTGAATTAATCCTTTACATTTTCGCTTTACCTCTGCAAACTTTTTCCGGGTCAGTGTCAGCATGTTTTGCGCGATCATCGTCAGGGGACTCTTGGCACCATTGTATACAGTGCTGTTGTCCACAATCTGCTGGATGTCAACCACAAAGTCATCCCTGGAATGGTATCTCTTACAACGGATATTCTGAGAAAGTTAAATAACTGAACTGATATTCTGAGATGACATAGAGTTAGTTATATCTATTTCTAAACCCCAGGCTTAATGGAATATTCCTGTGAACTTTTATATTAGAGGACTGTTAATAAAACAAACTGGTGAAATAAATTATTTTTGAGTTCTGCACTTCAAAGATTTCACCAGTGTATTGAAAAGTGATCACTGCAGCTCATATTGTGATGTCATAATTGCACTTCCAAGCAGTGGCACGGTGGCCGGGGGGAGAAACTGCCCTCAAGTGAAGCTTTCTGACAAGGCACCAAATGCACAAGGGGTGCAAAAATTGTCTTGAGAATATATTTTTTTATTCTCAACTTCTGCGATTTGTAAATGTTTCCCTCAAAGCTTTATTCTTACATCAAAACATGGACATCATCCCTGGACTCCAACTAAAGACACATATTGTAGTCAATGGGATCCTACATTTAAACATTCGTTCCAAAATGTAGATTCTTTTAACTAACTTAAGTGTAAAATTGACACGATTTTAAGCAAGTTTCTGATACCACAATCACGCAAAAAAACGCTAAGCTTCCTGGCGCTTAGCCCCCTGGGTGTCTATCAGGATTTCAACTCTGGATTTGACAAAATATTAAGAAATTTTCAGCTATTAAAATCACAAGAAATGTAGCCTTTCCGGTCTCTTCACCCTCTGTATCCCAAAACCAGGGCATTGCCAGAAGATTTGACACAATTTTAAGCAATCTTCTCCTCCCAAAATTACAAGAAACACAAAGGTTAGACCCTAAATTTGACACAATATTCTGCAATCAGACTCATGTGAAACATAGGGCTTCAAATCGTGAGAAATGCAGGGCTTCCAGTCTTCCAGGGGCTTCGTCTCTAGATTTGACACAATTTTGGGCAATTCTATGCTACCAAAATTGAAATTAGTCAATAGGATCCTACATTTGAACATTCGTTACAAAATGTAGATTCCTTTTAAATAACTTAAGTGTAGAATTGACACGATTTTAAGCAAGTTTCTGATACCACAATCATGCCAAAAACGCTAAGCTTCCTGGGGCTTGGCCCCCGGGGCGCCTAACAGGATTTCAACCTTGGATTTGATACAATATCAAGCAATATTCTGCAATCAAAATCATTAAAATGCAGCACTTCCAGGGTCTTCGCCTTCTACCAGGGCTTCACCCATAGATTTGAAATACTAATGTTAAGCAATTTCCTAAACCAGTCAGTAAAAGGTGCCATCAAACGGTCTGCAAATGGTGCATACAATTTAGATGTCCTCAATGTTTTAATCTTATGAGCATTTTTTTGTTGTTGGGGTGCCAAAAATGCCCTTGTCCCCCCACAGTGAAACATGACCCACCACGCCACTGCTTCCAAGACAATATTTATGCATTTCTTTGGAAATAAATGTTAATTTTTTCTTATTAAGAGAATATTATGTACGTGAACAAATGGGAAAAGAATATCATTTCAAAGTGCATTTTATATCCCATCACAATAATTTAGCAAAACATGTTTCCAATAATTTATCAAAGTAATTTTCAAAGAAAAATATAAAAATTGCCTTGGAAGTGCAGCTATGACATCACTGTTGAATTGGACATGCTAAACCAACATACTTTATCTCTGAAATGTGAGAACTTCTAAACGGAATTGGATATCACAATGGTTTTTTAATTAATCTACTTCTTTTATTGTCCTCTTTCATCTTAAATACACATGAACAATCCAAGGCGTATTCCTTTAATTGTCTCAATCAAATTACCGTATTTGACATATAAGGCACCCCTGCTCGAATCAGCACCAACCCAACATTTTTTGCCTGAAAACTTAATTGATTTGATTGATTTGAAGATTTAAAATACGTTTTGTTAAATTATTTGCTTATTTTGCATCTGATGCTCACAGTGTTTTTGTGGTGGTTATTGTGGGGCTGGTATAGAACCAGTTCACACTGTACAAGCAGCCCCATGCTTATCAGGAAGAAACTTAGGGCCTGAAATGTGGTGCAATTCTATTTGCGAAGGGACTCCAGGTGCTTATTATGTTGAATACAGTAACTCCATTTCATCATATTCAGATTGCACATTTTCTAAAATACTTATTCTAATGCATCTAACATACGAGTAAAAATAATACCAAGAAAATGCTGCAATTTAGGTTTTAACAATAAATATACAATCTAAAAGTCTGTGTGCTGGCAAGGATAAGCAGACCACGCTTACTATGAGATGAATATTAAGTACTTTAAGATCTATGGACAGGCAACTGCAACTTATGCTTAATGGGAACATGAAAATAACATCAAGTTTGATAAAAATCAACTACAAATTGACCACTTTACAGCATTTTGAATTTTAAGGCCTTATTATAATAAATTATGCAAATTTTTTATGTTAATTTGTGAAATCACCTACAGGTGTTTTTGACATAAATCAAAGACTATTCGGTTCATAATTTCAAAGCCCCTTCTACTAATGAATACGAAATCTTGACCTAGCCACATAATTTCAATTCCTTCTTTTATACTGCATTCAACATCACATTCTAAGCCAAGGCAGTATCAAAATATAATTGTTTTGTCAAACTTTCAGTTAAGAATAAACTAACCTCTCTAATAGTCTGAAGGTCCATGGGCCGATTAACAATTCTGTAGTAGTCTGGAACCTGTTTAGGGTTTACTGGGGTGTGAAATGGAGTTGTCTGCAGACAAGAATCAAATTATAATTAAATGTGCGGTAGTGATATACTTCACAACAGTTTTTACGCATAAACATACTCAACTGCATTTTAGGACCTCGATTAAAATGGAAAAATAATGTACAACTTATTATATATTATGCACTCAACAATGGTAATTAGAGGTGCAGTGGAGCAGTGGTTAAGGAGATATGCTTGTATGCGGAAGTTACCGGGCTTGATTCTTGTGGCATGCCCTGCATTGTGTCCTTCAGCAAGACTTTTCACTCTGCTCGATCCAGTCCACTCAGTTGTAAAATGAGTACCAGCACTGCTGGGGAGTTAACCTGCGATGGACTGGCTTCCCGTCCAGTGGGAGTCATGTGCTCTCATCTGATTATGCCAAGGAAGTGGGGATTGGCCTTCATGGCTCTAGCATGGATGTAACTTTTTTGATGATAATGGAGAGTGATGTTAAGAAAATTTATTTTAAACCTTATTCAAGTTACTGGGTCAAGATAATAGGAAGAAAATGTTTTAGTACAAGACTAATCACCAGTTGGTTGGTAGAACCTGTTCTGTCTGGTCGTTAATGAAACATGTACGTGGATCTTATATCTTGTAATAGCGTACTAAATAGTGCCATATCACGTCACTTCTAACAATAATTATGCACAAACCAGTAATATTGACAAGCGTGTTAATATACTTTATATGTAGCAGAGGTGCTCTCTAGCTTGGCACGAGAGCTCCCTGCCAATTAATATTCAATACTTGCAAGATACAATTATTTTTTGCTCGCTTATCGCGAGTAGGCGAGTGCTCTTTCCAACTCTGCTAAGCACACTTTACAAATGCTTTATTATTTTCTTCATCACCCTTTTGTCAAACAATAATGTGAAAATATAGCAAGTGCATAAAATGAACTATAACAAAAATAACCAAAACCACCCCGCTTAGTGTAGCGGAGGTAGTTACGAGAATTATACTTACCTTCTGTGCTATTAAAATTTGCAATCTGCTCTCTCAGACCTGATTTCCGTTAAATACCACCAAAACTAACAACATAGTTACTCTCTCTAACACACCCAGGTCATGGCGCTAGCGCTGTATGCACTCACTTCAATGCCACTAAAGAGATTGAATGAGTAGGCAGGCAGGATGCACAGAAGGTAAGTATGATTCTCGTAAATACCCCTGCTACTCAAGCGGGGTGTATTTACTTCAAATTATACCTTACTTTCTGTATCTGAAAAAGCGAGCCAGAGCACCAACAGGGTGATCGGCCGTTTTCCCCTCTTCTCTGTAGTCTCTTCTGCTTGTTTTTTTTTGTGACAGAGAGAGCAACACTAAGGAAAGTCTCTTACCAGATAAGTAAACCATGCCTCTACATATGTTAGCTTAACAAGAAACATTGTAAATGTGTAAGTTATGAATACATGTACATACAAGTGGTGAAGACTTAATATTTCATAGGTTTTTAAGGCTGTAATGGGCAAAGCACTGCCCGAGCCAGAGAACCACCATCAGCTGGAATGTTTCCTAAATATGCTGACATGAAGGTCGACGGCGTCTCCCAGATGGCTGCTGCCAAACATCTTTGAAAAGCGCAATTGAGGTAGCTAGGACCTGTACTTGGTGAACATAAACATGTGACCTTTGAGTAATCATAGCTTTAGGGTTGTAGAATATTTTTAGAAAAATCCAATGAGAAATATATCTTTGGATATCGAATTATGAGGACTATTGAAATGAAGAGTAACTTGGCATTATTGCAAAGGGGCTGAGTATGCTTCAAGTAGTATCAGAGACAACGCACTGGGCAACATACTTTGTCCTCTTGAGTATCTGATAGAGACATTTAATAAAGAAGGAAGGAAAATGGGTTCCGGCAAGAAATCCAAGGTTTGGTTCTTGGTCAGGAAAGAAGGGTCAGGAATCAGCCTGACCTGACCCAACCACCCCTCCCCCCCCTCCCCACCTTCAATATTTCAATCTTCTGTAAGGGATAGGGCATATTGCGCACTGCGACATCTAGCAGATGCCACTTCTAAGAGGAACACCATTTTAATGGTGAGCTTTTTGAGAGGGCAGGAAGCAGTAGCTCAAAGGGAGCCTTGGCTAGGGTTTCCAGAACCACCTGCATGCTCCAGGGTGGGGAAAGATTCGAACTGCCAGGCGTTGTAAAAACATGCCCTTCACAAGCTTCTCCAGAGCTTCTGCGCTATGGGGAGCCATCAGGAAAGCTCTCGTGAATGACCGCTGTGGCAAAACAAAACCCTTGACTGTGCTCACTTCCCAGGTTAAAGTGGGAAAGTAGGAGGCCTGCTACGGCACCCACAGGTGCCAGATATGGAGAAACCGAACAGTTAACACACCATTCTCAAAACAGTCCGAGTCTCGCAGAATACATCTTGAGACTGGAAGGTATCCTGTTGTGTGCCGCCATTTGGGTAGCCTTCTGCCAAAGGCCCTGCGAGAGGAGGGCATTCCTGACAGAGGCCACGCAGTCAAATGCAGGGCATTTGGATTGTGATGGAACTCCCCAGTCAACAGCATGGACAGTATATCCCCTATGACTGGTAGCTCTTAAGGGTAATCCAATAGAAGCTGGAGAAAATGTGGATACCATTGCCGCCCTGGCCGGTTCGGGGCTACTAGTAATACTAGTCGGGATTGGTCCTGTTTCACCGCGGCCAACACTCATGGCACCAGCATAAATGGCGGGAGGGCATATCCTATGAACGGGTTCCAGAACACCATGAAGGCGTCGACCTGCCAGACCCTTGGGTCTGGGTTCAGAGCACAGAAAATGGGTAGCTTGTGATTGTCTATCGAGGCAAACATGTCCACGTCCAGTAGGCCCAGAACTGACTACAGTGCTTGAGCTATCTGTGGCTGGAGCGACCACTCTGTGGTAGCTCCCTTGAGGTGAGACAGTAAGTCTGCTATAGTGTTCTCTTTGCCCAGCAGGTGAACTGCCTGGAGTTCAACATGATACAACTGGCACCACTTCAGCAAGGACTTGGTGAGTAACCAAACACACCTGGACCTGGTCTTGCCCTGCTTGTTGATGTAAGCCTTCACTGTGGTGTTGTCTGTTCTGATCAGAACCACTTTGCTCTTGATCATGTGGAGGAAATGCTTCAAGGTTGTGAAGACCGCCTCCAGTTCCAACATGTTGATATGCTGAAGCCTCCACTTGCCTGACTATAGTTCGGCTAGTTAGGACAGGTCTGAGTGTGCTCCTCAACCCTCCAAAGATGCGTCCGTGACAACCATCACTTCTACTTTGGTAGGGGGGAAAAGACAAACCCTGCAGTAAATGTGCCGGGTTGCGCCACCATTCCAAACTTTTGGTGATGACTGGAATGCACAGGACCTGAACTGTGAGGTCCCTTGAGGAGGGGGCGAAATGTCACAGGAGAAAGAATTAAAGCTCCTTCATGTGAAACCTGCACATGGGAATGATATCCACCAGGCTGACCAGGTATCACAAGAATACCAGCCAGACCATTGCTGGGGCAGAGGGCTGTGCCAGAAGTAAGTCCACTCCTGCTAAAATGGCTTGTACCTGTAACTGGATCGGCCTTATCCGAGCTGTGGTAAAATCTATCACAAATAGAGCAGGGTTCCAGCTGACAGCACAGTCTGCAACTGTAGCATGTCTGGTGCGTGTCTCTGAGCCGAAGTTTCATGAACTTCCAGTAAAAGGAGCCCTTTCTGGTGCTGAGAGGTGGAGACGAGTCCCTGGGTGTCTGACCTCAGACTCCATTAAACAAAAGTCAGAACTTGTGACAGATAAATTGCTGAAAAATGAGAAAAAGGACAGTGCAGTTGACTACACCTCTGCTGCTGTGAACCTACCGGGTCGCTCAACTGAGCTGATAGAGAAGGTGAAGGTAGCCAGCACTTCAAGCTACCTCAAAGATACTCTGGATGAAAATTACTCAGCTTCCTCTCAGGAAAGACCTTCGCCTTTATAGAAAGCTAAACACTTATAATACCCGCAGGTACAATAAGAAAGATGGTCAAAAAAGGCCAGAAAGAATTCATTTTCCTTAAGGAAAAATGACCAGTAGTAGCGCTGGACCTTTACATGTACAGGCACTGAAAAGAAGTGAGTGTATACGATGCTGATGTCATGACCTGGGTGTGTCAGAGAGAGTAACTATGTTTTAGTTTAGGTGGTATTTAATGGTGAATCAGGTCTGAGAGATTGCATATTTTAACAGCACAGAAGTCAAAGGTATACTTTGAAGTAAATAAAAATAAAATAATAAATAAACAAAACAAAATAATTTTCAAGTAAGACCAAAGTGTGTGTCTCCTCTCATTCAATAACATTTTAGTAAACAAGCCTTTAGAAGAATGTCAAACAAGATCTCAGATTTCATTCTTATAAGGGTGTTTCAGCTGACTTCATGAGGTCACGTGACTTTGTTTACATCGCCATTGGTTGGGCAAGAACACTGTCATCTGCTGTACACTTAGACTTACAAACATTTGCATGTTGTTATATAAGATAATTTTTGTAAGAAAATTATGCCGGAATGTTGCTGTGCCGTTGGTTGCACTAATATATGTGTGCCAGGGAATAAAAAGAAGTTTTCTCGATTTCTGCTGTGGGTTTCTGTTGTATGACGCAATGCTTTCGACCTATGGTTTACACTAGGATTAGCAGCGAGCACTTTATACCAGGTATGTAGGCTTTTTATGCATATAACGAACAATTATATAGCGTTCATGTAAAAGTTACTCTTCGCATAAATATATAAAACATAAGGAAAATATGAAGTGAAATCGGAAGCGAACAAGAAAACTGCAATCAGTAAAATTCGCTGAACTGGTAGGTAGGTTAGCATGCAGTATGTTTGTTGTACATGTGATGTGACTGAGCTGTGTGAAGACGCGTGTGAAACGCAATGAAGCTTGCCCTGCAAAATGGCTTCCAGATGAGTTACAGTCACTTGATGAAAGAACTCTATAGATGACCCGTACAAAATTGACCTTAAATTCATTTTATTAAAATGTCACATGACTTACATATGGCAACTGTTTGATGTTCTGCATAATGGCTTCTAGCATGGTACCAAGTGTGACCACAGGGTCAGTGCGCCTTCTATTAATCGACTGCTTTCTTCTCTGTATAAAGAGAAAGATAAAAATGGAAACCTATGGCATAACAGGATAAAACCTTAATGGATTAGTTCAGTGGTCAATTAAGTTCATCTTATACAAAAGAGGACTTTCAAGGACACAAAATGGTGAAGAAGCTACTTCAATATCTTATTCCATTACGGAGATATTCAAGATTAAAGTTCAGTCTCTTTTGATGAAGGACAACATTTTTCTGAGAAGGGTTATTTTCTTGCATGTACTTGTACCAAGCTGGTATAGAAGATACATTTTACTCAGTTAAGTGATTGGCTTTTACTTTGAAAAGTGATTATTTTGTAATAAAAGTTATGATTTTTACTCTGTTAGAGATGTATAGACGAGTAGAATCAACTTGAGCTTAATATATGCTATAAATCATAACATTAGCAAAAAGCTTAATCACAATTGGTCAAAAATTGACCATTTTAAACCTTTTTTTTTCAAATTTTAGACCTTATTACAATAAATTATTTAAATTTTATTTAAATTTTAAGACATCCCAAAGAGAAAATCTATGAAATTCCTTATCTTAACTGATTGTTTTTTAATCTTTCATCAACTTTCTTTTAAATGGAGCACTTGAATATAACCAATGGAGCATTTGAATATAACCAATGGAGCACTTGAATATAACCAATGGAGCACTTGAATATAAGCAATGGAGCATTTGAATATAAGCAATGGAGCACTTGAATATAACCAAGAGGCTTTGAATCTCCATCATATCCTCAAACAGGATTTAGCAACAGAAAAAAGTCTCATGATTTTTAGTGACTGAAATTTATGACAGAGAAATTTAACCGGCTTTCTGTAGTGGGAATATTTATGAGGCTTATACTTAACTTCCATGCTATAAATATGCAATCTGGTCCAATGACCTGATTCTAATGCACTTCTAACCAAACTTAAAAACGTACTTACCAACCCAGCCCTAGCCTCCAGTGTACCTCTAACATCCCTCACTTAACATTCCACCAAGGCCTGAAAGAGAGGGGAGGTGGGTGGGATGCATGGAAGGTAAGTATAACTCTTGTCAATATCCCGCCTACACTAAGCAGGTAAATTTACTTCAAGTTATACCTTACCTTCCATGCTATAAATATGCAATCAGAGGATTGAAGGAGTTCAGGTCAAAGCCCCTACAAAAGGATGGTCTTAATACTCGAACTATCTTTATCCTACTTAAAGGATTACTTTCCTTATCCTCTTCAGGATGAAAAACCTCTGAATAGGAATTACTAAACGATAGTAAATTACTCCTAATTATAATGACGGAACATGGAACCACATGTTAGTCATAACCGAGGCAAAATGTTGCATGAACATGGGTAAGTTGCCCAGAAGAACATTTTAACGAAAAAGTGTTAGTAAACAGAAGCAACTGTAAACAACGCCTAATATGTCATGGTGAAAACTTGCAAGGTTCGCCAGTAGACCGGGACAGCTTTGTTAACACGAGGAAAACAAGACCGTTAGTAAACCTCAATGAATCAGAATGTGCCTGAACAATGGCAAAACTTTGTTGGTAAAATAAAACGAATTTGAACGTGCAGGAACAACGGCAAGAATTCGTTAGTAAATGTTCAAGAAGCTAAAAGTTTCACAAATGAATCATAATTAAAATGAGAGAACGTGAATAAAGAACAAAGATATTTACTTCATGAAAGGGATGGTCCTCTTCTTGAAAGAATGGCACTGGCAACCCTGCCTTGATAGTCTGGCATGTCCGTCAGATATGCAGAGAAGAACGTGGCTGGTGTTTTCCATAAAGCAGCGCAAAGTTTTTCGTTACGAAGAACCCCACCAAATAACGCAATTATTGTAGCTATGTCCCGTACTTGATGTGC
Organism: Chiridota heheva; assembly: GCA_020152595.1. NCBI lineage: Eukaryota > Metazoa > Echinodermata > Holothuroidea > Apodida > Chiridotidae > Chiridota > Chiridota heheva. The sequence continues at coordinate 786,939 of JAIGNY010000269.1, forward strand.
CTAAATCAATTGTTCCGTAAACAACGCTGATTTATTGTACGTGATTGCCTGAACAATCCATCGTGAAATCATGTCACCTAAGACGGCACGATGTGGATTTTGTAAGGACATGAATAACGCTTTACACTATTCCATAACGGTTGCGTATGTTCAATCTAGTACTTGAGACATCGGACGGGGCACCAGGCTCTATCCTCTGATGTGTCAGAAAACATAGAGAGCGACGGAAGGAATATCAGTTCCGGTAGAAAGTGTGAACGGCACCTCTATGTTTGGCAGAGGCAGCGAAGAGTAGAAAAACTACTTTTTTTGATCTTCAGTTCTTTGAGTGGACACACAGACAGTGGCTCAAACAGAGCCTGTGCTACTGTCTCAAGAACTACTTGCATGTCCCACAGAGGGGCAAGGTTCCAAAGTGAAGGTCTTTGAAAAAACATTCCTTTTACTAATCTTTCCAGAGGCCGCGCATCAGTGACGATTGACCCATCTGGAAAGCCTCAGTTTATACCTGCTACGGCTGTCCGAAACCCTTGACTGTATTGATTGATTTGTTCAGATTAAACTGATGCAACAAGAAATCTACTACGTCACGAAGAGACGCCGAATGTGGAGAAACCAATCTATTCTGGCACCGGTCTCGGAACATTCCAAGTCTGACAGAATACATCCCCAAAGTGGATAGTCTCCGACTTTGGGCTGCTACTTGGGCAGCTTCTTCAGAAAGGCCCTGCGACACCAAGGATTCATGGAAAAAAGGCTGCACAGTCACATGGAGTGCTTTGGATTGTGAAGCAGTTTGCCGGAGCCCAGAATCGAGTCTAAGTCATCCCTGACCGGAAGCTCGTACAGGAAACCTGCAATTTGGTTCAGCAGCTGAGGGATCCACAATTGGCCAGCCCAACTGGGAGCTTCCAGAAGTAACATATGACACCAATCATACATCACCTTGTCTAGTACTCTCCATACTAGCGCGAACGGCAGAAAAGCATAGCCCACGAAGTGGGTCCACTTAATCGTGAATGCGTAGACTCTCCAGACTCTCAGGTCGGGAGTCAGAGGGCAAAATATTGGTAGCCTGTGGTTGTCAACGGACGCCAACAGGTCTATGTCCGGACACCAAAAGTCATCCAGATCATGTTGGCCACTTGCGGTAGAAGGGCTTATTCTGTGGAAGCTCCCCAAAGGTGAGATAACAGATCTGCGATTGTGTTTTCCTTGCCTGGTAGGTGGACCGCCTGAAGATTGACCTTGTTTGTCATGCACCAAGATAAAAGGGACTTGGTGAGTTTCCAGAGTCTCCTGGATCATATGCTTCCCTGTCTGTTGATATAAGCCAGTACCATGTTGTTGTCGGTGCTTACTAAAACAGTCTTGTTCCATACCTGTGGTGGAAAATGAAGAGCTGGCGCACTGCCTATAGTTCCAAAATATTGATGTGCTGATTGCACCAAGTGCCTGTCCAAAATCCCGAGACTTGGAACCAGCTAAATGCACTCCCCACCCCGTCATAGACGCGTCTGTCACCACTGACAGTGAAGGTCTGGCGGGCAAGAAAATCCCTCCCTGCGACAGGTGTGAGTGGAGGCACAACCACAATTTGTGGGGGACCATTGTCTGTGTACAGGGGACATGAACACTGAAGTCTCTCCTGGATGGGAGGAAATGATCCAGTGGGTGGAATTGTAGGTCCCGAATGTGAAACTTGCACATTGGGACTACATCTACCAGATTGGCCAGGTATCCTAGGAATATCAGCCACGCTCTCGCCAGTGTCGCCAGTTGTGAAAGGAAAACGTCGACTCCTGCCTTCATGGCCAGAATTTGTTCCTCTGTCGGTCTTTTGCGACCTTGTGTGAAATCCATGATTGATGATGATTGATGAGGGCTTAACGGCACCACGACAACGAGGGTCAAATTGTGCCTGAGAGGTCAGATCATTCTAGAGGTAGGAAGGAAAGGAAACAGGGGGAGAATGAGAGAAATACAAGAAGTAAAAGTCGGAAAACTGGGATTGAGAGAGGAGGCGCATGGGTGAAAGAAAAAAAAAGTAGAGAGAGGGGGTGGAAGAGGAGAAATAAATATGGTTGTAAAGGGAAGCATGATGAAGGAAAAAGATAATTTTATCTGAAGAATTTTCTGGAAGAACTCAGCAATTGAGTTGTGGGGAGCGAGGGAAGCTCTGGGAAGGTTGTACAGGGGGCAAGCAAGAGAACGTGATGGACTGTGAGGGTGCAATGGCAACTGTTGCAGAGGGATTGGGGGGGGGGAGCCAATAAGGAGGTGGGAGTGAGTGAGGTGGGTGTGACCTATTCTAAGACGGGTAATATGAATGTTGTCAATACGAGAGAGGTTGTTGATGGTGGATTTGATCGGAATGGTGGGCTGGATGACGTGGAGTTTGTTATCAATTTGAGAGTTTCATGAGGTTTGCCAGCCGTCATGAACAAGGGAAGCGATAAGCAGTTTGATTGTCAGAAAGGGTTTTGGGAAAAGGGTAGGGGGCGGTTGAGGGCAAGCTTAGCGGCTGCATCAGCCCTGGCATTGCCAGGGATGCCAACATGGCTGGGTATCCAGAAGAAAAGAATACTTTTCCTGCAGAGGGTGGACGAAAGGAGTTTTAAAGGAGGTGGGATGTGAAGTTATCCCATTTAAGATTGAGTAAAGAAGTAAGGACAGCCTTTGAGTCAGAGAAGATGGCAAAGTGACTGAGCGGGGAGTACTCAATAACGTTGAGGGCCAGTAGGATGGCCTTGAACTCGGCCGAGAAAATGAATGAGTAGTTGGGAAGCCTGCTACTGAGGGTGATGTCTTGGATGACGGCAGCAGCAGCTGTCTTGTCGCCAACCTTGGAGCCATCAGTATAGATGGAGGTGTAGTTTGAGAGTTGGTCTTTGATTTGGTTGTAGAGATTGATGAAGAGGTTAGGATGGGTTTGGGTTTTGTGATGAGTGGAGAGGCCCAGGTGGATAGAAGGGAGGGGGGTGGCCAAAGGAGGAAAAGTGGGTCAGGAGAAGGTGCCGAGAGTGGCGAGGTTGATGCCGAGATGGAGGAGGTCTGATTTAATGAGTAAGCTAAAGGGAGGGGATAGGGTTTTAGTCCTATCAAAGAGGGTGGAGAAACTGGGGTACCTACTGAGGTTGTAAACAGGGTTGTGGGTGTTGGTGAAGACTCTAAAAGCATAGGAGAGGCTAAGCTTTCTACATCTAAGTAGAAAGGGGTTTCGTTGGCTTCAACATGAAGGCTGGTAATAACCTCGACGTGTATGTGACTCCCTCGAATTCGAACGCCAAAAAGCGCCTGTGTTCCTCGTGCATCGGCAAGTGCAGATATGCATTTGCGAGGTCGACAGAGGTGGTCCACAGGCCCCTCGTCTACTGAGGCAGGATTGGGTGCAGTGTCTCCATCTTTAATTTTAATAAACGAATAAATTTGTTGAGTGGTTTTATGTTGATGATTGGGTTTCACTTGTTCCCCTTCTTGAGGGCCAGGAAAAACATGGACATCACGAGATTCCTGGGTGGATTCAAGATCGGGGCAATAGCGTCCTTCAACAGCAGTTCCCTGATCTCTGTCCTTAATAACTCAGCATGAGTGTCCAAGAGAGGAGTGGAGATGGGGTGAAAAACCCCTCTCTGAGGTCGTAAACTCTGGTGGGTAGTCCTAAGATCGTCCTTTCAGCCTGGCACGACAGGACATCTCGAAAGCTACCTGTGAAGAGGTCCAGGCATTCCGTCGACAGCTACCGAAGGTCCGCTTGTGTGGCTTCAGAGAGGCCAAGAAGGGGGAGAACATTCTCGCACCTCTCCGTGGCCACCTTTGTAGAAGCTCGGGCGAGTTGGTTGACTCTTGCATCAATCAAATCCGACAGCCCAGCTAGCAAAGGTGATGAAGTCGGCCAGCAGGTGTTTCCACAAGACTGAGTCCAGCCCCTCTGTCACCCATATGGCAAGAGCTTGAAATTTATAGCCTTGTTGTATGGCCTGGTCAACAGCTTTGAGAGAATCTATCCCTTGCTGGACCACAGGATCAATAAATTTATTGGCCCCGGCAGCAGAGCTTGATACCGCTGGGGTGCCACTTGCGAGCTGGCGGAGGAGTTGTTATACTCCGGGCGGGATAGAAGGAGTGCCTACTAGTGCCTGACTGAACGCGGGTGACCTGTTCAACCTCCTTGTTGTAGGCTGTCCAGTCGGTGGTGGGGGTCCTGGCACAACACTGCACCTGGGTCACCAGGGAAGCATCAATGGGAAACTGCTTAGCAGCTGGCTTAGTGTCCCTTTGGGCCGTAGTGAGCAATCTACGCTGGGACTGTACGCAAGCCTCTATGGGAGGTGCGGCCACTACATCCAGCTTGATCTCCTGTGCGAGAAAATCCAGGAGTTGCGGTACCCTAGAGGGTACAGGGATCCTATGTAGTGCAGCATGTGTCAGTAAGGTGGCACTATTGGCAACTTGGATAGGAATAGTGGGAGAATTACAGAGTGTCCGGAGGCTCCGCAGATGGGTCCAAGTCGTCCATGAGGTAAACATCTTCACCCAAAGGGTACATGTCAAGGGCATCCTCTCCAAGACCAAGTGGTTGGGGTTGCCTTACCTCAACAGCTGCAGCTGCTGGGCAGTGGAGCACAGGAGGCAGTAGCCTCTGCTCCACTGCCTGAGAAACACAGCTCTCAAGCTTTTCTTGAGGGAGTCCAGGAAGAAATCATCCTCCATGGGGTTTCCCCAATGTCTTTTCCTCCACCTCCACCTGGGTTCAGAGGGGGTGAAGGAGAAAGGGAAGAAGACTCGTAACTTTGACCAATCCTTCTACACTTACTACCCTGCTCTCTGTCCCTCGTCCAGGGCCTCCTTTGCTCAGGGGAGGACAGTACTGGCGGGATGGGAGCCTGGGAAGTGCTGGGCACTGCAGCAGCGTCTGCCAGAAAATGTATGCATGAGCGTATCGTCTGCTTAGTAAAGGGGGCTCCTCATTGAGTTTGGGTAGCTGCCTCGCCTTCCTGGCAGGAGGGTGCTGCTGCAGATGCTTTGACTTGGGCAGCAGTGGTGGAGGGGGAGAAAACAATGACAAGTCTATCCGAGGTCTCTTTCCGCCATTTCACCAACTCTCTGGCAAGCATATCACGTGTTATGGATGTCTCCAGAGTGTAACTTAATGAACCGCTTACACGCGACGCATAGGGAGACATCAAGGGTGCACTGGGGGACTTTTCCTCAGTGTCCATGATTCTAGTAACTGTTCAGCAAAACATAAACGTTAAACATGTAAAAATTCTCTATGGTAGTTCTCACTGCCATGGAACTACATAGTTATTGGCTACTTACAGAAGAAGTTATTAGCTCTCGTGAGGCTACACTTCCTATAGAGTTTGTTTACTTACTGCTTCACCACAAGGCTGTGTAGCTAGTTAGACCACTTCCGGGTTTACCTTACACTGTACATTACCCGTGCAGATTTTATGGATCCCTGCAGACCCATTCACCTGAGCCGTATGGACCTGTAAAGCTAAGTTAAGGAAGCCGTATGGACCCATATGGGGCCGTACACTGGAGCTGTATGGTCCCGTAAAACTTAGCTATGGAGCCATATGGACCCATACAGGACCGTGCAATGGACCCGTAAAGCCATGTCACGGACCCATATGGAGCCGTGAACCCAAGCTATGGAGCCGAATGGACAGCGAGCTGTGACATTACTTGTAACTTTCTTAGGACACCGCCCCTTGTGTCTTTTACCAGTCCCTACATGGAACTGCGGCCCACAGAGGTGTAATAATAAGAAGTCACCTACCACAACCCGTGCCTCATTGATTCAGTAGCGTTAATCATGGCACACTGGCATTATGTGGTTTATTCTAAGTTACGTCGTTAAGACGCAACTCAGTTCCTTAATTTAGTTAAACTTTAACTTACACCCGACTGTCAGTATAAGTTAACAAAGTTGACTTTTGCCTATGACCCCACTGACTCAGCATCGTCGAGCCGTGACATCCTGGCATAAGTAGTTGACTTTGAGGATACACTATGGGCAAGACTATACAACATATAACATACACCAAAATTCCCTAAGGGGAAATGAACTGACAACCCTTACGTGGGCAAGACAGCACTGTGGAAGACAATGAATAGGTATGAGGCAAACCACAGCAATTTAGTACACCATAAAAACGAATTAAATAAGACTTATATCTGACAATTTTTGAACCTGAGAAAATGCAACAAATGCTAAAACTTAGAAAATGCAGGGGAAGCATGGAAAACAAGAACCACTGTAATTTTGGTGTCTGTGGAGATGAAAAAGAAAAAGTGAATTTTCCCAAAAAAGGGTGCAAGGGAGACCTCCCTATGGTCCCTCCTGCACCCCTAATAATGAGCACTTAAATTAAAAACTCAGTCTTAAAATAGTGCTAGACCTATGAACTCACACTATGTATGGTAACGTAAAATAAAAAATAGGCTCTCTTGTACCAACTGTAACACCTAGGAGCTAGTTGCAAATCAACTCCTCAGCCATCCTGTGGCACATGCGCCAACAGCAAAATGAGAAGTTGACCTAATTTATATGAGAACCTGTACCAAAGATACTCTAACATGTAATACATATGTACAGTATAACACTAGGCTTTTCTCGTGGCAGGGCGGGGCCCTAGGGTGAAAAACACATATACCCGAGGGAAAAGGGTCTTAAAAACTAGCACACTGGGTGGTCTTAAGGACTAAAACTTACTGCCAAGAGAGTGGGACTCACTTGTTCTAGCTACCCATTTTGCACAGGCAGATGGAAAACACTCTAGACTTAGTGTAACTTCAATGGAGATAGTCCTGTGAGTCGGACCGAATACTTCCCGGGCCCGTGGCCACCTCATCTTACCTGAGACGATTGAAAAATTTGCAGAAAAGTGCCAAACAGCTTAAAAACCTCATAGGAGCTGCAAGGAAGATAAATTTTAGAAAAAGGAAAGGTTAATTTTTCAAAGAAAATTGTGACAGCAACGCCCTAAAAGAAGTGAGGGATGTTAGAGATATAATGGAGGTTAGGGTTGGGTTGGTAGCTATGTTTTTTAAGTTCGGTTAGAAGTGCATTATAATCAGGTCATTGGACCAGATTGCATAAATATAGCATAAAAGGTAAGATATAACTTGGAAGTAAATATAAAAAATTACATGAAAGATTTTAAACTGTCCTCTCTTCCATACATTACAACTATTTTTAAAAATTCAAAATTATTCAAACTTGAATCAGTCATGTACAACAATCTACATTCTTTTGACATAATTTAAAGACTATTCTCTTCAGAATTTAAAGCTTTTCCTGGTAAAATATAATCCCAAACCTATCTGTACAACTGTGCGTCTTAAATTGACTCTGCTTTCTTACTTTCAAATAATCCAGACTTTCTTCTGTATCTACTGCCCTCTTCTTTCTCACTGGTATTTGACCTTTGGGAAATCGGAGAACCAGAGATTTCCTACGCACTTTGTCAGCACTGTGAGAGAAAAGAGCATTTTTACAAGCACTTTAAGAGTAGAAATATAAAGTTTCTGATGTTTGTTTAATTGTTTGATAAAGGCTTAACGGCACCACGACAACAAGGGTCAAATTGCACCTGAGAGGTTAGATCATTCCAGAGGAAGGAAAAAAAGATAATAGGAAGTCTAATAGAAAAACGGGGGCTAATAGCAAGGAAACTGGAACCGAAAGAGGAAGTGCAGGGGTGTAAAAAAGGGGAAAAGGTGGAAGTAGGGTAGGGAGATGGGGGAGGAGGACTAAATATGGTTGTAGAAGGAGGTATGGTGAAGGAAAGAGATAATTTTATCCAGGAAGTTATTCCAGAAGAGCTCATCTATGGCATTGTGAGAGGTGGAGGAAGCTCTGGAGAGGTTGTACAGGGGGCAGGCAAGGAGGACATGGTTTACGGTGAGGGGGCAATGGCAATTATTGCACAGAGGGGTGAGCCAGTAAGGAGGTGGGAGTGGATGGAACTATTCAAAGATGAGTAATGTGGATGTTGTTTATTTGGGAGAGGTTGTAGATGATGGGTTTGGTTGGAATGGTGGGCTGGCTGTTGTGGAGTTGTTTTCATTTTGCAGTCCCATGAGGTTTGCCAGCGGTCACAAACAAGGAAAGCGATAAGCAATTTGATGTCAGAATAGGTTTTGAGGAAGGGGGTAGGGGGAAGGGTGAGGACAAGCTTAGAAGCTGAATCAGCTCTGTCATTGCCGGGGATACCAACATGGCATCCAGAAGAAAATAATACTTTTCCTGCAGGGGACAGGGACTTGGAGGAGGAGGTGGGACATCTTAAAGTTGAGGACAGACTTGGAGTCTGAGAAGATGGCAAAGTGTCTGAAGGGAGTACTCAATATAATTGAGGGCAAACAGGATGGCCTTGACCTCAGCTGAGAAGATGGACGAGTAGTTGGGAAGTCTGCTACTTAGGGTAATGTCTTAGATAATGGCAGCAACAGTTGTCTTGCTGCCTTTTTCAGAGCCATCAGTATAGATAGAAGTGTAGTTGGAGAGTTTATCTTTAGTTTGGTTGTGGAGGCTGATTAAGAGGTTGGGGTGGGTTTGGGCTTTGTGATGAGTGGAGAGGTCCAGGTGGATGGACGGGACCGGGGTGGCCCAGGGAGGAAAGGTGGGCCAGGAGAAGGTGCCAAGAGTGGCGGGGTTAAAATCTAGACAATGGAGGTCAGGTTTGATGCATAAGCTGAAGGGAGGGGATATGATTTTATTCCTATCGAAGAGGGTGGAGAAATTGGGATACTTAATGAGGTTGTAGACAGGGTTTTGGATGTTGGTGAGGGCTCTAAAAGCATAGGAAAGGCTAAGCTTTCACACTTTAGCAGAAAGCTGGGTTCATTGGCTTCAACATAAAGGCTGGTAATGGGGAAGATCTTGTAGGCACCCAGGCAAAGCCTGAGGGCTTCATTTTAGATGGTGTTGATGTGGTTGACTTAAGAGTTGTGTGCGGCACAGTAGACAATATTGCCGTAGTCTAGCTTGGCACGAATGGTGAGCCTGAAGATTTTGAGGAGAGCATGGGGCCCGCATCTTTCAAGGTTAAGGGAGATGTTGCATCTGTTGCAGGTTGTAGATGTGTAACTTGTAGGAGAGCTTGGGGTCTAGGTTAGACCCAGGAACTTAGTGTGGTCAACTTTTGGAAGGGTTGTAATTGCCATTGAGCACAAGGTTCAGGTTGGGGTGGAGGTTGATAAAATGACAGAAGTGCAAGCAGACTTATCTTTGGAGAATTTAAAACATTTATTGTTGCACCAGTCTTGCAGCCGGTTGAGGCTGAGTTGGAGCCTATTTTCGACGAGAGAAAAGATGAAGGAGGAGTAGAAGATGGTGAGGTCGTCCACATAAAGGGAATGTTTGATGTTGGAGCCGAGGTTGTCCACAATGTTGTTAATGTTTGTTTGTTTGATGAGGGCTTAACGGCACCACGACAACGAAGGTCAAATTGTGCCTGAGAGGTCAGATCATTCTAGAGGTAGGAAGGAAAGGAAACAGGGGGAGAATGAGAGAAATTCAAGAACAAAAGGTCAGAAAGCTGTAATTGAGAGGGGAGGTGCATGGTTGAAACAAAAACAAAGTAGAAAGGGGGTGGAAGAGGAGAATTAAATATGGTTGCAGAGGGAGGCATGATGAAGGTAGGAGATAATTTTATCCGGAGGATTTTTCTGGAAAAACTCAGCAATTGAGTTGTGGGGAGCGAGGGAAGCTCTGGGAAGGTTGCAAGATTGTAAGGGTGCAATGGCAATTGTTGCAGAGGGGTTGGGGGGAGCCAATAAGAAGGTAGGAGTGAGTAAGGTGGGTGTGACCAATTCTAAGACGGGTAATATGAACGTTGTCGAGGTTGTTGATGGTGGATTTGATCGGAATTGTGGGCTGAGTTTGTTATCAATTTGAGAGTTCCATGAGGTTTGCCAGCAATCACGAACAAGGGAAGCGATAAGCGGTTTGATGTCAGAGAGGGTTTTGGGAAAAGGTAAGGAGGAGGTTGAGGGCAAGCTTAAAGGCTGCATCAGCCCTGTCATTACCTGGGATGCCAACATGACTGGGTATCCAGAAGAAAAGAATTCTTTTCCTGCAGAGGGTGGGAGAAAGGAGTTTGCAGAGGAGAAGGTGGCATGTGAGGTTATCCCATTTAAGATTGAGTAAAGAAGTAAGGACAGCCTTTGAGAAGGAGAAAATGGCAAAATGGCTGAGCGGATAGTATTCAATAAAGTTGAGGGCAAGGAGAATGGCCTTAGCCTCAGGTTGAAGAGAGGGTGATGTCTTGGGAGAGGATGCTGCCTTGGAGGGGAGAGTTGGTCACTCTTCTTGGGAGTAGTGGGTTGAGGAGAGATGGGAGAGGATGTGTTGGGGCCATTACTAACTTGGAACTGTCTGGATGAAAGGAAATTTTGAATAAAGATGGGGAGGTGGCCTCTAAGGCCAATGGTAAAGCTTGCAGGTAATGCCATACATCCAAGTGGTGTAGAAAGCTTTCTGAGGTCAAAAAAGATGGCAAAGTTTCTGAAATTATACTGGGTTTTAAAAGTCTGATGACATCTAGAGGCAACTTGAACATAAATAATTCCAAATATAGAATAGAAATAAATAGAAATATAGAATAGAACTGCAAAAACTATTATCAAATCAATTAAAAACAGCATTTTCGTTTTTTTGGACTGATTGTGCAACAATTTGTCTTCAATTGTTTATGTGAATCTGTTGTTTTTCAATCCTCTCTAACATATATTTAAGGTCAATATCTGATTCCATCCGGTTATTTTAAAACTGTATTATACTTATGCTTGATTATGGCAACAGGTAATCAGCAAAGGAGAAATAAAACATAACTGGTTAAAACTGAAGAACACATTTGAAAGAATTACTAAAGGATATTGAGTTGTGTTCATCTGATGACATCACAAAATGGCCTGCATTCTAACATCTTGAAATTTTGAACATAATTGAAAAACTACACAAGTTTTTTTACCAATTTAAAGGGCATATTATTCAGAATTAAATGTTCGTTCACATATGTGAAAACTGCTACATGTCACTAGACCTTTACGATTCTGCATGCTCAAAGACAGCTGCTATCGCAACATGCTAATAAGCATTCACCTAGCCCAACTTACTAATTGATGACAGATTTTGGCAGCACTATTTTCGTTCCCTCCATCTTGACAAGAACGTCTTCCTGAAACTGTGACTCCTCCTCCAACTCTCTCTCCAGCTCCTCCTCTTGTTCCTCTGTCATGGCAACCGTTACCGATGGCTGTGACTCTCTCAACTTCTTGTCATACATGGGACACTCCTTGTTGGTCCTCATGTGACCCAACTGTCCGCACGCGCCACATTTCATCTGTGAAAAGAGGGGGTATTTTTACAACTCTCAGTGATTAATGAAGTGATTTTCCATGTATAATGGTAGGTCTGAGAGCATAAAATCATTGAACAGTATCAATTGAACAGCCTTTTTAAACTTACTGAACTTTCTCTTCCTTTCTCTTTTTTGTTTTGTTTGTTTGATGAGGGCTTAACGGCACCACAACAACGAAGGTCAAATTGTGCCTGAGAGGTCAGATCATTCTAGAGGTAGGAAGGAAAGGAAACAGGGGAAGATTTGTTTTGACCCTCCCCCCGCCCTCACACACATCGCATCCCCTCTGTAACCTCCATCATTGACTAGAACTGTTTGAAGGACAGTATGCTAATCAACTAGTACAGAGAATGGTTGAGGGAAGTATATGCAGAACTAAAGCTAGTAGGGGCAGATGATTTTAAATTACTTGAGCTTTGAAGGATGCATTTACATTTTCATTTGCTTAAGATTTTCACAACATTTTACTACAAGCTTCAAAATATCTTTGAGTTGTACCAGATATTTTAAGACAAAAAAAAGCTCAAGGTTACGATCTCACCCAGTAACTCAGAAAACATGTGAAAGCTAGCACTTTTAGCAGCTAAAACACCTGTTTTAGTTCTATCTATTTAACAACAAAGAAAGGAGAGGCCTTGACTTGCCAATGTAAATGAAAGATTAAGATATTACAGAGCATCCTTGTGGCATGATGTCATTATCATTTGTAGTCATTTACTCACCAAACTACCCTCTACTCATCTTAAACCATTTTTTGAAACCCAAAGACTATTTGTCTGTTATTTCTCATCATATTATTCACCCTAACCCCATCTACATTAAAACTTTAACCCATTCAACAAACAAAGAAAAACTTTAATTGGATGCCGACACCGATGCCCAAGACCAGGGGTAGTAGTATAGCTCTCACTATTCATTGAATAGTCAAGCTAAACATGCCTTGTCCTATAATGTAATTAACCTATTAACCTATTTCTTTATCAATAAACCAACTCCTTTAATGAATGATAGTCCTTTGTTGAATAAACCTACAGAAAATACCTTGTCTTTTAAGGAAATGCCTGGTCAGTTAAAAAAATGTCTGGTCCTTTAACAACGAAAATGCCTAATCATTTTAGGAAAATACCTGGTCAGTTACAAAAAGTGCCTGGTTTTTTAAGGAAAATGCCTGGTGCTTTAAAGAAAATGCCTGGTGCTTTAAGGAAAAAGCCTGGTGCTTAAAAAAAATGCCTGATGCTTTAAAGAAAATACCTGGTGCTTTAAGGATAATGCCTGTTGCTTTAAAGAAAATGCCTGGTGCTTTAAGGAAAATGCCTCATCTTTTAAGGATAATGCCTGGTCCTTTCAGGAAAATGCCTGGTCCTTTCAAGAAAATACCTAGTCAGTTAAGAAAAATGCTTTTCCTTTAAGGAAAATGCCTGGTGCTTTAAGAAAAATGCCTGGTCATTTTAGGAAAATACCTGGTCAGTTAAGGAAAAAGCCTGGTGCTCTAAAGAAAATGCCAGGTGCTTTAAGAAAAATGCCTCATACTTTATGAAATCAACCTCATAATTGAAGGAAACTACATTTTTCTTTAGGGAAATACAAAGTCCTTTAAAGAAATAGCCTAGTACCTTAAGGAAAACACCTCATCCTTCATAGAATAAACCTACCCTTTAAGGAAAATGTCTAGTTCTTGAAGTAAAATACCTCATCCTTTAAGGAAATTGCCTAGTCTTACAAGTTTGTTTGTTTGTTTGTGTGATGATGGCTTAACGGCACCACAACAACTAAGGTCAAATTGTGCCTGAGAGGTCAGATCATTCTAGAGGTAGAAAGTAAAGGAAACAGGGGGATAATGAGAGAAATTTAAGGACAAAAGGTCAGAAAGCTGTGATCGTGAGGAGGTGCATGTTTGAAACAAAAACAAAGTAGAGAGGGGGTGGAAAAGGAGAATTCTAGAGGAGGCATGATGAAGGAAGGAGATAATTTTATCCAGAGGATTTTTCTGGAAGAACTCAGCAATTGAGTTGTAGGGAGCGAGGGAAGCTCTGGGAAGGTTGTACAGGGGGCAAGCAAGGAGAACATGATGGATTGTGAGGGTGCAATGGCAATTGTTGCAGAGAGGTTGGGGGGAGCCAATAAGGAGGTGGGAGTGGGTAAGGAAACTATAAATAGATCAAAGATAGATACCTTGACCTCTCTCTCAGGTTTCTCCTTCTTCCTGCTGGGTTTTGGGATTTTGGGCATGACAGGTTTGCCCTCCTTCATCTTTTCTTCTGATCGTTTCACTCGTCTCAGCTGCTCCTGGATTCTCCGTCTCTCCTTTTTAACTCTTCAATGTGTTTGTCATCTTGGAGAGCAAACTGACGACTACAAACAAACAAGATATGAATGCATCTGATTATACATGGCACAGAGTTGGAATTAATTCAGAACTTTCCCACGGTTCTGAATAAAGGTGTCAAAAATCTTCCCACAAAAAAATTGTGACAGAAATAATATTGATGTACTAAATACATCGCATAATTAAATAAGGGGACATTCTTAAAGCAATGAATCTGAAACACTGTGGCCAAAACCTTAACTCCTTACCACATATACTGTTGCCTACTTAAGACACTAAAAAAATAATAATCTGCGAATTCATAAGAATTTTTATCCCTTGGTCCCCTCCAACCCGACACCCTCGGTTTTCTTAAAATCAGGGGTAATCCACACCTTCTAACCTGAGAGCCTCTTCACACTTCTCTTGCTAGCAACCAGTTATTGTTACACCATACACAATAGGTCATTCATCTGGGGCTGAAGCCACAAACCTTCTGTGTAATACAGTGGAACAGATTAGTCCTTGGCTAACCCTAAAAATAAATACTGCATTATATGCATGGAGAAAATGTGCAATGCCCATGATGGACCATTCCTCCCAAAGAGGGTTATTTACATCATGTCCTGTTTTACCCGTGTTAATAACCTCTAAAATCGTGGGTTTTCTTTCCAGATCTGACCTTGCAAAACAAGTATATCGTGAATATTAATAAACTTTTTCATCTTACGTGAAACCAATTAAGGTATTTAATTCTGACCTCACCACCATCATGGACAAACCACTTAGTATATATGAGTTGTATGCACTGAGATCAACAACCATGTATAAACAACTTACATGCAACAAAAAGAAGTGGAGTTAAGGCATATGTGTAACTTACATGCAACGAAAAGAAGTGGAGTTAAGGCATATGTGTAACTTACATGCAACGAAAAGAGGTGGAGTTAAGGCATATGTGTAACTTACATGCAACAAAAAGAAGTGGAGTTAAGGCATATGTGTAACTTACATGCAACAAAAAGAAGTGGAGTTAAGGCATATGTGTAACTTACATGCAACGAAAAGGAGGAGTTAAGGCATATGTGTAACTTACATGCAACAAAAAGAGGTGGAGTTAAGGCATATGTGTAACTTACATGCAACGAAAAGAGGTGGAGTTAAGGCATATGTGTAACTTACATGCAACAAAAAGAGGTGGAGTTAAGGCATATGTGTAACTTACATGCAACAAAAAGAGGTGGAGTTAAGGCATATGTGTAACTTACATGCAACAAAAAGAAGTGGAGTTAAGGCATATGTGTAACTTACATGCAACAAAAAGAGGTGGAGTTAAGGCATATGTGTAACTTACATGCAACAAAAAGAAGTGGAGTTAAGGCATATGTGTAACTTACATGCAACAAAAAGAAGTGGAGTTAAGGCATATGTGTAACTTACATGCAACAAAAGAGGTGGAGTTAAGGCATATGTGTAACTTACATGCAACAAAAGAGGTGGAGTTAAGGCATATGTGTAACTTACATGCAACAAAAAGAAGTGGAGTTAAGGCATATGTGTAACTTACATGCAACAAAAAGAAGTGGAGTTAAGGCATATGTGTAACTTACATGCAACAAAAAGAAGTGGAGTTAAGGCATATGTGTAACTTACATGCAACAAAAAGAAGTGGAGTTAAGGCATATGTGTAACTTACATGCAACAAAAAGAAGTGGAGTTAAGGCATATGTGTACACTCATGAAAGAAGTACATTTTAGATTTGTGTAAGGTTGTGTATTTACTGCATGATGACAATATAGGTCAGGATTGCATATATCAAGCATAGAAGGTAGGTGTAATTTTGAATTAATCACTTATGCACTAAGAAACATCTCCAGTGAGGCAACTGTGATTTACCATGATTTAATTCAAGGATTAGTTCAGATTTAGGGGTGGGAGGGGTTGGGGTGGTCTTGGTGGTGGTTGGAAAAAGGTACAGATATTGGGGTTGAGCTGGTTTGGGTATTTAGAGTCTAGGATTTTTCTGGCTTCAAGGTATGAGATGTTTTAAAGGGTTTTAATTTGAAGACCTCCTTCTCCCTGAGCCATTTGGGGCAGGAGTTGGAAGAAGCAGGATGATTTCCACAGCAGTTCAGAGGCATAGCTAAGAAATTTTATAGGGGGAGAGGGGGGTGTGTAGAGGAATATTTCCCGACAAAGGCGTCAATGCTAGCGCGAAGCGGTAGCCTAAATGACGTGGGGTCTGGGGGACCGCCTTAGGGCCCCTAGTGGGGTCTAGAGGTCCTAGTGGGGTCCCCCAGAAGCTCTGCAATTTTAGGCTTTTTATGGCTGATATTTTATCTAAAATCAACACAGATTTACACAGCATTATCACCCCAAAACAGCATGGAAACTTAACCATTTAAACCCTATACATTTCCATTTTTCATGGACACTTTTTGTTTTAAAACTGAAACACCAGCATTCATTTAGATACCATTTGTTTTGCACTACAGTAGAAGAAAAAATGCAAATATGAAAATAATTTTGAGTTAATCACTTATGCACTAAGAAACATCTCCAGTGAGGCAATTGTGATTTACCATGATTTAATTCAAGGATTAGTTCAGGGGTCAAGCAAGTCTATCCCATATGAAAGAGGACTTCAAAAGAAACAAAATAGTGAAATAAGCATTTCAAAAATCTTATTCCGCTAAGGAGATATTTAAGTTTAAAGCTCTGTCTTATCTGTGTTGAAACAACTAAAATCAGACTAGTTGTGATGTCATAGCTTCAAATTCCTCATAGTTTTGATGTATTGGGTCATATTTTATCCTGTGATTTTGTGGCTTAAAAACATAGGATACAAAAAGAAGTCATGGGATATGTTAAAAAAGTAGTAAAACTGAATCTAGTAAAGGTATTTATAATATACCACCTGAAAAAGTAGTAAAACTGAATCTAGTAAGGGTATTTATAATATACCACCTGAGGATGGTCAAGGAAAAATAATTGAAATAGTACAAAATTCAAATAAACTTTCTTTAAAATGCATTAACAATTGTTAAGAATGTGAGAATGAAGATTCCAACTTTCTATAGTAGACTTACTACATCAGTCATTTCTACAGATCAGACAAAGCTTTAAACTTAAATATCTCTTTCACGGAATAAGATTTTTGAATGCTTTCTTCACCATTTTGTTTCTTTTAAAGAGCTCTTTCATATAAGATAGATCTCTTGAACTAATCCTTTAAAAAATCATAGGCAGATTCCCCTTTCAGGAGAATAAGTGTCTTTTTTAGCACTTTTTAAAGAGAAAAATTAGGAGTTAGACTCTTTCGGGTATAAATCTGCCCATTTTTTAAGTATTCATAAAACCTAACATACAATTGCTGAAAAGAGTGAGTGTACCCCACTTCTACAGTAAACATTCTCAAACAAATTCGCGACATCTTTCTAATATCAAGAAAGTTCTGTTTGTACTTTTGTCCTTTATCATATAATATAGAAATATCTGACCACAATTTAAAAAACAAAACAAATTCTGTCAAAATTGTTTATTTAAACTGGTTGAAAATTTGAAATATTGTTCCAAAGATTGGGATCAGTGATGGAAAAAGCTTTATGACCATATACACTAGTTTAAGCAGGTTGAGTCTGAAAGAGATACAGAAAAGATAAACAAAGTACACAAAATTAAAATCTTTAAAAGGACTGGTTCAATATTCTATCAATTCACTACTATAAGATCAATAATGATTAATACATACATGTATTTCTCATCTTTAGTTTGTCTAATTCTGACATAGGTTTCGACGACTTCGGGACGTCTCACTGTTTCCACTCGGGTATACTCCCTACCATTGTCATCCACAAATGTTCGATATATCTTCAAGCGTCTGCCAGTCTGAAAGGTAGAAATAACATGTTACATGGAAAGTTTTAAAAATCCGTTTATGATTGTAATACTACCTTTATGTCCATAGAAGAAAGTTGAGCATTTTCAATCAATATCAGAATAATATTTGTTAGTAAAATTACTAATTATAAAATACTTATGCTTTCTCTCAGCTTGTGTATCTCTTCACCTTTCTGCCCAACCCTCCTTTCGATTTTAATGTGGATTTAAACAGGACTCTCTGTAAATTGTTGGGAAGCGTGGTAGTTCAGTGGTACATAGTAACACTGAACATCATATTCCAAAGGTAGTTGGTACATAGTAACACTGAACATCGTATTCCAAAGGTACTTGGTACATAGTAACACTGAACATCGTATTCCAAAGGTACTTGGTACATAGTAACACTGAACATCATATTCCAAAGGTACTTGGTACATAGTAACACTGAACATCGTATTCCAAAGGTACTTGGTACATAGTAACACTGAACATCATATTCCAAAGGTACTTGGTACATAGTAACACTGAACATCATATTCCAAAGGTACTTGGTACATAGTAACACTGAACATCATATTCCAAAGGTACTTGGTACATAGTAACACTGAACATTGTATTCCAAAGGTACTTGGTACATAGTAACACTGAACATTGTATTCCAAAGGTACTTGGTACATAGTAACACTGAACATCATATTCCAAAGGTACTTGGTACATAGTAACACTGAACATTGTATTCCAAAGGTACTTGATACATAGTAACACTGAACATTGTATTCCAAAGGTACTTGATACATAGTAATACTGAACATTGTATTCCAAAGGTACTTGATACATAGTAACACTGAACATAGTATTCCAAAGGTACTTGGTTCAATTCCACTCTGGATACCACGTTGTGTTCTTTAGCAAGTCATATTATTTCTGATCATAACACCTGTCGACTTAGCTGTGAAATGAGTACCAGCTGGCTGGGGGTAATGAGTACCAGCTGGCTGGGGGTAATGAGTACCAGCTGGTTGGGGTAATGAGTACCAGCTGGCTGGGGGTTATGAGTACCAGCTGGCTGGGGGTAATGAGTACCAGCTGGCTGGGGGTAATGAGTACCAGCTGGCTGGGGGTAATGAGTACCAGCTGGCTGGGGGTAATGAGTACCAGCTGGCTGGGGGTAATGAGTACCAGCTGGCTGGGGGTAATGAGTACCAGCTGGCTGGGGGTAATGAGTGCCAGCTGGCTGGGGGTAATGAGTACCAGCTGGCTGTGGTAATGAGTACCAGCTGGCTGGGGTAATGAGTGAGTTTCAGCTGGCTGGGGGTAATGAGTACCAGCTGGCTGGGGTAATGAGTACCAGCTGGCTGGGGTAATGAGTGCCAGCTGGCTGGGGGTAATGAGTACCAGCTGGCTGTGGTAATGAGTACCAGCTGGCTGGGGTAATGAGTACCAGCTGGCTGGGGGTAATGAGTACCAGCTGGCTGGGGGTTATGAGTACCAGCTGGCTGGGGGTAATGAGTACCAGCTGGCTGGGGGTAATGAGTACCAGCTGGCTGGGGGTAATGAGTACCAGCTGGCTGGGGGTAATATGTACCAGCTGACTGGGGGTAATGAGTACCAGCTGGCTGGGGTAATGAGTACCAGCTGGCTGGGGGTAATGAGCACCAGCTGGCTGGGGGTAATGAGTACCAGCTGGCTGGGGGGTTAACCTGTGATGTCCTGTCCAGAAAGAGTCAATTACTCTCATCCGCTTGCACAAAGGAAACAAGATAGAAGCACCGTCCTATATAATAAGCTTTCATTGGCTTCAAAGGATTTAACCTTTTTAACTCTCTAACTTTATTTTGAGTGCTAAGCCACAAAAAAATCATTCATGATTGTAGAAGATGGAAATAGAAATGGTTCAGTTCATATTTATTGTAGTGTTGGTGGGTTTGATGCCAAGTGTTATAATGAGAGTGATAATTTATAGTATTGGCATTAGAAATTTTAAACCTTTTTCACATACAAAATATGAAGCTCTTTCACAAATGGACAACTTTGAGTAAATTCTTACAAAGGTTGACCCAAAGCTCTGAACAGAAGCCACGTCGTCCTCCTTTCCCCCTGGGGTGGGGGTGGTGTTCCTCTTGTCTTTGCTGTTCTGGGAGTCCTCACCCATGATCATCCTCTGCAGCTCCCGTCTCTCCATCTCCTCACGCTCATGAGATAACTGTCAAAGAAAATAATTGGCAATGGTATCTTAACCAGGCAATGGTATCATTATCCGGTCATGGTATCATTACATGGAATTGGTATTATTATCAGGAAATGGTATCATTATCTGGCAATGGTATCATTACCTAGTAATATATTAATATCTGGTAATGGTATCATTATTTAAACTGGTATCAATATCTGGCAATGGTATCAATATTTGGCAATGGAATCATTATATGGATGGAAATGGTATCATTATATGGAAATGGTATCATTATATGGAAATGATATCATTATCCGGAAATGGTATCATTATCTGGCAATGGTATCATTATCTGGTAATAGTATTAATATCTGTAATGGTATCATTATTTGGAACTGTATCAATATCTGGCAATGGTATCAATATTTGGCAATGGAATCATTATATGGATGGAAATGGTATCATTATATGGATGGAAATAGTATCATTATATGGAAATGGTATCATTATATGGAAATGATATCATTATCCGGAAATGGTATCATTATCTGGCAATGGTATCATTATCTGGTAATAGTATTAATATCTGGTAATGGTATCAATATCTGGCAATGGTATCAATATTTGGCAATGGAATCATTATCTGGAAGGAAATGGAATCATTATCTGGAAGGAAATGGTATCATTATCTGGAAATGGTATCATTATCTGGAAATGGTATCATTATCTGGCAATGGTATCATTATCTGGCAATGGTATCATTAAAATGGAATCATTATATGGAAATGGTATCATTATCTTTTGGAAATGGTATCATTAACTGGCAATGGTATCATTATCTGGCAATGGAATCATTATCTGGCAATGGAATCATTATATGGAAATGGTATCATTATCTGGAAATGGTATCATTAACTGGCAATGGTATCATTATCTGGCGATGGAATCATTATATGGAAATGGTATCATTATATGGAAATGGTATCATTATCTGGAAATGGTATCATTATCTGGCAATGGTATCATTATCTGGCAATGGAATCGTTATATGGAAATGGTATCATTATCTGGAAATGGTATCATTATCTGGAAATGGTTTCATTATCTTGAAATGGTATATTATCTGGCAATGGTATCATTATTAGGTATTGTACAATTTTCATTGCTGACACTTTTATGGTGGTCAGTGGGCAACCGGAAAATGACATCAATTTCTCTTTGGTCTTACCTCCTTTGTAGTTTTCTTGTTTGTAAGAATACTCTCAATGTTTTTGCCCATTTCTTCATATTCGCTATCATCTCCACCAGAACTACTCTCTTCATCTGTCGAAAGAACTTCATCAGATCCCAACACCCTGTAAAACGTTACCAATTAATAGTTAAACAGTGACCAGAATCAAAAGGTTTTGTGGTTCCGATGCTTCTTTTTTATAAGCTGATTGATTTGCAAAATTTGTTTAACTGTCATGTTCATTGCATATCATGAAATATTTGTTCCAGGATGTTTATTCATTAATCACACCCACCATGCATATCTATAAAATTGTTGACAACATTAGCATTTGCAAAATAATTAACAACATTATCATAGCAAATATGATGCAAAAACGGTTGCTCATTTTTCCTATTTCAATTTGTCAGTGAGCCCCATGAAAGCCCCATGAATTCATATTCATGAAATCACTACCACAACATTACAACATACAGTATGTACAGACCATGACACATCTATGTACCTGATATAGCATCAATCTGATGTATCATTCATGAGTTACAGTATGGTGTTTATATCTGTTAGCACATTCACATTAAGCCACACCCACCATGCATATTAATGACATCTGCTGATAACATAAGCATGTAACACAATAACCAACAAAATTGTCATGCCCAATATGACACAAAATGGACATACACTTGCTCATTTACCACTTTTTCAAAATTTTCATTTTAAGCCCTGCCCACTTCTTGATGTGCATGATATCACCACCACAAACAATAAAGTGCATCTACAGACCATGGACTATCTGTGTACCAAATATGGCATGAATACAGTTTACAGTTCTTGAAATACAGTACTGTGTTTACAAGCTCTTTTCAGCAAAATCATATTAAGCCCCGCCCACTATGCATATTAATGAAATTCAACGTTCGTACATCATAAACATGTACACACCAACTAACGTCATAATTATCCCACATATGAGACAAAACAGACATGCGGTTATAAAATATGAACATTTCAAGAGTTTTTACATTAAGCCCTGCCTACTTATTAATATGTATGAGATCACCTTCAAAAACAACAGGGCACATCTAAAAACCATGGGCTATCTGTGTACCACATATGACATGAATCCAGTGTAACATTCTTGGGATATCGCATTTACGAGCTGGCCGTCACAAACATACACATACACACACCTATACACAAACACATACATACATGTCATACATAGGCTATCACATCGGAATCAAAAATGCTGGATTGTGAGATAAAGGTGCACCATCAGCAGAACAACCACTATCATTGCATTCACTCAGCATCATGATTTCATCATCATTGACATCATCATTACTATCCTCATCACCATGACAACCATACTCATCATCACTGATGTTATAATTATAACAATCAGCATCATTGCTTTTTATCATATGACATCATCACTCCCATCATCATCACCATAACAACCACCATCACCATGACAACCATAAATGATGTTATTATCATGACAACCAGAATCATTGCTTTCATTATCATATTTTATAATTGCTGACATCACTCGCATCATCATCACCACGGCAACCACCATCACCATGATGACCATAATCATCATAACTGATGTTATTATCATGACAACCAGCATCATTGCTCTCATTATCATAATGACATCATCATAACCACCATCATTATCTATACAGCCACCACCATTGTCATCAGGAGATAGGTGGCTCAATCAGTTGATGGTTGGTTTGGTTTGTTGATGTTTAACGGCACCGCGACAGTCAAGAGTCAAATGTGCCAAGAGGGTGTTAATAAATTATGGTGTAAGAGTTAGGATAGTGAGGAGATGGAAGGTTTGTAAGGGAGAAAAGCAGAAGGAAAAAAAAAGAGGTAAGTAAGGATAGTTGTAGAAAGGAAGGGAAGGGGGAAGTTAAATGTGGTGGAAGAGGTTGTTGTTGCGGAGGAAGTTGATAATGTTTGAGGAAGAATTGTTTTCGAAAAGGTCAGAGATTGAGGATAGTGAGGAGAGAAGAGATCTGGAGTTCTGGTATAGGGGACAGGTTATGAAGATATGCTTGATGGAGAGATTGATGTTACAAGTGGGGTAAAGAGGTAGTGGAGCCGGATAAGAGATGGGAGTGAGTGAGAGAGGAGTGGCAAAGGCGGATGCAGGTGACAACGATGTCTTCCCTGCAGTTGCGACTGTGCAGAGGGGTGTTGGTCCCAACTTTGGGTTTGATGGTGTGGAGTTTGGTTGAGTGTACGAATGAGATGCTGGAGGTTCCTGGTTTGAGTCAAACAACAATTTAATCTACAAATATGCAGAATGATATCATGACATCAAGTGCAAGGGCTGGTCATCTGCATTCCACCTTCTCCCCATCCGTCTTGGCAAAAAGTGGCCAATACCAGGGTGGCGCTCACCGCCCATCAGATTAGGATGTTAAACGACGGTAGGGTTTCTCACTCCCTACATATCCTCTGATCACTTCTCAAAAAGAACAGGGAGAAAACCTGGTTATCCACTTCCGACCAAAATTAAACAAAATGGTATTGCCAACTTGGTGTTGATTACCCAATATGGGGTTGTTGCCAACTTCCCATTTGCAAGAGGATCATTCAAACAAACAAACAAACAATCACTGTGATTTCCCTTACTTGTTCTGTAGCTCAAAGATCCTCTGACATTCCTCTTTGTATCTTTCATGGTGCTCTGCGATTCCAAATCTATTTCCTCTGGCAAACTTATTGATGTCACTCTCCCCCATCTTGGCTTGCTTTGTGGAGTACGTACGGAACAACGTCAATCACCTCCCAGCGAGAGAGCTTCTTAATCTGTTCAGAAAAAAAAATTAAAATTACTTAAAATCACACAGATATTCTTTTACCCTTCACCTTTACTGAGCTCCTCTCCTGACTGTGGAGATTGAGGCTTCATGAAGTAGCTTCTTCCATTTCTTTCTGTCTCTTGCACATACTGTTGTTTCCCCACAAACTATTTCATCCAAGTTCCCTTCACTCTTTTCCCACTGTCTTTCTCCATGTTGCTTTGGGTCGCCCTCCTTTCCTCCTTCGTTCCAGTGCCCAGGACAGTGCAATCTTAGCATAATTGTCATCTTCTCTTCTTAGCACATGGCCAATCCATTTTCACCTCATTGTACAAATAATCTTACTTATTGGTATGACCTGTGTGCTTTCGTATAATTAATCAATATTTTCTTTTGGCAGTTCCTTTGAAATATGTCAAATGTATTTTCATCTGATTTTGTAAACTTCTATGTTTCTGAAGTGTAGAATAAGACTTGAAGTGACATTGGTATGAAAATTCTAAGCTTGTTTTTTTCTGATATATGTTTGATTCCCAAATTTTATTGAATTTTTTAAAGTAGCCTTGTGCCAAGAAATTCTCCTTCTGATATCTTCTTCTGTACTTCCATCCAGATATTCTACAATAGGTTAATGAATTGTGCAGATAAGTTTAAAAACAAAAAAAGCCAGCTTTCAGGATTGCTATTTTTCATAAATAAAATAGCTTTTGTTTGATAAAGCTACTTCAGTTGATTGGGAAGTAAATTCATCAATGTTCATTTTGACTTCTGACAAAATGTACTGGTTAATCAGAAGGTAGCACTGGTAAGCGGATATGACTGCCAGAACTTTAGAATTAAAGCCAGACAACACTTCTTTAATGAATAATTGAGACTAAATCATTTAAATTCTAATTGAGGTCTCTGAATTAGTTGATTGACACCTCACGATTTTGCCTAGCAACAAAATCTGCATAAGTAGGTGGAGCAAAAATCCTATGCAGTACCAGTATAGTACAGCTAGCTAGCGATGCACGCTCATACACCTATGGGCCTACTACGGACTTTGTAAATCCAATCCCCATTACCCAGAACGGTTAGGAAACAGAATTTTGTTTATTCCTTTTGCTAAAACTCTAAAGATCCAAAGAAGTGCCATAAATGGATCAAAGCTTGTGGCAGGCCACATGAACATCTAAATGTCAATGCATGATTGGGGATTTGAGGTTTGTTTGCCCCACCTAGTTACTGCATTGCTGTAGTGGGTGTGGCCTATTTCCTTTCTCAAACAAGTCAATTATGCAAGTAATTAAAATTTCATATTAAGCTTCACCACTACGACAGTACACCAAGTATTTCCATTATATACAAGAACGTTTTGAATTTGCCTTTTTCCAGATTTTGCATTAATTTTTAATTTCCAGTATTAGGTTTGGATAGAGTAGACATTTCCTCAACTTTCTTTGATCCAGATTTTGCATTAATTTTTAATTTCCAGTATTAGGTTTGGATAGAGTAGACATTTCCTCAATCTTTCTTTGATCTCTGGGCAGTTGAAAGCATTTTCAGGTGTATGTTTGATCTAAAATTCTACACCCATATTTTTACATCTCAGAAGAATACGAGTCGGCTCGTTATAAGCTCGGTATAAACAAAAATTACCACGATTTCACAATTCAAAAATTGTATAAATGGCTGTGGTATACACTTTTGAAATTGTTTGTGTTTTGATAGATTTACACATTTTGGCAGGGGAAAATTTTTGTCTATCATTTTTTGAAATATTTCATAAAGAAAATTAATTTGGGCTGGTGTCATGTCCATTTTAAGTAAGTAAATAGATTATACAATAATTACACATATGGTAATTCTATCATATATTGAGTATGCAAAAGGTAGGTAATGAATATTTATCTTACATCTTCTTCAGATATACCAAAGTCTCTAAGCATCTGTTTGGCCTGCCTCAGGTTGAGCCTCCTAAGGTCAGCATCCGTACCGGTCACGGTCCTCTTCATTTGTTGAGGAGCACTTGTTTCATCTTGCTGCAAAACAAAGACATCAAATATGATCTACTAAATGATGAACCTATGTTATACAGTGATGCTTGTTCTACGGCAAATGACGTGTAAAATCAGAACTACTATGCTAAAAGTTATATAAACACGTACAGGCAACATTACCTAAATTGCTTTCAAATCTATTAAATCCATGAGTCGCAAAAAAAAAAGAAGTTAATATGCCTCGTGAGACATATTTTTGTCAGAGTCCTCGTAAATATAGCAACGCATGTACGGGTGTGTCATATAAGTGTGCGTGGTGCAAGGTCTTGTATAAAGAGCTATATATATGCTTTGAATGCACAGTATGTATAAAAAAATAAGCAGAAGCTTGGACATGAGGAATCACTGCATGATATTAACAGCATTACATATAAAATCACTTTGTTCTTATATTTCTCTTACATGACTATACTCATATATATCATGTGTGTTAATAATTCCTTTACACACTTTATACGTTATATTATAATTTCAAGGTATGTGACATTTGTAAATATTTGCTTCATTTAATGTAAAGCGTTTGTAAAATGTCTTAGCGGAGCACCCCTAGCATTAGGGGCATTTCTTTTCTTCTTTTTTTAATCAGTAATAATCAAGGAATTTAAAACAAAAAAAATTGAGTTTTCATTTCTACATCCCTTAGCAGTGATGATTACCTTGGTTTGCACTGGTTTGTTTGGAACTTTGACATATGAGAAGCCTTCTCCACAACCACTTGGATCTGCAACACCAGTAACTGCTAGGAGACACTTGCCTTTCATGGCTGAGATAAAGGCTCTGGTTGTGTTCCATGGTGCTGTTCTGACCTGAATAGGGGATAAGCACAGAATGAAGAACATAATATCGGCAGGCCTTGACAAATACAGATGCAAACTCACCATTGATGAATGACTGTTGAATGGTACTCTTCGAGTCAGTAGAAGTAAAATAAAAATCAATGTAAGAAAAAGAAAATCAACGTAGGAAAAAGGTTAAAAGGATTAGTTCAGTGTTCAAGCAAGTTCATCTTATATGAAGAGGACTTCAAAAAACAAAATGTTGAGAAAGCATTAAAAAAATCTTATTTCATAAAAGGAGATATTCAAGTTTAAAGCTGTCTTATCTGTGTAGCAATGACTGGTGTAGTAAGTCTACTATGGAAAGTTGGCATCCTCATCCTCACATTCATAACAATTGTAAATGTATTTTAAAGAAAGTTTGTATAAATCTTTTACTTTTAAATTATTTACCCTCAAATTTTCTTCAGGTGGTATATCATAAATACCCTTGCTAGGTTTAGTTTTACTATTTTTCTGACATATACCAATGTTTTTTTATTTTTATAAGCCACAAAATCTCAGGACAAAATATGATACAACACAAAGACTGACAAATCTAAGGCAACATCACAACTAGTTTGATTTCAGTTGTTTCTACACAAATGATACCAAACTTTATACTTAGATATCTCCTTGACGGAATTTTTTTTTTGAATGCTTTCTTCACTATTTTGTTTCATTTTAAGTCCTCTTTCATATAAGATAGACTTGCTTGACCTCTGAACTAATCCTTTAAGTTATCATAATTTTTTCAATAACATCAATTTAGAGAAAAATGTTGACTTAGTGTAAAAATTCATTTTGTGATGCATTGTTATCATCTTGGATACCTCCCTGATTTGCATAGGTATGGAAGCTATTGATAATATTAATAATAATTATACATAAATTTATATAGCGCTAATTTTGTAAAAACATTCAAAAGCGCTTTACATACAAGGAAATTAGATACGAAAACAAAAATAAGAATACAGAAATGACAACATAAATAGAAATACAATGGATCAAGCTGCACATTAGATTAATGTCTTTTGAAACAAAAAAGTTTTAAGCTTAGTATTGAAGGAGGTCAGGGATACATTATCAATACATTTGAGTTCAATTGGGAGTGAATTCCACAACCAAGGACCTTTATAAGCAAAGGCCCTTTCACCAAGAGTTTTATGCTTAATACGGGGAACAAATAGGGACTTAAAACGAAAGTCATAGCGGATAGTTTTTCAACTACAATTTCACCTAAATATTTTGGAGCAAGGCCTTTAATGCTTTTGAAAACTTGTAAAATAATTTTATAATCAATTCTTTGTTTGATTGGTAACCAGTGAAGGGACTTCAAAACAGCATTAATGTGAGAAAATGTTGGTAGTCTGAAAATCAACCGAGCAGCACCATTAAGTATTCTTTGAATTCTGTTAAGTTGATAATCAGGTAGTCCAATAAAAGTTTGTTTACTGTAATTCTCAGTTGTCATTTATCATTATTTTTGATTTTGTTTATATTTGTAATTAATAGACAAAATATGATCAAGTATTCAGGCCTTCACGCCAAGCACTCAGGCCTTTAAGAAAAGTCTGGATAAATTTTGGAATAATCAGTCACTGATATAAAATGATCTTGAAAATATGAATATATCCACACAAAATCTTGTGGCAGCATTAGAGAATTCAGAAGAAGCGCTGGTTCAAGAGGAACAGAGGTACATTCTACCAGAAGAGGATCTGTAAGAATGAAGAGATATTGATTTTGTACATTACAAAGTTGAGCTAAATGTGAAAAATAGCCAACATACTAGAAGAATTAAACAATATTTGAAGAAATCTGACCTCATCGTCAATCTTCTGCACATCTTCCTCGTTGTCATCATCAGGAGCAAAGAAGGACTTCTCACCGTACCCTGCATCCTAGAGAATGGAAAATGATGTGTTGTCTTAACTCAGAGTTGTAATAATAATAATAATAATAATAATAATACATTTTTATATAGCGCATTATACCAAACGGTCTCAATACGCTTTACATAAACAAATATAACATGAGAAAACCTTAAGATACAAACAGTAAGAGAACAAAAAACCATACTTGAAAAGATACAAGCAGGATAAAGTTACAAGGTCCAATGAGGGTAACTCATGAAAAGGTGTGTTTTCAATACACTCTTAAAAATATCTAAAGTAGGGGCATTTGTGATGTAGATTAGGAGAATGTTCCAGAGTTTGGGGGCTGCAGATTGAAAAGAACGTTCACCGTAAGTCTTGGTGTTAATTTTTGGCGGCTTTAGGAGAATAGCACTGTTAAATCTGAGTGAGCGAGTTGGTAATTGTAAGGTGAGTAAGTTGGAAATATAATTTGGAGCAAGACCATGGATGGCTTTGTATGTGAGGGTGAGAAGCTTGTAGTTTATTCTTTCACATATAGGAAGCCAATGAAGTTGGTGGAGGATGGGTTTAATGTGAGATTTCTTACTTGTGAGAGTAACTTATTTGGCAGCAGTGTTTTGAATGCACTGAAGCTTTGAGATTTGTTGAGAAGGAAGTCCAAATAAGATACTGTTGCAACAATCAAGTCTGGATGATACAAACGTGAATAAGTGTCTCAGTCGACTTTTGATCAAGATATTTACTGAATTTGGCTGATTTTTCTGATGGCAAAAACGGATGGCATTTATCATTTACATGTGGCAACAAACCTTATCATCAAAAATAACACTAAAGGTTTTAAACACAGGAAACAGGAGATATACATGAATTCCCAATCATAACAGAGGAAACTGAAGTAGTGCCAACTGAAAAACGTGACAAAATATGAATTACTTCAGAGAATCAGATCAAAAATATTGAATCATGAAGATCAAATCAACTGAATGATCTGTGCATGGAATGGATTTATTAATAAAACACTGACAAACTACATAACTTTGACTTCCCATGAAACTCAAAAACTAAACTTTACAGAACAAACTTGTTTAGTTACTTTCAAAGTTATTCAACAATCCTATGCATAACAATTTTTGCACATATCAAAAATTACATTAGATGGAAATTAGAGACTTATTCTGTTCAGAATTTCAAACTCCTTCTGGTGAATATGATATCTTCATCTGTCTGTATATATTTGAATCAAAATGACACCCACTATATTCCCATACAAAACAACCAATCAAAAATATTATGACTGACCTTGAGTCGCTGTTCTGAAGCCAGCATAGCGTAATATGCGCAGCATTGTTCAGGTGACACCATGGCTCTGATCTCTTCCTCTGATGGGAGCCGGAAGTCAGGTTTGATGACCCACCAATTAGAGTCCATGCCTGGAAAGAGCAAAGAAACATGAAATCTTATGAAATACTTAACAGGTCTGGTGACATGCAGCAGTTTTAACATATGTAAGAGAACAGTAAAGGAATATTAATGTAAATTATTCACTTTCAGCTTTAATGCATGGAACCAACATACAATCATATATGACATAGGACTAATACAGGAATATTCCCACAGAATTACACTTTAATAGGGGACAATAAAAAAATAGATTGGGGAAGAAAACAAATCTAGTATCTTATTCCAACAAGAAGTTATTGAATTTTAAAGATTTTCCTTGTCTGTGTAAAAGAGATTGTTGGTCTGAATCTAAGTCATCCTTATGATGCAATCACAGCACTTCTGTACTAATCTTTATGTGTTTCTTTGAAAATTAATTTTGTATTTTCTGAATGATTGTGAACATTTTTTTCTTCAAAAATAATTATGAAGTGTAGAATAAAATTTACAATAATGATTTCCTATGTGTTCTTGTACTACTTATATTTGAATTATGAAAATTTGGTGATTAATTTTTAAAGAGATACATAAAGATTAGTACAGGAAGTGCTGTGATGACATCATAATGATCGCTTACACACAGTACAAAAGTCATTTTTATGCAGGCTAGAAAAATCTTTAAAGTTCAATAACTTCTTCTAGGAATGAGATATCAACATGTTTTTTTACCAATCTGTTTCTTAAATTTTTCTCTATCAGATACATCAAACTGAAATTCCATGGGAATATTCCTGTAAAGAAACAATTTGGTGTAAATAAAGTTTGTTTCATGTCATAAAGGCAGATCCAAAATAATTTGTATGCAGAGGTTGCGTTTTGTAAATTTTCTATCATATGTACAGGGCACTGCGTAATGTAGAGGGCACTGCGCGGTAGTGAAGCTTGCATTATTTGCTGTGCTCCAGGCTTGCTTTTACACATACAACACAATACAGGAGGAAAGTAGAATCCTAGCTAATGATATCATTGACAATTGACAGCCTGCATTCAAAACAACATCAAAACTTTCATGTACAGTGTACATGTATATACTGACTATATATACTAGCCTATATGTGTTTATGTACAGTACTTGTACGGACATGTTGAATCATTCGGCCGTTAGTCTCGTAGTTGTGTCATTTTCCTTTTATTTCTGAGTAATTCAAAATCATTTTTGTGTGAAATAAGATTTTCATGATTTTCATTTATGTTAATGAAAAACTCTGGTGTAAAATTTCAGGTCATATCTAAATTTTACGACGCAGGTACAACATGTGTCGTAAGAAATTTCAGCCATAGCATAATATACAACAAATTTGTCATTAACGCAAACCCTGTTTGTATTTATTTCTACAAAACAAAAACAATGTGTTTATTTTACTTAGAGTGCAATGTTAATGTTTGTTTGTAGAGGGCTAAACGGCACCATGACAACGAGGGTCAAATTGTGCATGAGAGGTCAGATCATTCTAGAGGTAGGAAGAAAAGAAAATAGGAGTCCAAGAGAAGTACGGGGCTAATAGCCCGGAAGCTGGGATCAAGAGAGGAAGTCCAGGGGTGCAAAATGGGGTAAAAGTAGGTAGAGGGGGTGGGAGAGGAGGAATAAATATGGTTGTAGAGGGAGGCACGATGAAGAAAGGAGATGATTTTATTTGGAGGGTTTTAAAGATCTATGGACATATAGTATATAATGGTTGAAAGAAATAGTATTTAAATCTGAGCAGATCAGTTTTTAAATTTAAAAAAAAACCATATAGTTTTTAAGTTATAGCTGATCAAAATTAAATCAGTTTTTAATTCCTGAGAAATTTGTAATGACTGGGCCGACAGCTCAAAAACTTTATAAAAATGGGTTAAATATCTTTCCTAAATCTTAGTCACTAAAAATGATGGCAAAGTATATCCCTGCTAGAAATTAATTGCGATTAACATACAAAGGATTTACAAAAGAAAAAACTCAGATTGCCATGTAATACATCACAAAATTTGCATAAAATATGCAAATTGATGCCCAAGATTTAAATACACTGTAAAATAGTCAATGTCTCATTGATTTTGATGAAAGTTTTTGATACTATGATAGTCTGTAATAGATTTAAAAGCAATTTAGCCTCGGCATGTCCATATACCATGAACAGGTATCAATTTTCAAAGAACGGTGCAAACTATTTTAACCCTAAAATCACACTTTCAGCTGTTGCTCTTCAAAAATTCCTTTAACCTATCAACTTTCCGCAACTTAAATTCACCTATAGCTGATGGAACATCCAATTTTTGGAAAAGGAAATCATGACAAATTTAGGTAGTTAAATACTTTCATTATATCATTTAAATGTGTACTAAGATTTAGTCAGTGCATAGCTCGGTGGCCGTACGCAATAGATGTGTTCCCATATGACCACTGACCTGCATTGCGCAATATATGTCCCTGTAAATGTGTAACAATGAAAATTACTCACTATTGCTACAGCTTTATATTATTATTATTATTATGTAGATGCTTATATAGCGCTTATATTGAGAACAAAACTAAGCGCTTTACATTATTGGGTAAAAAGGTGTGTTTTCAATTGCTTCTTGAAATTGATAATGTCACTTGCAGATCTGATGTGGACAGGCAGCTCATTCCAGAGAGATGATCCAGTGACAGCAAAGTTGTAACGACTTACTTGTTTGCTGCCATACTGTCTCCTTATCAGTAGGCCATTAGAGGCAGACCTAAGTCTGGGATCTGGGACACACAGATGAATTAATTCAGACAGATAAATTGGTGCAAGACCATGGAGAATTTTGAAAAGATAAACATAAAGCCTAGACCTGATTCGTGACTGTACTTTGAGCCAATGCAAATGGGAAATATCATTATGGATACCATTAAGTCTAAACCCCGCTATACATTCTGTCTGAAGCCCCGACAAAACCTCAAATCTGTCAGGGTCTGTAGTATGTATTGCTCACAACAGAAACCACAATCCAGCACAAGCAATTAGCAATTACACCAGGGATTTCTTATTTCCACAATCCACACACTACACCTCACTTTCCATGGTCATAATCTGACATTAATAGTAAACAAATTTCACTGCACCAGCACTGACACAAGGACAAAAATACTTCCCTGTGGTCAATGTGTCTGCCTTGAAGTAATAATTTACAAATAGGATGGTATTTAACAGTGAAGGTTTTGTTTGTTTATTGGTGAGTGATTTTAAGTGATGTTTTTATCGAACCTTGCAGGCTTTGAGAATTTTGGGCTAAAAAAATCTATTGCAACAGATTTCATCACGCATTCTATCCAACCTAACTGAAGAACATGAAATATTACTGAGACAAAATTCATACCAGTTCTTTTGAAATCAGCGCACAATTTGAGCCTCTTACGGATGCTGCTCTCAGAGTGGGTCGGAAACGCTTTCTTGATATCCTCCATTTTCAATCTTCTTGGGGTGTCGTGACTTTTCAAGAACATGCGATAGATGAAAACCTAATAGAGGAAAAGTTCAAGAGTCTTCTACTTAATCATCTCCGCAAAGTTGAAACGCCTAAAGCTTATATCTCAATATTATGGTATTTTACAATCTTTTGAGATGAGTAATAGGGCTGTCACGATATAGCGGCGATTTTTAATAAGCGGCCCACTAGCCAAATCTGGCCCGCCAGACAATCCAATCTGGCCCGCGAACAATAGTTATTATACAATGCAATACAGTGCATTACATGTAAGATCAATTCAAATGAAATCGGTAAAAATTGCAAAATACTCGTTTATTTTGGATTTTCCCTAACGTTAGGTAGATCAGCTCACTAAAACATTGTGGCTTATTAAATAAAATAATATCTTTAATTCCGCTGGTTTTGCCACGCGATTGGCCCACGGCCTGAAGCTGTTGTGAAATGATGGCCCTTTGAAAAATTTAGTTTAGAACCCTTGCAATATAGGTACATTAGATATTGATTATCATAGACAAAGATATCGTGATATATCATGATATATATCTATGTTGTGATTACTAATTTAGGAAAACTGTGTAAGTTTTCAGCATACAGATCTCAATTTTTCATAAAATTTAAGATCTAAAAAAAAAGTATAGAATAATTAGATTTGCTGTAATTAAGTGTTCTCTTCATATGAAACATTTCTAAAATTCTGTTCACAAATTTTTGTTACAATATGCGGTGTATATATTAAAATGGCATATCATGATATGTTGGTCAGTGTGTATTTTTGATATCGTGGAAAAAGCAATATCACGATATCCCGATAATCAAGATATCGTAACAACCCTAATCAGTAACCCTCGTCAGACCACACCGGAAAGAGAACCTGCACTTAATTTCAGTCTGACATTGGTTAATAGGTACTCATAGGTACCCATGTCAGATCAGGCCCGGAATGGGCTTCACTTAAGTTCAGTCAGACAAGAATTAATAGCAACCCTTGTCAGACCACACCCGGAAAGAGAACCTGCACTTAATTTCAATCTGACATGGGTTAATAGGTACTCATAGGTACCCATGTCAGATCAGGCCCGGAATGGGCTTCACTTAAGTTTAGTCAGACAAGAATTAATAGCAACCCTTGTCAGACCACACCTGGAAAGGGGACCAGTAATTAATATCAGTCTGACAAGTTTGTTTGTTTGTTTGATGAGGTCTTAATGGCACCATGACAACAAGGGTCAAATTGTGCCTGAGAGGTCAGATCATTTTAGAGGTAGGAAGAAAAGAAAACAGGGAGAGAATGAAAGAAATTCAAGGACAAAAGTCAGAAAGCTGTGATCGAGAGAGGAGGTGCATGGGTGAAACAAAACAAAGTAGGGAGGGGGTGGAAGAGGAGAACTAAATATGGTTGTAGAGGGAAGCATGATGAAGGAAGGAAATAATTTTATCCGGAGGATTTTTTTGAAAGAACTCAGCAATTGAGTTGTGGGGAGCGAGAGAAGCTCTGGGAAGGTTGTACAGGGGGCAAGCAAAGAGAACGTGATGGATAGTGAGGATGCAGTGGCAATTGTTACAGAGGGGTTGGGAGAAACCAATAAGGAGGTGGGAGTGAGTGAGGTGGGTGTGACCAATTCTAAGACAGGTAATATGAACATTGTCGATACGAGAGAGGTTGTTGATGGTGGATTTGATCTGGATTGTGGGCTGGATGACATAGAGTTTGTTATCAATTTGGGAGTTCCATGAAGTTTGCCAGCAGTCACGAACAAGGGAAGCGATAAGCGGTTTGATGTCAGAGAGGGTTTTGGGAAAAGGGGTAGAGAAGATGTTGAGGGCAAGCTTAGCGGCTGCATCAGCCCTGTCATTGCCAGGGATGCCAACGTGGCTGGGTATCCAGAAGAAAAGGGCCCTTTTCCTGCAGAGGGTGGAAGAAAAGAGTTTCTGGAGGAGGAGGTGGCAAGTGAGGTTATCCCATTTAAGATTGAGTAATGAAGTAAGAACAGCCTTTGAGTTGGAGAATATGGCAAAGTGGCTGAGAGGAGAGTACTCAATAAAGTTGAGGGCGAGGAGAATGGCCTTAGCCTCAGCAGAAAAGATGGATGAGTAGTCAGGAAGTCTGCTACTGAGGGTGATGTCTTGGATGATGGCAGCAGCAGCTGTCTTGTTGCCTTCCTTGGAGCCATCAGTATAGATGGAGGTGTAATTTGAGAGTTGGTCTTCGATTTGGTTGTGGAGATTGATGAAGAGGTTAGGGTGGGTTTGAGTTTTGTGATGAGTGGAGAGGCCCAGGTGGACAGAGGGGAGGGGGGTGGCCCAAGGAGGGAAAGTGGGCCAGGAGTAGGTGCCGAGAGTGGCGGGGTTGATGCTGAGATGGAAGAGGTCTGATTTAATGCGTAAGCTGAAGGGAGGAGATAGAGTTTTAGTCCTATCAAAGAGGGAGGAGAAATTGGGGTACCTAATGAGGTTGTAAACAGGATTCTGGGTGTTGGTGAGGACTCTAAAAGCATAGGAGATGCTAAGCTTTCTACATCTAAGTAGAAAGGGGAGTTCATTGGCTTCAACATGAAGGCTGGTGATTGGGGAGGTCCTGTAGGCTCCTAGACAAAGCCTGAGGGCTTCATTTTGGATGGTGTTGATGTGGTTGAGGTATGAATTGTGAGCGACACAGTAGACAATATTGCCATAGTCAAGCTTGGCACGAATGGTAAGCCTGAAAATTTTGAGGAGAGCATAGCGGTCCGCTCCCCAAGTGGTGTTGGAGAGGAGTCGGAGGATGTTGAGGGAGCTGTTGCATTTTAGTTTCAGGTTGGTGATGTGTTGCTTGTAGGTGAGCTTGGGGTCTAGAGTTAGACCCAGGAACCTTGTGTGTTCAACTATAGGGATGCGAATCCCATTGAGCACAAAGTTCGTGTTGGGGTGGAGGTTGTTGAAATGACAAAAGTGCATGCAGACTGTCTTGTCTTTGGAGAATTTAAAACCGTTATTGTTGCTCCAGACTTGCAGCTGGTTGAGGCTGATTTGGAGCCTATTTTCAACAATAGAAAAGCTACGGGAGGAGTAGAAGATGGTGAAATCATCCACGTAGAGGGTATGTTTGATGCTGGGGCCAAGGTTATTCGCGATGTCATTAATGGTCAGGTTGAAGAGAGTGGGAGAGAGGATGCTGCCTTGGGGGACGCCCTCTTCTTGGGGGTACGGGTTGGAGAGAGTGTGGCCAATACAAACTTGGAACTGCCTGGGTGAGAGATAAAGAGGGACCTTCTCACAGACCACACCCAGAAAGGGGACTTGCACTTTAATCAATTTCAGTCCGACACGGATAAATTGTAACACTTGTTGGACCATGCCTGAAAAGGGGACCTGCACATGACTCAATTTCAGTCTTACAAGGGTTACAAATTATTCAACCTAATAGCAGACTTAAATATCTATTACTGTCAGAATCAAATGCTTCTGCAGCAATCAAAGAAAATTGATTACTTCACATGCATACTGAGACATTTGAAGGGTCAGTTCAGCGGTCAGATAAATGCATAGAAATGACACTCACCTGCAAGAAATCCCTGATGTGGATGTTAGATCTCTTTGAGTTTGGTCCAGGGACTTCCATCAGTGGGCACTCTTGACCGACAGAATATATATGATCCACATGGCGAATGAAATACCTTCAAAGAAAAAATGGGATTGTTTAGAAATCTGTGCTCACATGTGTACCAGATTGGTAAAACTATTAGGAGATTTAAGATATACCCTCAAGAGATTATACTTTATTCATGTGGTAAAATTTTCTCACAAATTTTCTCAGACAAATGCCACTTTTAGATAGGTGCACACTCATGAAGCATTATGACTAGATTCCTTCCAATACAATCATAATATTGACAAGAACTGTCGGAAGGACAGTGCTCCACTATTCAAAGCTAGTATGGAAAATGGGCTTATAGAGGAAATATATACAGAAATAGGGTAGCAGGGGCAGATGATTTCAAATTATTGAAACATGCACTTACAATTTCATTTGCTTTGTTAATTTTCATAACATTTTACTACAAGCTTCAAAATATCTTTGAGTTTTCCCAGATATTTTAAGACAAAAAAAAAAAAAAAGCTCAATACAGAAAAATATCAAAACCTCACTTTTGTCTTGTCCTTATTACAAGGAAATCAGAAGATGGAACTCTATGAGGGTAAACTGGCGCTCTAAATAAATTATTTTCCAGGGCCTGTATCGACTCTCCTGGATTAAGCTGACCAAGAAAGGGGGAATTGTGGGTAAAGACTGTCTCGCCATGCATGTAAGTTGGTGGCTTGTTTTCGCCTCCTGGTTTCTGAAAGAATGTAATTAAAGATTATTCATTCAATAAGATTTAGGCCACTGACCCATAACAACAATCAACAAAAGAAAACATACATACATTGAGGTTCTTCAGTTCTTAGTTAATAACAAAAATGATATTAATGGAGATATGCACATAAGGACTTCATGAGAATGTTACAATCAATTAAATGAAGAACTTGATCCATATGAACTAATACATACAAGTGTATAAAGAAAATCGGGCTGGTTGTCCAGTACTTTTGGTCATGTACAAGTACAAATAAAAATTAGCAAGTACAATTACAAATTAAGCAAGTACAATTAAAAATTAGCAAGTAAAATCAAAAATTAGCAAGTAAAATTAGCAAGTACAATTAAAAATTAAGCAAGTACAATTAGAAATTAGGTAAGTACAATTAAAATTTAGCAAGTATAATTAGCTAGTACAATTAAAAATTAGCAAGTACGATTAAAGATTAGCAAGTATCATCAAAAATTAACAAGTACAATTGCAAAATTAGCAAGTACAATTCAATTTTTTTAAATACAGTTCACACTTAATAAATTCAATAATTATTATCAGGTTACTTATAAAGTGCAAATACTAACAAACATAATCAAATGCGCTGTACATAAAATAAAGGTAATATGAAAAGATTGAAACTGTACAATATAAATACATAATTAACCTAAAATACCTGTATAAGATAAAGATAACAATGATAAATTCAAATTAGAAGACTATAAAGTAAAGATGTAAAAAGGAAAATAAAATGATAAAACAATGTTTAAAAAATGTAAAATGAGCTAAAACCCTAAAACTTATTAAAAGTGAAAAATAAAAAGCTTACAAGAAAGAAAAAGTATAACATCAACGGAAATCAAAATAATAACAAATAAGCTTCTTGGAATAGATAGGTTTTAAGTTTAGATTTAAAAAAAACTAAAAGTATTAATACATCTAAGATCCTCAGGAAGTGAATTCCACAGTGAAGGGGGCAGCATGACTGAAAGACCTAGGTCCACATTTTGAGGTTCTTATCCTAGGTACATTTAAAAACATGCGAGACAAAGAACGCAAGGTTCTAGTTGGGGTGTAAATGGATATAAGATCACAAAGGTATTGTGGGGCTAGGTTATTAATGCATCTAAAAGTCAACAATCAAATCTTTAAATGTATTCTAGAATTAACCAGAAGCCAGTGAATTTGTGTAAGAGGGTTTTATATGGTCATATTTAGAAGCGCCAGTCACTAGTCTGGTGGCAGCATTTTGGACTTTTTGTAATTTGTGAAAAATTACCCGATTTATCTGAGAGTCATGCTAGTCAGACTTAAAATAACAAGTGATATTGATGGGGTTGTCTTGCAGTCTGCCAAAAGACAGATATTGTTTTCGGCTAGTAAGTATCATTATTATATAATTTAAAATTAGCATGTACAAAAACTGCAGCATAGTTCGAAAAAGTTTGGTTGGAATAAGGTAAGGGCAAGAACAGATTAAGGTTAGAAATAAGTAGTTAACAAATGTTTGTAGATTGTGACAGCTCAACTTGAACCAGAGTGTGATGTTCAATGACTGGTATATTAAGGGGCGCTGGCAAATGGTGATAATCTATGGGAATCTTTTGAGTATATTGCTATGCATCTTGATCCATACTGAATAAGTTGAGCTGCATGATACTTAATAGCTGAAAACAACATCTGTCTTTTGGCAGACTGCAAGACAACCCCATCAATATCACTTGTTATTTCAATGTTTGTTTGTTTGTTTGATGAGGACTTAAGGGCACCACGACAACGAGGGTCAAATTGTGCCTGAGAGGTTAGATCATTCGAGAGGTAAGAAGGAAAGAAAATGGGAAGAATGAGGGAAATACAAGAAGTAAAAGTCAGAAAGCTGGGATCGAGAGAGGAAGTGCATGGGTGAACAAAAATAAGTAGAGAGAGAAAGGAGGAGAGGGGGGGAAGGGTGGACTAAATATGGTTGTAGAGGGAAGCTAGATGAAGGAGATAATTTTATCCGAAGGGTTTTTCTGGAAGAACTCAGCATTTGAGTTGTGGGGAGCGAGGGAAGCTCTGGGAAGGTTGTACAGGGGGCAAGCAAGGAGGACGTGGTGGACTGTGAGGGTGCAATGGCAATTGTTGCAAAGAGGTTGGGGGGGACAATAAGGAGGTGGGTGTGACCTATTCTAAGACTGGTAATGAACGTTGTCGACACGAAAGAGGTTGTTAATGGTGTTATTTTAACTCTGACTAGCATGACTCTCAAATAGATCAGGCATCTCATTTTGGGACTTCTCAGAAGTATTTCACTTTTTGTTAATCTAACTACTATTACCGCATTGAGCACAACATCAACTTACCCTTTTATAGTAGTTACTGATTTTGGTTGCCATGCCAACATTCATGATGTGAGGTGGGTACTCTTCACAATACTCAAATAGCACCAGATCCCCGTCCATGCCGGACAAGTCCTCGGGGGTCCTCATGAAGAACATCTCTCCTCCGCCAGACGCTTGTCTCTCAACTTCTCTTTGCTATTTGAAGAAGAAGAAGATTATACATAAACCATTTCAAGTCTCAGTCAGAAATATCCAGAAAACTAATTTACAGAATGTCGCATGGCCGAAATTCATATGGGGTCAAGTGAATGAAGAAATGCTTTCATATGCTAATACTATGTGTAATACAAGAGCAGTGCAGTTTCAACTCTTCCTCCAGCAACTAACTGTAGATGATTGGTTGGGTAACAAAGGGAGAATTCATTCAGATTTTCAGCGCAGAGCTGTCTTCTCTTTCATCTCATGTTGCATAAATTAAAAACATTCTTTAAAGTTTTATAGTAATTGTTTTAGAATTTAAAGCTCTTTTTAGTTAATATAAAATCTTGACCTGTTCATGCATCTTTAACATGATAATCATCTTATTATAGTAATCACTTGAAATCATGACAAATATCATGATAAAAAGGAGCCGTCATGACTGACCTTTGCTTTGAGCTTGATTCTTCTGACCAATGGGAAGACACCATGTGATCCAGGATTGGAGAGCGGGCCATGCTGGTATCGTCGGAACTGCGGTCTGTGCCAATAGCGTAGTTTTAGCATTCCCATGTGGGTTGGAAAATAAGGTTGTCTTAACTCTAGGGCTGGGGTTGAATGCTGTGTGAAAAAAATAATAACAATAGAACCTCGGCCTTTCAAACGATCGTGGCAACAATAGAACCCCAGCCTTTCAACCAATCGTGACAACAATAGAACCCCAGCCTTTTAACTGATTGTGACAACAATAGCACCCCAGCCTTTCAACCATTCTTGACAATCCCTAAAATTACGTCTTGAAAGAGAGTATGCGTTTGTGTAAATTAATACACCAGCACAATTAAAACAAGAGTTGATAAGTGACGTGCAAGTTGTCATTTCATCATCAAATTTCAATATTAAGAAGATGAAAGGTAATATAATAAATGTCTGATTTTCGGGTTGATTTAGTG
Organism: Chiridota heheva; assembly: GCA_020152595.1. Classification (NCBI taxonomy): domain Eukaryota; kingdom Metazoa; phylum Echinodermata; class Holothuroidea; order Apodida; family Chiridotidae; genus Chiridota; species Chiridota heheva. Next base: position 828,146 of record JAIGNY010000269.1, read on the forward strand.
AGATTATACAACAACTTTTAATGAGGTATCAAAGACAATTTTTTCAGGAGTATTTTTCTATGCTGCAACGTTATATCACTCCCTTCATTCTTATGGTGCAGAGGCTAATACAATATCAAAGCTTAAAAGAAGCTTGAAGTAAGTTTGTGTCAAATATAAAGGAAAAGACAAAATGCAACAGTGAATTCTTTTAATATTACTAGGAGTTATTCTTGTATTGATTGAAATATATTTTTTTACATAAAAATCATGAATTTATTCTATTTTGAGTAATACAACACCTCTTTTGCATCGGAAAATATGGATATTTATTCATACGTGTATCAAATATCTTTCTGTTTTCTTTAGACTTCATTGCTGTTACCCTTATGTAAAGTAAAATAATATCAGATTGCTGTAATATTCACATCACCACGGTATTGATTAAAACAAACTTTTTTTGTACATTTTGGAAATAGTACAATTTCATAGAAACAGCGCTACAAACGAAAGAATTAAACGTTTATAAAATCATAAGGACCTGAAGATTGGTAGACACACTTGGCCTGAGTTTGTTCTCTCCGATATTCTTGGGGTAATAGTACTCGTCATTGGAGATGTTGAATGGGTCTTTATCCTCATCCTCATCAGATTCATGATGCTGCAAATGGACAAATGATTGGTTTACATGAATATGAATATTCATTACATGACTTTCTACAGGGGTGCAAGGGCCCATGAAAGTCTATTCGGGGAAAAATCCAGTTAAGATATGCACTGTAGTCCAAAATGAATTTAAGAAAATTGCCCATTGGTCCCAAGTAAATAAATTATCCTTCAACATTAAAAAGACATGTTCCATTATGTTCACCTGCCCAATAAAACCCTTGCAAATAATCTCTGTAAAATTCATTTAGGTAATGAAAGTATAACTTTCTCTCCTTTTGCTAAATTTTTAGGTGTTTATATTGATAACCGTCTAACATGGCAAACTCATATGGACGCTTAAGATATCAAATTCTCGAGAAAGCCCTACTTAAAACTTATAATGCCATTATACTCCCGTTTCTTTCTTATTGTAACATTGCTTGGGTAAACAATTATCCCTCCTGCCCAAAAAAACTTGTTACTCTTCAAAAAATAGCTATGAGTTTTATAACCAACAATCATCATCTTTGCCACACTCCTCCTTTATTTGCTTCATTCAACGCTCTTAACATCTTTGACATTGATAAATTTCAGATTGCCACTTTCCTATTCAAACATAAGAAAAAAACTCCTCCATAATGTTTTGACTATTTCTTTACCACTAGGAAAACAATTCATTCTGTAAGCACAGTGTATAAGAACAATCTCGATACACCTCTTTGTAGACTCACCTTATCTCATCATTATATCCGATATGCTAGTGTTTTACTCTGGGATTCTCTAGATAACTCATTACATACTTCGGTGTGTACCATTTCTTTTAAAAAATGTCTTAAAACAAGTTTAGTAGCTACATATAGACAGTAACCTTAAACCCATTATTACACTCGCATGCATATGTTTTAGGAATCTGTTTGGGGTGGGACTTTAGGGGGTAGGCAGGAGCTTGGGTTGGGGTGAGAGGCTTGGATTGGGGTAGAGAGGCTTGGATTGGGGTAGAGGCTGGGGTCCGGGTAGAGGCTAGGGTAAGGGCTGGGGTTGGGGTCGGATAGTGGCAGGATTTTGGTTATGGTCAGTTGTTTGGATAGTTGTTTTTTTTCTCTCTCTCTCTCTTTTTTTTCATATGTATTCTTTTTGATGTAATTTATTTTCTTTTAACTATATATAAATATATATAATTATATGTTTCTAATATATATACTTATATGTTTCTAATATATATAGTTATATGTTTCTAAGATATATAGTTATTTTTCTAATATATATGGTTATATGTTTCTAATATATATATTTATGTTTCTAATAAATATAGTTATATGTTTCTAATATATATAATTATGTTTCTAATATATATAGTTATATGTTTCTAATATATATAGTTATGTTTCTAATATATCTAGTTATATGTTTCTAATATACATATAGTTATATGTTTCTAATATATATATAGTTATATGTTTCTAATATATATATATAGATATGTTTCTAATTTATATAGTTTGTGTTTCTAATGTATATAGTTATGTTTGTAATATATATAGTTATATGTTTCTAATATATATAGTTATGTTTGTAATATATATAGTTATATGTTTCTGATATATATAGTTATATGTTTCTAATATATATATAGTTATGTTTCTAATATAAATATAGTTATATGTTTCTATGTAGATAGTTGTATGTTTCTAATATATAAATAATTATATGTTTCTAATATATATAGTTATATGTTTTTAATATATATAGTTATATGTTTTTAATATATTTATGTCATGTCTCAGGGTTTTACGTTTAACAAGTTTTCTAAACTTTCTGTAAAGTCTCCTCAACCTTTTCTTGTGATCAACATACTGTATGTCATTTTCTATTCCTGTATCATATATTAACTTGTATTTTCTTCCATTGTAAATATGTTCTGAATGTTTAATGAATTGTATTGCAAGTAAAGTAAATAAAGTTAGTTTGAATTTGGAACAGAATTTGAGGGACACTCTCTGATTGAGTGAGTTTGAAAGTATTCTGAAAGCCTTCAAAAAGGGGTAGACAGACGTGATGAGGCAAGAAGTACAAAAATAGTGTTCCAATGATTTTAGGGTGATACCTACAGAAAGAGTGTAATATGTGTGACTATTTCTTTAACAAAAATATGAAGTGTTGCAATATTCAAATTTTTTGCTTTAAAAAGAGACCTTTTTGAATATTTGAGAGGGCAATTTTCGCTACTGGAAAGGGGCACTTTTCAAAACAGTGAAAGGCACGTACCTTTTTGGCTCTGCAGCCCCAGGTACATGGAAAACATTGCAACAGTACAAATGTTCAAAATTAGAACATTAAATGTGACAAATTCCATTTAACCAGAGTGAGCTCAGTCTTACATATACCACATACAACAAAAAGACACCTTTCCAGGTTTTTGACTTCAGCAACATGAAATCAATAGTCTGTAAACACTTGTCTATGCCTGGAAACTATAGATTGGTTATTCTTAATAGGCGGCCCACTGGCCAAATCTGGCCCGCTAGACAATCCAATCTGGCCCACGAACAATAGTCATTATATAATGCAATACAGTGCATTGCAAGTAAGATCAATCCAAATGAGATCAGTAAAAATCGCAAAATATTTTATTATTTTGTTTTTTTCCTAGGCAGATCAGTTTATCAATTAAAATGTTATCTTTAGTTCCGCTATAAATTGGGCTCGCGGCTTGTTAAAGGAAAGTGGATAAGAGATCTGGCATACATCCTTCTAATCGTGCATGCTCTCAGCTTGTTTGTATTCAGGGATTGTTTTGACAGGTATTGTTTGTCACATGATGCTGGTTTTGCCATGCGATTGGCCCACAGCCTGAAATGATGGCCCTTCAAAAATTGTAATAATATAGTCTGCCCTGATTGCTGGAACCCCATCCCTTAATATATTCTCTCAACTGAGAGTCACCTCAAAATAGTGTGTAATTCACCGACACTAAAGATACCAAGTGTAATAGCTTTACAACACTTGTTTACATCCACTCCACTATGCAAGAACAAATGAGTAATGCAAATATCCATTTCTATAGAAACTTCTAATTATTTCTCGACAGTCACAAAGAGATCAAAGCTGCTTCAACTACAAATTGATTTCCCTTACAACCTTTGAAATAAATAAAAGTTAGCATACCTGCTTCGGGTCAGCTTTGGTTACCCCTGCCTTGACCAGCACCACTTTTGACCTCCTTGGTTCTTTCTTTTCCTTGACCGGGCTGGCCCTCAGATTAGGGTTCCTGTCTTCAGGGATGGATAATATGATGTTCTCATCATTTGGATCGAGATACAATTCGGAGGGCTTTGGAATCTTTTCCATTTGCTGGAAGTAGAAATTCTTTTTTTAAATCCTCGTTTTTCAAAAATATTTCAATCATTCTTTAAAAGGATTATAGTTCAAGGGTCAAGCAAGTCCAGCTTTTACGAAAGAGGACTTTAAATGAAACAAAATAGTAAAGAAAGCATTCCAAAATATACGACTGAAATCAGACTAGTTGTGATGTCATAGCCTCAGATTCCTCATAGTCTTTATGTGTTCTATCATATTTTGTCCTGCGATTTCTGTGGCTTATAAACCATGGGATATGTTAAAAAAGTAGTGAAACTGAATCTAGGAAGGGTATCTATAATATATCACCTGAAGAAAGTTTAAAGACAAATAATTTAAATAGTGAAAAAATTGAATACATTTTCTTTAAAATACATAAAGACGTTGAGAAATCTGAGGCTATGATGTCACTAGTTTGATTTCAGTCGTTTCTACAAAAAAGATACCAAACTTTTAACTTGAATATCTCCTTAACAGAATAAGATTTTTGAATGCTTTCTTCATTTTTTTGTTTCTTTTGACGTCCTGTTATATATAAGATGGACTTGCTTGATCCCTGAACTAATCCTTTAAACTACATTACCAGCACCTGTAGTTAGAAATGGCAAATCATAAAATTCTTAATGTATGGAAAAATTGTGATGCATGGAAGAGAAGACAGTTGATAATCTTCAATGTTAATCTTTAGATTTATGTTTTCTCCTATTAAATTTCAATAAAAGGTATGATTGAGTTTCAAAAGCTGATGGCTATATTCATCTGAACTGGTGGAGGATTAAAAACCAATAAGTTAACGCTAAAGAAATTCATAGGTTTTCTTGTGACAAAATTTAAATGAAATTGTAGGCCTTAAAAATGGAAATTAATTTGAGTAAATTCAAAGTTTTACAACGAAAAAAGTGCTTCATAAAAAATTCCAAAGTTGTGTCAAAATAGCGGGATTTAAACTATAGTCCACAGTTCCAGTCTAATCATGCGCACAAGGACATATCGCCTTCAAGTTGTGAGTATACAAACCAACCAGCTTGAGCACATGACAAAATACGCTCTTAGTTTGTGTAGTATTATCGTGCATTGTTTAGAAATATGCACATTTTACACAGCCTAAGGTTATAAATTCAGCCCTGAATTTCACTTTCTGTGTTAGGACGACATAAGTTTTTCCTGATGACTTAATATTACCTAGATGTTTGTTTGATGAGGGCTTCACTGCACCACGACAGAAAGGGTCAAATTGTGCCTGAGAGGTTAGATCATTCCAGAGGTAGGAAAAAGAGAAAATAGGAGTATGAGAGAAGTAATAAGGGGGCTAATAGCCAGGAAGCTGGGATTGAGAGAGGAAGTGCAAGGGTGCAAAAAAATGGGTACATGTAGGTAGAGGGGGATGACTAAACATGGTTGTAGAGGATACTCAAAGTTACATAACATATAAGAAAAGAATAAAATCAAAGCGAGAGAATTTTAAATAAATTTGTTATCGTTACAGTCAATAGGAATATTGTTTGTTTACATGCAACTCAAAATGGCGGACGGAACTGTGAACTCATGTAATCAGAGGCACATGTTACTGAAGAGCAAAGAGCAAAGGTCATCGCCTTAAAATATCCATAGACTTCTTAATGACGCATACTTCATTTATCTAGGTTCCACACATCAAAATGTGTACATTTGTTTGTTTCTTTGTCTTCCTGACTCTTCCTCACAGTTTTTTGGCAAGACTCCCTTATAAGGTATTGACGCCAAGCTGTATAGCAGAAGCTGACTACAGCAACTGCCAGTAACGTGTGCCAAACATACAAAATTACTATGACTGCAAACTACAACCCAGAATATCTGACAACAATTTTGGATCTCAGAGCTGGATTTGAATTTACAGTCTCAAAATTGGATGGGCAAATTATCCAATCAACCACACTGATAAGGTGAATAACACAACGATAAGCCCCTTACTGTATGATCCCAAATAATGTCATCCTCCCAGCACTTGTACACCAGTTCTTCATTATCGGCAGGAAAGATGGAGTACCACTTGATTTCATCCTCTGAAATAGGAGATAGCAGGACAAGAATTTGTGAGCCTATAATTTCAACACTAAAACCCATACAAATTTTGAAGGCAAGAATCACAAAAGAGATCAAATACAAATATTATATGATATGATATGATATATGTACCGTAGCATAAAAACCTCTCATAAATAACATTATATAATACTTTTGTATAGTAGCAAGGAAAATATTCATTAACAGTAATTCCAAATTGACATATAATCAGTATTACTCATGAAAATAAGAATTGTTTATAAAAGGCACAGTGAAATAATTAAATGTTTTATTTTTTCCTAATTTAAATCTTTTCTATCTTTCTTAATTCCTCTTCCCTCTCAAAAACAACCTCGCTCCAAACTCCCTCGCTACTATTTTTTTTCCTGTAATTTCTACTTATTCTTGCTTTGTAACTATAGGCGAGTGAGTCTTACTACTGTTGTGTGCAAGGTAATGGAGTCCATTGTTAAGGATGTTGTACTGTCAATGGTTGTCCCAACATGGGTTCTTACCTAGAGGTCTTGTGTTTCTAATTTATTGGAGTTTCTTGATGATGTTACTAAACAAGTTGATTCTGGTCATAGTGTGGATGTTATCTATTTAGATTTCCAAAAAGCATTTGATAAGGTTTCATTGGGCAGGCTCATGATATAGACAAGAGCGCTTGGTGTGGAGGGAAAGTGTGCCAATTGGATATATTCTTGGTTAGTTGACAGGTCACAAAAAAGTTGTTGTTAATGGTGAAGTATCTCCATGGAAGAAGGTTACAAGTGGTGTTCCTCAGGGTTCTGTATAGGGTCCGCTTCTTTCCTTAATCTTCATTAATGATATTAATGTTTCCCTTGGCTCCAGGATTTGTAAATTTGCTGATGACACTAAGCTGTACAGGATTGTTGATGATGCTAGGGATTCTTCACTTTTGCAAACTGATCTGGATAAGTTAGTTTCTTGGTCCCAAACATGGCAGATGTCATTCAATGTTGATAAATGCAAAGATATTCATTTTGGTCAGAACAATTTAGCTTTTGATTACTGCATGAATGGTTCAAATCTTGGTTGTGTTGATCAAGAAAGGGATCTAGGTGTTGTCATTACTAGCAATCTGAAGCCTTCTAAACAGTGTGCTTTAGCAGCTGCAAGGGCAAATAGGATGCTTGTTTTGATTAGAAGAAATTTTTGTTATCTTGGTAGAGAAGTTGTTCTTAATTTGTATAAGCAGTTAGTCAGGCCTCACCTTGAGTATGTTATTCAGGCTTGGAGTCCCTTTTATGAGAAGGATAAGTTCATTTTGGAGCAGGTTCAGCAAAGAGCCACTAGACTTATTCCCAAAGTAAGGAATCTTCTTATGAATCTAGGTTGCGAATTCTTGGTTTGACCACGCTTGAGTTGAGAAGAGTACATGGCGATATGATTCAGGTTTTTAAGTTCCTATCTGGTAGTGATGCTTTGACTTCCTGTTATTTCTTGCATATTTCAGTTAATCCTCATGTGACATGTGGTAACAGTTTGAAGTTGACCAAAGAGTTCTCATGGATAGATATTCAGCGTTTTAGCTTTTCGCAAAGAGTTGTTTATGAGTGAAATGGTTTGCCTGAGTGGGGTAGTTACTCCAATCTGTTCACAATTTCGAAGTCAACATTGATAAGTTCTTTACTAACTCTGGGAGTCTTTGATTTTTTTGTGTGTGTGTGTGGTGGTGGTGGTGTTAGTTTGGGCTTTTCATGGGGTGACTGACCCTTCTTAGCCTGTCATATTGTTATATTATGTTATGTTATTCTTAAAATAATCTAGCTAACCTTGCCCTTACAGAGCTACTAGTCCTGAAGTAGAGAAAAACTGCTCACCTTCCTTTCCTCAACACAATCCAACCTCCTCTTAACCTACTATTTAGATATGAATCAAGATTAAGGTGCTTTGTTGTTAAGGTATATGGACAGGTATAGATTTAATCTTCACCAGAAAGAGTTTTACATTCCGAACAGAATAGTCTTGAAATTATCATATGAAATGTAAGATACACAGAAATCAATTACAAAAATAGAATTGTATCACTTTTTACTGCCCAATTTTCTTCCTAAAAAGCACCCATGCTCAAGAGTTGGAAAGTGAAACAATCAGGTAAAATCCTGTTCAAACATTATATATCCATAGACAAAGTAGTAAGAGCCAAATTTACCTGGCTCAGGTTGGTCTCTATGTTTTGGATCGAGATCGAAGTCTTGAAGTTTCGGCCCGACAACTTTCTTGTTGGATGTATTTGTAAGATTCTGCGACAGGAACGACATGCTTTCATCATCTGCAAATGAAAAAACAAGAAGGAAGATAATATGAAGGGAACACTTTAAAAGTTATTGCCAATCTTGTCTGCCCAAGAACATATTCAGTTTAACAATTTCACAAAAATTTCTGAAATCTAAAATCCAAATTTTAGTATCAAAAATCTACTCTGTATAATTGACATCACAGCAGAACTTCCTCTCATATGCAACAAAATGGATGCCAAGTTTTCAGAATCGTATCACCTTCAGAATGAATAATCGCTTCACTAGTTGTGAGGGGTCAAGTAATCTCTGGGGAGATTGTATAGGGGACAGGCAAGGAGGACATGGTGGATGGTGAGGGGGCAATGGCAATTACTGCAGAGGGGTTGGGGGGCCAGTAAGAAGGTGGGAGTGGGTGAGGTGGGTGTGACATATTCTAAGGCGTGTAATGTGGACGTTGTTGATACGAGAGAGATTGTGGATGGTGGGTTGGTCAGAATGGTGGGCTGGATGTCGTGGAATTTATTATCAATTTGGGCATCCCATGAAGTTTGCCAGCGGTCACGAACAAGGGAAGTGATTAGCGGTTTGATGTCAGAATGGTTTTAAGGAAAGGGGGTAGGGGGAGATTAAGAGCAAGCTTAGCAGCTGAATCAGCTCTGTCATTGCCAGGGATACCAGCATGGCTGGGTATCCAGAAGAAAATAATACTTTTCCTGCAAAGGGGGAGGGGGGGGGGGGGGGGGGAGAGTTTATGGAGGAGGTGGGACATGAGGTTATCCCACTTAAGGTTGAGTAAGGAAGAAAGGACAGAACTGAAGTCTGAGAAGATGGCAAAGTATCTAAGTAGGGAATGCTCAATAAAGTTGAGGGAAAGTACGATGGTCTTGGCCTCGACCGAGAGGATGGACGAGTAGTTGGGAAGCCTGCTACTGAGGGTGATGTTTTGGATGATGGCAGCAGCAGCTGTCTTGTCCCTTCCTTGGAGCCATCAGTATAGACAGAGGTGTAGTTGGAGAGTTGGTCTTTAATTTGGTTGTGGAGGTTGATGAAGAGGTTGGGGTGGGTTTGGATTTTGTGATGAGTGGAGAGGACCAGGTGTATGGAAGGGAGGGGGTGGCCTAGGGAGGAAAAGTGAAAAGGTGCCAAGAGTGGCCAGGTTGATGCCGAGATGGTGGAGGTCGGGTTTTATGTGTAAGCTAAAGGAGGCGATAGGGTTTTAGTCCTACCAAAGAGGGTGGAGAAATTGAGATACCTAATGAGGTTGTAGACAGGGTTTTAGGTGTTGGTGAGGGCTCTAAAAGCATGGAAAGGCTAAGCTTTCTACACATTAGCAGGAAGGGTGTTTCATTAGCTTCAATGTGAAGGCTGGTGATATGTAATGGGGAGGTCCTGTAGGCACCCAGGCAAAGCCTGAGGGCTTCATTTTGGATTATGTTGATGTGGTTGAGGTAAGAGTTGTGAGAGGCACAGTAGATAATATTGTTGTATTCGAGCTTGGCACGAATGAGCTTGAAGACTTTGAGGAGTGCATGGGGGTCTGCACCCTAAGTGGTGTTGCAGAGGGTTGAGGGAGCTGTTGCATATCTATTTCAGGTTGGTGATGTTATTGCATGCAGGAGAGCTTGGGGTCTAGGGTTAGACCCAGGAACTTAGTGTGGTCAACTTTATGGATGCGATTGCCATTGAGCATGTGGTTCAGGTTGGGGTGGAGGTTGTTAAAATGACAGAAATGCATGCAGACTGTCTTGTCTTTGGAGAATTTAAAACTGTTATTGTTGCACCAGTCTTGCAGCCAGTTGAGGCTAAGTTGGAGCCTATTTTTGACAAGAGAAAAGCTAGGGAGGAGTAGAAAATGGTGAAGTCGTCCACGTAGAGGGCACATTTGATGTTAGGCCAAGGTTGTCCGCGATGTTGTTAATGCTCAGGTTAAAGAGACTAGGGGAGAGGATGCTGCCTTGGGGGATGCCCTCTTCTTGGGGGTAGGGGCTGGAGAGGGTGTGGCCAATACCAACTTGGAAGTGTCTGGATGAGAGGAAGTTTTGAATAAAGATGGGGAGGTGGCCTCCAAGGCCAATGGTGTGAAGCATGCGGGTAATGCTGTATTTCCAAGCAGTGTTGAAAGCTTTATCGAGGTCGGAAAAAAATAACAATGAGGTGTTCCGTTTTTGCAACGGATTTCCGGAGAGCATGTCGAGTGAACAACTGGTCTAAGGTATTGCAATGTTTCCGGATGTTGCTTTGGCAAGAAGATTCTGTTGGTCTCAAGGAACCAGTTTAGTCTCCGGTTAATCATCCATTCCATAACTTTACAGAGACAACAAGTGAGGGCAATGGGGTGGTTCCTGGAGGAATTGGTGCTGTCCTTCCCAGGTTTGGGAAAGGGGGTGATGATAGCTGTCCTCCAGATAGGGGGAAAGGTGTGTGAGGACCAAATATGGTTAATGATGGTGAGGAGGGTAGTGGTGGCCTTGTTGGGGAGTTGTTTCAGAATCTGGTGGGGGATGTTATCTGGGCCCTTGGAGGTACAGCCAGCATCGTGGACGGCTTGCTTTAATTCAGATAGGGTGAGAGGGGTGTTGTAGCTCTCAGTGTTGGTATCTTTTTTCCCGGATGAGAAGATTACCATTCCAGGAGAAATGGAGACTTGCCCATCCTGCCGTGAAAGCTGTTAACCATCCTCCAAATCTTCTTGGTGGGGTGTTGGTGGTGAAAGAAGAGATGGAGTTGTTCCATGTGTTGGCTTATACTATCCTAATAGTGCACCTGGCTTTGGCCGGCTGATGCAAAAGAAGTTGAGGTTGTGGGTGGTCGGGATTGTTTTGAAGTTTTTAAGGGCTTTTTTCCTGTTCTTGATGGCAGTTTTGCAGTCATCGTTGAACCAGGAGTTGGGAGGGTGCTTAGGGGCTTTGGAGGTTTTCGGAATGGTACATGCTTAATATGAAAATGAAACTATTTTAATTGTTTTGCTGTACTTATTTACATGCTTACAAAAGGAAACTATTCAAATTGTTTTGCTGTATTCATTGACATGCTTAAAATGAAAGTAAAATTATTTCAATTGTTTTGCTGTACTTATTTACATGCTTACCAAAGAAAACTATTCCAATTGTGTTGCTGTATTTATTGACATGCTATAAATGAAAATGAAACTATTCCAATTGTTTTGCTGTAAGCATTAACATGTTTAAAATAAAAATGAAACTATTCTAATATTGTTGCTGTAGTATTTATTGACATTCTTAAAATGTAAATGAAACTATTCCAATTGTTTTGCTGTACTTATTTACATGCTTACAAAAGGAAACTATTCCAATTGTGTTGCTGTATTTATTGACATGCTATAAATGAAAATGAAACTATTCCAATTGTTTTGCTGTATGTATTTACATGTTTAAAATAAAGATGAAACTATATCAATTGTTTTGCTGTACTTATTTACTTTTATTGACATGTATCTTTATATGAAAATGAAACTGTTTTTGCAATTTTGTTGTTGTATCTATTGACATGTTTACAATAAAAAGGAAACTATTCCAATTGTTTTGTGCTTTAAATGAAAATGAAACTATTCTAATTGTTTTGCTGTATTTATTGACATATTTAAAATGAAAATGAAACTATTTCAATTGTTTTGCTGTATTTATTTACATGTTTATAATAAAACTGAAACTATTCTAATTGTTTTGCTGTGTTTATTTACATGTTTAAAATAAAACTGAAACTATTCTAATTGTTTTGCTGTGTTTATTTACATGTTTAAAATGAAAATATGTTTATTCCAATTGTTTTGCTGTATTCATATACACATTTAAAATCAATGATTATAGGTTTTATCATCAATTGCCACCACATGCTATCTGGCAACACTGTGTCTTTTTCATTCTCATGGAAGATGAAGTCTTGATTTCATCAATCCATGTTCCGCTTGTTTTGCATGGATACCAGGCCTCGACTTAGGAGCAAGAACTGAGGACAGTGACCTAACAGAGACTTGCTTTTCACAGAAGTTTAAATGCACTTTGTTTGAAAAGGTTTCTCATAAATATATGATTTATTTATGAAACAATGTTCAGTAATTTAAAAAAAAAAAATACATGACGTACCATCTTGAACAATACTAGCTGACCCCCATATTCCTTTTCTCATAAATATATGACTTATTTATGAAACTATGTTTAGAAAAGAAAAAAAACATAACCTACCATCTTGGACAATACTAGCTGACCCTCATATCCCCCTGTTTTTGAATAACAATTAAAATTACAAGAAGAAGCAAAAACTGAGAGTTCATAGACTTGTCTCCTGAGTGATGAAGGGTTAGTGTACAAACCCTCATCAGGTTTAAGATGCAAATCGCAATTAATTTCCAATACATTGGGGTATTAGGTCAAATCATAAGCCAAAATAATGAAGGGAAAAAAGAAACTAATTTTCAATTATCTGTAACAAACCTTTTTCTGAAAAGTATCCCGAAGCCGTCCGATTTGTCAGGGTAGGTATCCATCCAGCTATGCTCGCTGCCCGTGGGTTACATTTCTCTTTGGCCTCGTCGGGGTCCCAAATGATGTCCTTTTCCCACTCAATCTGACAAATCATATCAAAGCACTCATCACTTGCCCTGGGGATGGGGGTAGGGGGCACTGGCGGGTTTCCTCTGTTGGTGGAGCTTCTGCTTCCAGTGGCACCTCATCTTTCTGTTCAGTGTAGAAAGAAAAAAAGTGCATTGATTCTGAAAAGATTACGATGGTTGGAACAAGAACATGTCTTTTAAAGCCAGTCATAATGTTGACGTGGAGATTAATAAACAATACAATTCACTATTTCTGATTGGTCCAGCAAAGTATCCACACAAATACTTAAAAACCAATCAATAACTGCCAAGGAAGTGATGTCACTAATATGTATCAGATTCACTGGACATAAGATAAGATTCTATCTTTACAATAAACTTTTTCCACAATTCATCACAAATTGCCATTGGGAATATATCTTTTTAATTTCTTATTCAAATACTTTTTTCTGAAATTTTGATAATCTCTTTTCATCTCTTCATTTCCCTCTTTTAGTTTTATAAAGGAACCAGATCATTACAAACCAGATATCTTCATCCATGTGAAACTGCTTGTGACATTTTGAGATAAATTGTTGACAAACAAACAAACACATTGAAGATGTATGGACAGGTAGCAAGAACTTGATATTAATCCAGGTGGGTTTCCAACCAGTGAGTTCACAGCTGGTTATCAAAGGACGTGGGCCATCTTCATATAATGTCCAGCATTGGATGCTTTCGGGACGTTAAACCTTGCTATGCTATAAATGAACAAAAATAGGCTATAAACCATGAAAATGGCAAAAGAATTCACCAAAATGGGTTAAAAATTGACCAATTTGTAGCATTTTGAATGTTAAGGTCTCATTATAATAAATTATGCAAATTTTATTTAAAATTTGTGACATCAACACACAAAAACCAATTAGGTTTTGTATGTTAACTTATTGTTTTTCAATCCTTCACCAATGTTATTTGAATGGAAAAAATTGAATATGGCAAAAAGGTTGAGTTTCCATCATTAATAATTAGCAGAAGAATACATTTTGTGGTCTAAAAAATGTGATTAGCCATAACTCGGACACTATATGTGCTTTTGACGAAACTTAAAAATTACTCTGTTCATACAAAATCTCCTGTGCACATAGACCTTTTCAAACTGAGTTTAGCCGAATGTGATTCTTCAGTACTTTGACCAATCAAATTCTGAGAAAACTTTTCCTTTGTTTCCCAACCAAACAGGTGCAGGTTTGAGGGAAAAAATTGTAAGCAGCAATATACGCGCGCCTATTTCCTTCATGTATAACGTACGTATGATACATGCGCTAAAAACATTTTTTCATACGCTTGGTCCCATACCGTGCGTGAATTGTGCAGACAGCCAAGATTCCTCCAGTATTTTATTGGTCAATAAGATTCCTCCAGTACACTATTGGTCCATTATGGACACGTCAATCCTGCCATGTGACATTATTTAAATTAGTTATCCGGAAATTGCCGATTCAGATTTGAAAAGGTCTTACCAGAGAGACAAAATCATAACTTCCTGTCATCTGTGCATATTATTCTTTATAACAATCTTCAATGTCAGCCCTTTTCTTTACCATGAAAAAATTTAAATTTCTATTTACTTCATTTATCTTTTCTTCTGAATGATTTAACAGACAAAACAGATACACTAACAGTTCTATTAAAAATGTATTCTTCGAAGATGAAAGTAAAAGGTATTAAGCGTACCAACAGACGACAAATGTATTACATTACCTGCTTCAACTATCAAAATATTACTAAACACTTTCCTTCATAATAACCATCTTCAATGCATTCCCTATTTGATATCACAAACATTTATTCAAGTCTGCTAACATCAACATTAAAGAAAGATATGTATATACACTGGATGAAATAGCGAATATGACAAGAGAGACAAGAACACACACAAGAAGTTAAGAGCTAGTTTTATGACGTGAACACTCCAAAATTGGAGTTAAAATAGCAATAGAAAATGAGACCAGTTACAAAATAAAAATAATCATAATCATATTAATAATAATAATAATAATAATAGTGATAATGATAATAATAATAATAATAATAATAATAATAATAATAATAATAATAATAATAATAATAATAATAATAATAATAATAATAATAATAATAATAATAATAATAATAATAATAATAATAATAATAATAATAATAATAATAATAATAATAATAATAATAATAATAATAATAATAATAATAATAATAATAATAATAATAATAATAATAATAATAATAATAATAATAATAATAATAATAATAATAGTAATAATAATAATAATAATAATGATAATAATATTAATAATAATAATATAATAATAATCATAATAATAATAATAATAATAATAAAAATGATAAAAATAATAATAATAATAATAATAATAATAATAATCTTTTTAATAATAATAATAATAATAATAATAATAATATTAATAATAATAATAATGAAAATATTGACATTTGATTGACGTGGCATACGAGTTCACGATCTTAAAAATAAATTTGAAAAAAAAAAATAGTTGGACCTATTTTCTGTTTTGTCTTCTTTATTCCCCTGAAAATTTTGATTTAGTTTTCCCATATGAAAAAGCTTATATTTGGAGAATTATAAACCTATTATTGCATCTGATTTTGGGATGTAAGGGCATGAAGAAAGTAAAATAAGATAAGTTTATCCTCCCTCACCATGCCCACTGCAGTATAACAATCGTCAAAATGAATTCGAGAACAAAATAGCAATCTTCTTTTTTTTTATTCCCTTGAAAGTTTCAACATAGTTTTCTCATACTGAAAAAAGATTAAATCAAATTTTGGGATACATGTAAGGACAGGAATAAACTGAAAAAAAGTTTATCCTACCTTACCATCCCGAAAATATAAATTAATTTAATATATTCCATATAAATGTGTTACAGTGTGTCTTTTCTTCTCCTCTCCATGTCAAAGATTTTATAATTCCCTCTGCCCTGTCTTTTGTTTTTTCCAATCTACCTATTCCTAAAGTAATAGTTGGCTCAGAAGAATTTGTGTTGAAGGTTAGAAACACACAAGTCATGAATTAAACCAGGGTAGTAATGCAAAGAAATCAAGAAAATTCATACACATCGATGATCTTTGGCCTATCATTGAAAGTATTCCAGCTTTTAAAAGTCTACTAATGTGCGATGAAAACATTGAAAAAAATTCTCAGTTTTACACCTATTGTGATAAAAATTACAGATTAATCCATGTCTTTCAACATTCACTTCAAAGAGTAACATTTATTTCAAAACTAATAATTAATTGTTTGCCTGGGTATTAATATTGTTTTTACGACCAAATTACCCATCACAAAATCAGCGCGTGTTGACATAAATTAATGAGGTAACAGCCTGCTCATGCTCAAATCTCGGCAATATTCCCACCCCTTGTGATCTGTCTTCCCCAGTTGCGGTAATTCACACGTGGCCGCTATAGCATTTTTCAACAAGTGTAATAACGGACAACAAACAATCATTCTTGGTTTTTTGTATAAAAACTTCAAACACTTGAATATTTATTGCTACATAAGAGCCCCATCAGTGCTGATTCGGGTCAAAATAAAATGGCTAAATTATTCGAAAAGCTATTTCAAGTGCACTAAATTATACGGTGCAGCAGATTAGACCGTATCACTGCTCTAAAACGCAGTTTGGCAGTGACCCAGATTTTTCTCAAAGCATTAACGACATCAAAGAGGAAATTTACATAATCCCCCTTTCAATCCTTGTATCAAGTTACAGTTGTTTTGTTTTCAAAGTGGGAACGAATAATCGGGTTAGACCAGAGGATGATTATCGTTACATGAATTTGATGAATGTTAAATATATTATTCCAGTGTTTCCTTAAGTTCGAACAAACAGAAAAACGGGAAAAACCAATTTGAATTTCATGTTAAAGTGGTTATGCTACTTTCGCGAAACTTAATTGTGCGTTCATATCAAGTTTTAATCATTTTATTTAGGTCCTATCATCAATGATGACTTCCAATCAGCAGAGGCAGTGGATCTGGGAAGGGAGATGTGCGGGCTTCAACTCAATAATTTAAGGTAAACACATCACGTTACTTGATCTAATTCGCCACCCCCCCATCCCCCGCAATATTGTTATCACATGTCACTTTACCTCAATAAGTCCCCTAATATTTGTAATGCTCCGCCGCCCCTGATCAGACAAATAAATTCTGAAATGGCATGGGGTGGATGAGATGCAGAAACGCATGTTCATACAATGAATCTTGGACCCTTCACAGCCGTGAATTCACATCTTCAACGTGAAGAAGCATGCATGGCTTCTTATCCAAACTTGGGGACATAAGATGCAAATTGAAACTGATAAATTCCCCCCTCCCCTCCAATTGTGTACGCATTTTATTTATTTTTAATTCTATAGGCCAATACTTAAAATGTAAGGGAACATGTATCCCAGGAATTACGGCACTATGCTTTTTCTGTAGCGAAACTAAAAGTGTAAACAATTGGAACTCATATGCAGAAAAAACAAACATGAAAACGTCATAGCCTAACATTTTTTGAATATATGTTTATGATTGCTAATGTTCCTAATTTTGGTTTTAAAATGTATTGTTCTAGAATATGCTGCAATTAAACTGACCTTTGCTCTCCAATAACGTCAGTAATCGACTGTTACATGGTGGAAACCTTTATTAACTCCTATATTAAATCTAATACAAAACGGCTTACAACTTTTGTTAGAAGCATATTCTCTCAATTGTCACTATTCTTAAATAAAAGAGGTAGTATGCTGCATATAACAGCCCCTAAGTTTGTGAATACTGAAGGACATGAAATCAGGTGCGTTGCCCCCCTCCCCCCCCCCCCCCTTACCAGCAAAATTTGGATAAAGTTTACTGCATAAAAAAGTTCAGATATGTCCTTCTTTTATTCCATGAAAATCTAATGTATTTTCTTTCTCGTTTCTTTCTGTCTTCTTAGTGAGATAAGTATACTTTATCCTTGTATCATCTATTTGATTTCTTTACTGCTAAGCATGCTACAGTAGTTTCTTAATTTTCATTTGCTTTATATTTACTTTAATGAGCTTCTTTTTTCATTCTGCACGATTTAAAAAAACTAAAAATTCTTGTTCTCACATTTTATGTACTGTCATGTCTGGCATAGGAAACACAAAAATATTTCTTCTCTTCAAGTTGTTTACTTACATCAAAGAAAGAGGTATATCCTTACTTGTATGAACCTGGGATTACCATTGTCAAACACTCAGGGCTGTAATTATTAGGAAGTCCCCCCCTCCCCCAGGCCACGCACACTATATACCATTAACCTCAGATGTGTGTTAGGGTGGGGTGCATTAAACCTGTCCCCACTTTGTGAGTAAGAACTCTGACCTAGCATGATAATTTACATTAATAACCATCATCAGTATCCAGCATGAATTTTTTGTTAAGTTCAAGGGGTAAAACAGTAGTAATTTCTTCATTAATTATGGTAAACAATTCCAAAAAGTCCAAGGAAACACAATTAGGGGAATAACTTCAAAAAGAAATTCCTTAATATTTCATGTTTGTTTCTTTGAAGTCACCAACAAATTTGGCAGCATGATTTCCATGTTTTCATTCCTAATTGAACAGAAGGTTTGTTCAACAGTAATTGACAAAGAGAGTACATGAAATATATGATTTTCTGATCGGAATGATTATTCATTCATTTAAGAACTAATTATGTAAGAATAAAAACACCAGACAAATATCATTATTTAAGATACGATTGTGACTGCTTTATTTCTTCATCTTGATAGTACATATTAACTTGACTTTCACACGCGCCGCACATACGAGAAGCAGGAAGTGCATGCTTGCATTACGTAGTGAATATGACGGTAGCATCTTTCACGCGGCGGATTAGTGTGGGTTGCGATGGAAAGTCTATTGTTAAGAACCTGGGGAAGATCTCGCAGTAAGGACACGGTATACTGATCTTAAAAGGGCGTCCACTTATGACAACAGGCCTAACCTATTTACATTCTTTGATGACAGAAGTAAAAAGTATGTAGTGTACCAAACATTTGTTTGTTTTTTGATGAGGGCTTAACGGCACCACGACAACAAGGTCAAATTGTGCCTGAGAGGTCAGATCATTCTAGAGGTAGGAAGGAAAGGAAACAGGGGGAGAATGAGAGAAATTCAAAAATAAAAGGTCAGAAAGCTGTGATCGAAAGGGGAGGTGTATGGTTTAAACAAAAACAAAGTAGAGAAAAGGGGTGGAAGAGGAAAATTAATATGGTTGTAGAGAGAAGCATGATGAAGGAAGGAGATAATTTTATCCAGAGGTTTTTTTTTTAAAGAACTCAGCAATTGAGTTGTTGTGGGGAGCGATGAAAGCTCTGGGAAGGTTGTATAAGGGGCAAGCAAGGAGAACGTGATGGATTGTGAAAGTGCAGTGGCAATTGTTGCAGAGGGGTTGGGGAGCCAATGAGGAGGTGGGAGTGGGTGAGGTGGGTGTGACCAATTCTAAGTTTGTTTGTTTGTTTGTTTGATGAGGGCTTAACGGCACAACGACAACAAAACCAAAAGAAAACAAGCACATTACAAAACAATTACCTGCTTCAACTTGAAGCCATAGTCAAACCCCTCTCCATTTTCTGGCACTCCCAGCTTGTCCCACCAGTACTGTGCTGGACCATACCTCCAGCTTGCGACCTTGGGTCTGGCTTCTTTAGTTTTGTTCTTGTTATCACTCGTATCGGAGTCTGTTATCATTGGTGCAACCGTGAGATCCTGTCAAGTGAATGATATTCTAATGTTACCATGGTAATGTTATTTCAACGTGAATCTATTGATACAAGAATCAATAACATTAATGACTTAAACATGAAGGCAAGGAAATTGTTTCAACAAAAATTTGATTTAAAATACAATTATATGATTGAAACTACAAACATGAAAAAATACAGAAATATGATAGAAATATACAAATATGACCAAAAAATATTAAAATATTATAAGGAAATAAAATAAAACCAAAACCATCACTAAAAGTGCATAAATTTGCACCTTTCATCCGAATTAATCTAAATTAATTGATTTATCAAATCATCAACATTATCATTTCACACTATTTCCATCAGTTTTCTCAATGTAGCAGAAAACTGAAATTCAAAAAACACAAAATTATAAGCCCTGTTTATCTATCTGGTCAGACAATTCACAGATTTGAATCTATTTATAAATAGCAATAAATCAGGAGTTGACAAACTTTTCTGCCTTCTGATTGGCTAAGTACGGTAGGGATTGAACATAGATCTTCTGCACACCTTCAGTTTAGGGAGTAGGGAATCAACCCAACTATCTAACAGCTTATAAGACTAGTGAAGGACACCTTGAGATAATAAAAGCTAAATTCTTGGTCAAAACTGTTGGAAGACTTGTGAAAGCATACTCGCACTACAGTATGTATGCAATTACCTTCTCTGGGTTTGATGATTGACAGCTTGTTTTAACCAATCACGAATTTGCCTAGCAACAAAATCTGCATAAGTGGGGCAAACATCCTACCGGTACAGCTATCTAGTGGCGCACACCCATGTTGTCAATGCATATACTGAACAAAACAAATTTCTGCACACACAGGCTGAGTGACGGCAAAATGTTGGAACAAAAATTATACGACCTATGTTAGTTTGATTCCCATTACGCAGAACGATTAGCAAACGGAATTTTGTTTATTCTTTTTTTTAAAAACTCAAAATATCTGGAGAAGTCCGATAAATGGATCAAAACTTGCGGAAGGCTGAATGAACATCTAAATGTCAATGCATTAGTCATGCATGATTGCGGATTTGAGGTTTGTTTTCCCCACCTAGTTACTGTGTTGCTATGATGGGCGTGGCCTATTTTATAACCTGGAAAGGTTAATTAACTGCAACATGGGACCACCAATTTGTTATTTAAATTGCATACCTTAGAAGGACATTAAGAATTGTAAAGGAAGTGAGGGTGTGACTTCACTCTTCTTAGTAGACTTTCTACACCAGTCATTTTATATACACACTTGTTACAGCTTTAAAATTATGTGAAACATGAAACAAATAAAGCTCTTCTTCCAATCTGTTACATTTGCATAAACTTGCATAATAATTATGGTCTTGAGAATTATATCAACTACAATCAAAGATGCAGTCCTGTGTCAAATTATTCATGTTTATGTTCATTTCTACAATTAATGATTCTTAAGAATAAATCTTATGTTGGCATGTTGATTAAAAGCCTAACACTGAAATTACCCTCAATCACACACAAAAAAATCTTGAAATTTTTTAATTTTATTTTCACTTCTTTAAATATTTACAATATTTTCACATTACTAGAACCTGGAAAGAGACTTAAAAAACAGCACAAAATCTTAAAAACAATAATAAAATGAGGAAAGACACAAGAGGCCTCAATCTCCAGTAATCGGAGAAAGAAACAGTAAAGGTTGGTTGCGTGTACAATTAAATTTTACAATTAGTAAACCCATGGGGGAAAGAATTACATTAGCGGTAAAATAGAAAGGAAAGAGCAATCGAGTTGAGTGGGTGGATGAGAAGATATAAAATGTGTGCTTGTTGATGTGGGCAAAATATCCTCATTTTATAAAACCAGAACCAAAAGGTTTTTTGGTTCCAATGTTTTTTTCATATGCTGATTGATTTGCCAGTTTTGTATCAACTGACATGTTTGTTTGTTTATTTGTTTGTTTGTTTGATGAAGGCTTAACGGCACCACGACAGCGAGGGTCGAATTGTGCCTGAGAGGTCAGATCATTTCAGAGGTAGGAAGGAAAGAAAACAGAGGGAGATTGAGAGAAACACAAGAACTAAATGCCAGAAAGCTGGGATCGAGAGAGAAGATGCATGGGTGAAAAAAAACAAAGTAGAGAAAAGGGGTGGGAGAGGAGGACTAAATATGGTTGTAGAGAGGAAGCATGATAAAGGAAAGAGACAATTTTATCTAGAGGGTTTTTCTGGAAAAGCTTGGCTATTGAGTTGTGGGGAGCGAGGGAAGTTCTGGGAAGGTTGTACAGGGGGCAAGCAAGGAGAATGTGATGGACTGTGAGGGTGCAATGGCAATTGTTGCAGAGGGGTTGGGGGGAGCCATTAAGGAGGTGGGAGTGAGTGAGGTGGGTGTGACCTATTCTAAGATTGGTAATGTGAACGCTGTCGACACGGGAGAGGTTGTGGATGGAAGGTTTGATCAAAATGATGGGCTGGATGATGTGGAGTTTGTTATCAATTTGGGAGTCCCATGAGGTTTGCCAGAGGTCACGAACAAGGGAAACGATAAGCGGTTTGATGTCAGAAAGGGTTGTGGGAAATTAGCATAGGGGGAGGTTGAGGGCAAGCTTAGTGGCTGCATCAGCCCTGTTTATGTTTATGTTTATATATTTATATAGCGCTCAATATCTATACAATGCACATTCAGCGGCGCTGTACAGAAAAAAATAAAACTGTTCATAAAGTTAATAAAGTTCATAGGATAAAGATAAACACAAACAATTATAAAAAAGCCTGGGTGAACAAAACAGTTTTTAGTTCCCGTTTGAAATTATCGTAGTTATTGATGCAACGAAGAGAAGATGGCAAACTGTCATTGCCAGGGATGCCCACATGGCTGGGTATCCAGAAGAAAAGAATACTTTTCCTGCAGAGGGTGGGTGAAAGGAGTTTACGGAGGAGGTGGGATTATCCCATTTAAGATTGAGTAAAGAAGTAAGAACAGCCTTGGAGTCAGAGAAGATGACAAAGCAGCTGAGAGGAGAGTACTCAATAAAGTTGAGGGCGAGGATGATGGCCTTGGCCTCGGACGAGAAGATGGAGGAGTAGTCGGGAAGCCTGCTACCATGAACATCAATAAAAAGGTTGACAACATTTGCATTTGCACAATATCTAACAACATTATCATAGCAAGTATGATGCAAAAGCGGTTGCTCATTTATCCTATTCCAAGAATTTGTCAGTGAGCCCCGCCTACTCATTAATGTTCATGACATCACTACCACAACATTAGAACATATGTACAGAACATAACCTATCTGTACGTGTACCACAAATGGCATAAATCCGATAAACCGTTCATGAGATATAGTGTTAATATCATTTAGCACTTTCACATATGATTAAAGGATTAGTTCAGTGGTCAAGCAAGTTTATCTTATATGAAAGATGCCATCAAAAGAAACAAAATGGTTAAGAAAGCATTCAAAAATCTTATTCTGTTAAGGAAATATTCAAGTTTAAAGCTCTGTCTTATCTGTGTAGAAATGACTGGTGCACAGTAGTAAGTCTACTATGGAAAGTTGGTGTCCTTATCCTCACATTCTTAATGTATTTTAAAGAAAGTTTATTTTTTTACTATTTAAATTATGTTTCCTCAACCGTTCTTCAGGTGGTATATTATAAATACCCTTTCTAGATTCAGTTTTACTACTTTTTTGACATTACCCATGGTTTTTAAGCCACAAATTCGCAGGACAAAATATAATAGAATACATAAAGACTTTGAGGAATCTGAGGTAATGACATTACAACTAGTCTGATTTCAGTCGTTTCCACACAAATGATAGCAAACTTTAAACTTGGATATCTCCTTAACAGAATAAGATTGTTGAATGCTTTTTTTCACTATTTTGTTTCTTTTGAAGTCCTCTTTCATATGAGATAGATTTGCTTGACCCCTGAACTAATCCTTTAAGCCATGGCAACCATGCATATTAATGACATCTGTTAATAACATATGCATGTACATAATAACCAACAATATTACCATGCTCAGTATGACACAAAATGGACATACAGTTGCTCACTGATCAAATTACAAAAATTCTCACTTTTAGCCCCTCCCACTTATTAATATGCTTGGTTTCACAACCAAAAACAATAGGGTACGTCTATAGACCATGGGCTATCTGTGTACCACATATGATGTGAATCCAGTTCATAGTTCTTCAGATATCATGTTTACAAGCTTTTTGTTTACAAAATCATTTTAAGCCCTGCCCACTATGCCTTTTAATAAGATTTAACATTTTTTTTATCATGAACACATACACACTAGCTAACATCATTATTATACCATAAATGAAACAAAATAACATGTGATTCTTAAAATATGAGCATTTCCAGATTTTCACATTAAGCCAGCCTACTCAATAATATGCATGACATCACCACCAAAAACAATAGGGCACATCTACGGACCATGGGCTATCAGTGTATGAAATATGACATGCATCCAGTTTACCATTCTTGAAATACTGTGTTTACAAGCTCTTTCCAGCAAAATCTTAAGCCACGCCCACTATGCATATTAATGAAATTGATCATTTTTACACAATGAACATGTACACACCAACTTATACCATAATTGTACCAAATATGAAACAAAACATGACATGCGCGATTGTTAGAATATGAACATTTCCAGATTTTTACATTAAGCCCCACCTACTCATTAATATGCATGACATCACCATCAAAAACAATAGGGCACATCTACGGACCATGGGCTATCTGTGTACCACATTTGACATTAATCCAGTGTACTGTTCTTGAGATATAGTGTTTATGAGCTGGCCATCACAAACACACACAAACACACACACAAACACGCGCCATCATGACCACATCGGTTCCTGATGCTATTGCATCGGAACCAAAACTTAAAGGTTGTACACTTTCTCAGAAGAAGCTGATACAATAGATAGCTGGCTACATGGCTTGATAGCTTAATGGATTAAGTTATTAGTTAGACATATCAATCTTGTACTATAGAGTTAAAAGTCAAGTCCAAACTTGAGCCATGAAGGCCTATCAGACCTGTGCTTATCCCCGGGTTCCTCAGCACAAGCGGATGAGAGCACATGATTCCCCCTGGATAGGATGCCTGTCCATCACAGGTTAACTCCCCAGCAGTGCTGGTACTCATTTTACAGCTGAGTGGACTGGAGCAAGTAAAGTATCTTGCTCAAAGACACAATGCAGGGCCCGTGGCGGGAATCAAACCCGGTTCCTTTCTCATATTACCACGATCCCTTAACTCTGCCCCTTTAACATACTACACCTAATATAATAAACAAGAGACAACAGCACTGTATAGAAACTACTTTAATTCATTGTTTTATTCAGGATATATATCAAATTATAAAGATGTCATACATTTAATTGAAATGACTGGTATAGAAAGACATGTCAGAAGCTGGTGTCACACATCGATTCACCCTACATTCACCCCTTGATTGCAGCAGTGGTTTAAAAGCAGAAGATTGCTTCAAATTACTCTTTTTTAACCACCAAGGGAGTGCAGTAGTCCAGTGGTTAGGCGTCAGGATTGTACTTAAAAGGTACCAGGATCGAATCTCAACTAGAGTGCTGTGCTGTGTCCTTGAGCAAGACACTTTATCACATTTGTTTCAGTTCATTCAGCTCAGAAATGAGTAACATTTTCTGCTGGTGAGTTAACCTGCGATGGACTGGTGTCCCATCCAGGGGTACTCTTGTCTGCTTAGCACCAGGGAAACCGGGTATATGCGCCAGCTCTAGAAGACCTTAAGGCTTGGTGGGATTTACCTAACCATCACACTCTTGACTGTATGCAACATACAGTCAAAATGTAGTGGTTGAAAACAAGTAATCAAAACCATGAGGTCAGTGAAAAAAACAACTATATTGATTATGGCATAGTATTACAATCGGGCAGTTTGCATGGTGCCCGCAATGAACCACTTAAGGTACTGAATGAACCAATTACTATCACAAACAAAACTATCAATAACTGATTTCATAAATACAATACGATGTCATTACTAATTAGGGAATCTACCTCATCATCTGTGACACACTCCTCCTTTGAAGGGGGAGGGGCAAACAGGTAGTCCCACCCATCAATTCTATTGGCTTGCGTTGGTTCTGCAGGTGTCTCATCTTTATGTGTCCCTGTCTGTTGGTGGTGCCTCTTTTTCCTTCTTTTGTGACCTCTCCATATCTGCGGCAGCAGATTTTTGTTCATGCCAAACAGACGGTAAAATCTCAATACCTGGCAGAAAATGGGAATGAAAATAAAAGGGTTGTAACGTGTACTACCCTTCAGTGGCATATCCAAAGGGTGGGCAGAGGGTGCAATCGCCCCACCAATATTCCTCAAATTCCATTTTTATCTGTTCAAAATCAGTACTGTTTGTCGACAGGGGCCATATTTTGAATCCTGTCAGTTTATTTCTGTTACTTGCCCTACCAAATTGGAAATCCTGGCTATGCCACTGCTACCCTCTGATATAACTAAATTGATTATTTATCAATTTATCTAATGCACTTTCTACAACTGAAAATACCTGGTACATCCACTACATTTTTACACTTATTCATAGGTAAATACCCAACACACCACTACCCAGACAAAATTTCTCTGTATCTTTCCCCTTGACATATCTTACTGACAACTTAATCTTCAAATTTCATCACAACATTGGGTAGGGCCTGAAGGGGAAGATAGTACCAGGAATTTTGTCCCTGATTGTGCCATGGCGACAGATGATTCAGGTTAAATTTCTATCTGGTAGTGATGCTTTGACTTCCTGTAATTTTTGCATGTTACAGCTAATCCTCATGTGACATGTGGAAACAGTTTAAAGTTGACCAAAGAGTTCTCATGGATTGATATTTATCATTTTAGCTTTTTGCAAAAGAGTTGAAATTGAGTGGAAATGGTTTGCCTGAGTGGGTAGTTAGCTCCAATTCTGTTCACAATTTTAAAGTCAACATTGATAAGTTCTTTACTAACTCTGGGCATCTTTTTTTTCTTTTTTTGTGGTGAAATTGGTGTTAGTTTGGGCTTTTTATGGGGTGACTAATCAATTCTTAGCCCGTAATCTTGTTATGTTTTATGATTAGCATATGAACCAATTTTGTTCATACAGTGCACCCTATACCCTGCATGAATTGTGCATACCACCAAGCATCACCCAGTATTTGATTGGTCAATAAGATCCTCCCAGTATCAGGACTGATCCATTATGGATACATGAATTAGGGCCACGTGAAATTATTGAAATTAGTTTTCCAGAAAATGATGATTCAGATTTGAAAAGGTCTATAGAAGAATGGTAAGAGAACATGCACTAATTTTTCTGCCAACATTTATATTAAAAAAAGTCACTACATTGATTGATTGATTGAATGATTGATTACCTTTCCAGGTCTGAACTCAGGAAAAAGGTCAGTGACCTTCCATTTTAACCGCTTTCTCAGTGACAGCCCAGAAGCGATTTCCTCTATCGTGGGGGCTATATGAGACAGCGGGGCAATCACAGGAAGATCCTCCCCAGTCACGCCATCTGGGCTTGATTTAAGAGAGTCTAAAACGTCAGATGCTGCCGCTTCCCCTTCCTTGTGAGGAGGTAAAGAGGATGGTGCTGCGGGTGGTGGCATCAGAAGAGAGTCCTTGCTCCTTGTACTCTCATCCTCGTCATAGTCATCATCATCTGAATCATCTACCAAGAAATATAAAAGAAAGGTAAAGTATTTTGTGCTTGTAAAATCTCTTTAAAACTTTCCAGCAAATAATCAGCTTTTACATTTTTCCCCCTTTTTAAAATCCCAAAAGTGTTATTAACTTCCTAATCAATGTTTTCCAATGGTTCTTTCTGTAAATTGTAAATGAAGTACACTGTAGGCATACAACTTTATATTTATCTGATGAAAATGCTTCATGAACTTGCTTACATTAGCTAGTAACACCTGCTTGGTTAGTGTCTGTTTTCTAAAATGACTCTTTTTCTTACCCAATTATAATCATTTGTAGTTTAACTAGTTCTCAATCCCAACAGGGCTCTTTATCTGAACTACAATAAGTCTTTCCAATGATACTTTCTGTATACTATAAACTAAGTGAAACTAGGCATATGATTTTGATTTTTTTTTATGCTTTAACTTCTCTTCTAAAATTTTGCAGTAAATATTTGGTTTTACCATTCTTTCTTTCCTGGTTCTTTTTCTTACCCAATTGTAATCATTTGTACTTTATAAACTTCAATACCAAAAGCATCCTGACTTCAAATCATTGTTTTCCAATGGTACTTTCTGTAATCAGAGGGCTCCCTTTACATATGTTAGAATGGAAAATATCTTATTGCCCAGGAAACAAAAATGGAAATACAGACAGAATGTCAAGACTAAAATCCAATCAACATGTGGATTCCCATTCAGAAATGTCAGAATCTTTGGTCCACTGCATCGAAGCTGAGACAAGCGTGATATCTGAATCAATACAAACAAAGTCAATCAGAAGAACTTCAACAAAAAGACAAAGCCACTATGACGGATACTCAGAATGACCTCCATGTTCCACAGTACGTCCGATGGTACAAGAGAAGCTGTCAATTTATCAACAATGGTGAATAACCTGAATTTCATTAGAGAGCGTCTGCAGGTTGATCATATTATTAGTCAGGTGATTGATTGGAAAAGAAACGATAATCAACCATCGAAAAACAGACTTTAGGGAAGCCCTCAATCCTTAAGAAAATCATGGCAAAAATAAGTCAGAGTGGAGCTGGCTGATGACATTCTGTACAGACGACTACTTTTACCAGGGCGAACAATGATGCAAACAGTCATACTGAATCAGATGATACCTGGTATTCTACATATGTTCCAAGGCAATGCCTTCGCTGGTCATCTTGATCTTGATAAAACACTTGAGAAAGTAAAGACACTTTGCTTCTAGCCGTATATGCAAAGGGATGTTAGAACATTTTGTTCTAATTGCATGGCTTTTATTGCAGAAATAAGTCAACTCCGAGCTACAGAGCCCCTCTACAGAATATATCGACCACAAGATCAATGCAACTTGCATGCGCTGACATAACAGAACTCCCGACCACCATAAAGAAAACCCTATGTACTTGTCATCATGGATCCTTTTTCTAAGAACGTAAATCTCTATCCAATGTCAGATCAAAAGTAACGACCATCGCTAAATGCCTTTTGAGCATTTCATAAGAGAACATGGTATTCCTGAGCAGCTGCAACGGACCAGGGCTGTCAGTTTGATGGAGATCTTGTCCGTACCCTTTGTCAAGCATTAGGAATAACTAAAACCAGAACAACAGCATACCACCCACAAATAAACTCATCCAAACGTTCAACAGAACTTTCAAAGATCACGTGTCAAAATATCTTGCTGCCAACCCAGGGTTATGGGCAAATTGAATTCCCTTTTATCTCGGCGAAACATGCCCCCACTACATATAGCCCATATTTCATTCTAGACAGCAGACAACCGAGAGTGCTGGCCTCTCTTATAGTTTCTCCTCTCAAATGCTGGAGCAATGCAACTGTAGGAACTCCAGCCGAGTACTATTCATCACTGAAACGCTGCGTTCAGAATGCATTCCAGTGTGTCAGTGAGGAAACCATAGACGCCCGGCAAAGACAAAAGTATTAATACGAACACCATGTGCGATATCATGCATATATTCTAGGAGAACTTGTGCTGTTGGACAATTCAGCCAGTATTAAGTCAAAGTTTTTGCCAAAGTGGACTGGACCTTTTAAGATCCTGAAACCCATGACAAATTTAATTTCATTTATTTGTTTTTTCACAACATATTTACATATAATTACAGAAGAGTTTTATTTACAATTGTATTATGAAATTTACAATATATGTATATACAGAAGAATATATATGGTTGTGAAAGGAAGTGTTGTATAAAAACTCTGGCAGTTTAACTGAGTACAACACTCCCAAATAAAAACAAAAATGATAACAAATTTGGTAGTACAAAACACCCAAACTACATCCCACCTGACCCCAGGTAAATAAAGTAAGGATGTAAGTGTTTAACAATAAAAAAGAATTATTAAAACAAATTAATAGTTCCATGATGCATTTATGTTTAAGGGTTTTTCTAAAACAGACCAGGAATTTGCAGCTTTGTACATCAATTGAGAGGAAATTCCAGGTATCAATTGCACAGTTGCGCAAATTAAATCTTATAATGTTGGTGCGACAGGGAACATAATGGATGTTGTTTTATGGACGGGTATTGTAGTTGTGCGTGTCTTTGTTTGTCCTAAACATCTTTATAATAGGTGGCGAAAGATTATTGTTAGTAGCTCGGTAAGCAATGGTGGCAAGATTGATGTTAATGAGATCTGGTAGTTTAAGGAGGTTACTAGTACTGTCACGATAATAAGCATTGTTGATATGTCAGATGGCCCGTTTTTGTAAAATAACTAATTTATTTAAGAACGATTTAGCAGCACTCGACCTAACATTGCAATAGTAAGATAAATGAGGTAAAATAAGTGTTTGATACAAGGACTTTAAAATCATTCGTGGAATGAAATGTTTCAATTTTGACAAGTTACCAACACCTTTCGAAATCTTATTGGAAATTGAATGAATATGATCAGACCAAGAAAGATTTGAATCAATATAGACCTCTAAGAATTTTGTGGTACTGTATCTACTTTACTAATTTTAATGCTATTGAAGTGGATAGTAACATCCCAATCTTTATCAAGTGGTCCAAATACTACATACTTAGTTTTACTAATGTTAAGAGACAACTTGTTTGCAGAGAACCATTCATAAAATTGAGATAAATCAAAACAAACAGTATTTTTTAACTCATGTGTGTCACTACCCTGATAAAAAATATTTATAATAATAATGAATACTTGTTATGCACCAGTATCCATCAAAAGTGATGCTCATGGCGCAGCGACACAGCAATTAATGCAAAACAATGTGAACAAAAAAGAAATAAGAGTTAAGAATAATGCAAAATACATACATACAAGAACAAATATAAGCTTAAAATTGAACAGAATCAAAAGTGTTATCCGCAAATAAAGTCAGTGATGACTGTGAAGACACATTGCTTATATCATTGGTATATATAATAAAAAGAAGTGGACCTAATACCGAACCTTGTGGAACTCCACATTTAACATTATAAAGATCAGAGCTACAATTATTATAATACACGAACTGATGCCTATTACAAAGATAACTATGAAAACACGCAAGTGTATTACCTCTTATGCCATAGAATGATAACTTATTTAAAACGATTTAATGATCAATAGTATCGAAGGCCTTTGAAAGATCTAAAAAGACACCAACTGCTGAATGATGAACAGTCTATAATATATCGAATCAAATCCAGGATACACAGAATCCCTCTAGCCGACTCCAGAGTTGTTCATCATAATTGCTTGAAGCATACAAAACAGCTGTTGCAAACCGTCCACCCATTTCAACTCCTTCTTTCACGCTACCTCATTACAAATCTCTTTCAGGGTCATTACCCCCTGTACCCCCCTGTACACCCCACACATTTCCAGTCCGTGGATAATCAGAATACGATTCAAAACCCGACACTCAACAACACTCAAAACTCGGGAAATACGACAGCAAGACAAACTAGCGCGCAACCTGCTTCGCAAATACCGGTGCAAACAAGGTCGGGTAGAGTAATTAGAAGATCAAATTATTATGCTTATTAATTACATTACGTATGAATATTCTATTCTTGGTGTATAACTTTGAATAAGAGACTATATATTTAAAGTACCCTATGACTTGGAATTGTTTTGTTTGTTTTTTCTCTTGAAAGGTTTTAAGTTTTTTATTTATCCAATTATATCAACTTATTGTTAAAGGTATGGACATCTAATAGCAACTTGAAATTGAATTGCTTTAAAATGTATTTTGACTTGGACTATGACTTTGATTACGATATGACTTTGATTACGATATGACTTTGATTATGATATGACTGTGATTACAATGCGACTTTGATAACGATATGACTTTGATTACGATATGACTAATTATGATATGACTTTGATTATGATATGACTTTAGATTACAATATGACTTTGATAAGGATGACTTTGATTACGATATGACTTTTATGACATGTGGCACGATTCTTGCACCTTTGATTTGTGGGCCCATTGTCATAATTCGTGCTGCCTTTAGAATGATTCTACTGTAGCTTCATTTGGCATAATTCTTGCACCCTTTTGAAAGATTCTTAATCCCTTTAAAGAGGGCATAACTATTACGACATGGGTTTTCATATGACTCTCACTTGATTATTTGGACAATTTGATAGAGAATTCTTCCAAAATTTGTGTTGGTTGTAATAGCAGAAATTGGAGAATAAAAGCAAAAATAATATTCGTTCTCATCAGCTCATGTTCTTGCTCGTAAAGAATTGGTGAACTTGTTATGACGTCACCCCCAGAACTAAATTTCTTGCGACACTTTCACATTACGCAAACAACATAGGCCTAGTGTTATCATGTGTGTTCCTTGAAATTTGACGTATTTACACTAGGAGTGGAAAGATTTTTCAGCAATACATTTCTTACCAAGCTGTTATCATTTTCTTAAACATAGACCCTATATTCAAATAAGTCATATCTTCAAGTTTTATGAAAATATATCATCACTTTTCGAAACGCCGTATGATCCAGCCTAAGTGTTGCAAAGCTCATGTATAACGTTAGGCCTAACACTGAAACTTGTAAGTTTATGAAGTTGAACATGACGCATTGAATATTTTTTTCAATTAATTTGACCTTTCACGCAATAATATCATATATTGTATGTACATTATTGTCATAAATTTAAATGTAGCAAAAATTATCACGATGTATAAGTTTTTACAATAGAAATTATTGGTTGAAAAAAATTGTTCAAAATTTTTCCTGCTCAAGCAGCGGCCTAACATAGTAAATTCTAATGCAAAACCTAATGTTAAAATTACCCATTGACTTAGTACATTGATTTGTTCCAAAATGAAATTTTTAACTTGCGAATTTTAACAGGCTTGACTTAACTTTTAATTATTGCAAACATTGACATCTATATGAAAACATTTATTTACATCAGAAACGGCCTGATATATCAATATCAATGTCTTCTGAAGAACAGGAATTGCGTCGCAAAGGAGACACTTGCTTATGGAATTAGCACTGTATTTGTATGTATGTTTGAATTCACTGATGAGATTCATTAGTTGTTGTGCTCCTTAAAATTTTAAACAGTCAGACCCAATCTGATATATAAGCAGGTCGGGTCAGACTTTTCCTCTTTATTTTCTTTATTCTGAAAACCACAAGCAATTAGGATTAAATTTCCCTTATCAATGCCTCCATTATACTAGTTCTCCATTTCGTCCTGGGTTGTTGTGGAAGTTGGTGTTGAGTATCATATTAGCAATGGATGAAGTTCTTATTGTGTGGTTGAGTGCTTATTTCAATTAAGATAAGTGGTCCCATTATTTGCTACAGTAAGTTTGTGGCTATGATTTGCTGGAACAAATTTTCAAGGAGAAGAACAAGTCATGTTGTTCTGGAAGTAATGTCACATGGTTTCTTTTCGGGACTTTTAATAGAATGTAGTGTTTTTGATATTAATGAACTATGCAAAACTGTTATAAAATAAATGGTTAATTTTTGTGTCATGCCCTCTTTAAACACCCTTTTGCATTATTCTTCTGCATGTTGTCATTATTCTTGTCCCTTTGGCATGATTCTTGTACTCCACGAGATTCACCAGGGTCACAAAATGCTTTATTGAATCATTCATTGTTTTACAAAAAATACTTAATGGTGCTGCTCGGTTGATTTTCAGACTACCAAAATTTTCTCACATTAATGCTGTTTTAAAGTCCCTTCACTGGTTACCAGTCAAACAAAGAATTGATTATAAAATTATTTTACAAGTTTTCAAGTGCATTAAAGGCCTTGCTCCAAAATATTTATGTGAAATGGTAGTTGAAAAACCATCCCGCTATGACTTTCGTTTCAAGTCCCTATTTGTTCCCCGTATTAAGCATAAAACTCTTGGCGAAAGGGCCTTTGCTAATGAAGGTCCTTGGTTGTGAAATTCACTCCCACCAACTGAACTCAAATGTATTGATAATGTATCCCTGACCTCCTTTAAAACTAAGCTTAAAACATTTTTGTTTAAAAAGACATTAGTCTAATGTGCAGCTTGATCTATTTTATTTCTATTTATGTTATCATTTCTGTATTCTTATTTTTGTTTTCGTATCTAATTTCCTTGTATGTAAAGCGCTTTTAAATGTTTTTACAAAATTAGTGTTATATAAATTCATGTATTATTATTTACACACTTGAAGGTTTCACAAAGAAATTATTGTACTTATTTTGGCTAATCTTAATCTTCCATCAAGTATATTCTATAAATTCTCCCTCTAAGTAACAAGCAATCAAAAGTTTTGATAAAATGCTTTTTAAATCTATTCAATCACAGAGCTACTTTATTTTGTTCTTGGAAGAACCGACAAGAATACTTAAAATAAACAACCTTTACCTATCATAACAAAAACACAGCACAAAGACGTCTAAATGTACACTAAAGTTGCCAAAATCAACTGTCAACTTATAAAATTCTTCAATAAGGATAATTCATCACTTGCCAATATTATGAATATTCTCTACTCTCCCATAACAAAATAAAAAAATGCTCTAATAAATTCAATTTGCTTTAATAAAGTACTTCTTCAATAATGAAAGCTGAGTAACAAACCATCCTCCAGGGTAATAAAAAGCAATCTGGCATAAAAAAAAAAGAGCTTCACAAAATACAGAATTCAATTAAGAATTAATCAACTTCTTTTGTCTGGACTTCTGTTTTTGATTTGCTAGCAATTTTATACAATCTAAAATGGTTCATGGACAAGGGTAAAGAATTACAACAGACAATTAAAAGACGAAAGGATTTACATCAGAAAATAACAAAGTTGCCAAGTTATCTATAACAACAAATTAGCATGTGAATTTGCATATTGATGCCTGAAAATTAAAAAAAGCTCAAAAATGTTCAATTTGTAACCACTATTGGTTATTTTTCTTGCTATTTTCAATATATACAGCAGCTTAGCCAATGTTGACTCTTATAGGGAGTGAAATGTCTCACATTTTTTTTCAGCTCTATATCTTTTGTAAAGATATAGATTTAGCATAATTATTATGTTGTTATGTTGTATGAATTAATAATTACTTTATTGTTCAACGATCCCATTATCCTGTTGTTTTTGAATAATAATTGTCTTTTTTTGTATGGGCATGTATTTTTGTGTCTATGTTCGTGTTTTTTTGTGTTTAAAACACTATAATTCTCTTTTGATCAAAAATTGTTAAATCAATGTACTTATTTTTGTATGTAATAGGCTGGAGGCCTGAACATTGAATGCAATAAATAAAATATAAATATATGGTGATTTTTTGTATTTTAGGTCATTTATTATTTAACCCCCTCCCCCAAAAAAAAAAAAAAAAATAATAATAATAATCCCACTTACTTTGACTCGTAGCATAAACCTTTAATAACAAAATAAAAAGGCATTTTTAAATCACAGCACATATTGGCTTAAAACTCCCCGCAGATTTTTTTTGCTATAATAAAGAACAATTCAACACAGCACATTAGAACTGTGTAATAAGATACAGTCCTTTGTGTTATTACATGATACCCAAACCCCTACCTTGATCAAGAAAGAAGCAGGGTGTCCTGACCAAAAGGGGCATTTATAAGGCATCATGGGCACTTTGAGGGAATGTTGGAGGCACTTGAAATGTAAATAAGGAAGTTATCAATAAAACAAGTAGTGTCTCTGTATCTTTTTATTTATGGGGAAATGAAACCAAGCATGAAAAGAAAGCAAAAAAGGTCTCAAAAGTATGTTTTTGAGAACAAAATGTAGAGTGCTTAGTGAAAAGGGGCAGGGAGGAGGCAATGAGGGGCAGGGAAGAGGCAATGAAGGGCAGGGAGGAGGCAATGAGATGCAGGGTGGAGCATCCCTCTGATAAAGTGAAACTAGGGGCCTGATACCATTCTTAATGGTGGCTTACATGTTTAGTGGTTGTTAGAGTACTTAGCATTTATTAAAATATCAGTAAATCCATATCACTTTCTGCTGACAGTGCCAGTACCAGTCACCACAAACTGAAGGGGAGGGCAGGCACCCAAACATATGTTGGGAGCCATGCCAGCTTTTCAATGGACTGGGCCATGTAACAATCTGTCAGCAAACCTAAAAGATAGTAGAGACAATCCAAGGTTCCCCCCACCTTGTCACTTTGATGAACTGGAAATACAATCTTGGACAAAAGCGGGAGGGACAATTCCCCAAGTCCTCCCTTGTCCAGGTCCTCCCTTGTCCAGGTCCCTCCCTTGTCCAAGTCCTCCCTTGTTCAAGTCCTCCCTTGTCCAAGTCCTCCCTTGTCCAAGTCCTCCCTTGTCTCCAAGTCCTCCCTTTGTCCTCCCCAAGTCCTCCCCCAAGTCCTCCCTTGTCCAGTCCTCCCTTGTCCAAGTCCTCCCTTGTCCAAGTCCTCCCAAGTCCTCCCTTGTCCAAGTCCTCCCTTGTCCAAGTCCTCCTTGTCCAAGTCCTCCCTTGTCCAAGTCCTCCCTTGTCCAAGTCCTCCCTTGTCCAAGTCCTCCCTTGTCCAAGTCCTCCCTTGTCCAAGTCCTCCCTTGTCCAAGTCCTCCCTTGTCCAAGTCCTCCCTTGTCCAAGTCCTCCCTGGTCCAAGTCCTCCCTGGTCCAAGTCCTCCCTGGTCCAAGTCCTCCCTTGTCCAAGTCCTCCCTTGTCCAAGTCCTCCCTTGTCCAATGTCCAAGTCCTCCCTTGTCCAAGTCCTCCCTTGTCGTGCCGCTATTACCCACTGAACAAATATTTTTGAGACAGTCAATTCTTGAACTTTGCAAAAGCAGCAACTTGAACATCTCCTTGATGGACTGAGATCTCAAAATGTTAACGATGCTTTTAGTGTTCTTTGTACTTGCCATATATGCTGGATATACACTGACCGCTAGTCTTACCCTTAACATTTTGATACTGACCTGCTTTTCTTGAAGGTCCGGCAGCCATAGCCTGGCGGACACTGTCCTGGGGGTCCTCGTCAGCCAGTTCATTAATATCGGAATAATCAATAGCTGCTGCATCCTTTAAATCTGAGATCGAAGAAAAGAAACACTTTTGCTGCACTTTATCTCTTTCACCTGGTGGGGTGGGGAGGAGGAGGGGAGGGAGGAGGAGTTGGAAGAGGGGAGGGAGAAGGGGAATAGGAGGTGAGGGGGAGGGAAACAATAAATATATGTCGGAAATTGTTTTCTTTAAATTATCATGTGCATCACACCATTTAACAGAGATAGATCAACTATATTGAGGATTGTCCCATCCATAAAGTTGCCACCGTTAACCAGGTGTAAGTTTAACAAATGTTAAATAACATCTATAAAATAAGTATTGTCGCTAAATAGGGAATACAAATAATAGATGGGGAAATAAAAATAATAGAAAATAGGGGAGAAAAAAAAATTAGATACAAACACCAAAATAGTTTTTGTATTTTGTTTATGTTCAGCTTTGTGTATAAATTACAATTTACGAAATCTATTTGACAAACAAAGGGACATTTGGAGACAAGATGCCATGGCTGTCATTTATTAATGCACTTTCTTTTCAATAATAAATTTTCTATTGCATACCTAAGACCAAAAGCAGACCTAATGATAATTTGTGCAAAACAGTGATCCAGGGTCCCTTTTAGCAGATAATCATTTTTTACCATGTATGACAACAAACAAAAGATGCTTAGTGCATTATTGGTATTGGTAAAATACTTGGTTTGGTGCTCAGCGTAAAGGATCGGAGAAGGAAAGAATAAAACTTGTGAGGCGTGTGTTGGCTGCAGCTTTAAACCTCAATAGTTTATATCAAGAGCTTTGAGCATAGGTGTAGGAACGGAGGGGAAGGGGGGGGGGAGGCCTCAAATGTTGCAGTGACCTACATGGTGCCCCAACAACTAAGTCAATTTTTACCATTCAACTAGTGTTATAGCATATCTTTGTGACTCCCCCTCCCCCTCCTCCAATGAAGAACATGTTCCTATGCCAATAACTTTGAGCATGATTGTAAACAGAAGCATTACATTAGAACTGAACATGAACATTAATTATGCAAGGTCTCTTCTCTACAGGTTATATACAATTTACCCCTCACCCTCTTCTTCTGCACTTGTGTTCTCTGTAACTTCATCATAATCTTCGTCTCATCTTCCTTGTTGTTCTCATTCTCCGTCAGCTCCTGGGCAAGGTTCTCTAACCCACTCAACACTGCCAACTCGGTTAAATGCCTCTTGGATTCCTGGCAAAATAAAAACACAAAAATTTCTTCAGGTTTTAAGATAACTACAGTACAATCTTGGCCAAAAGTAGTTGGGACAATGTGTTTGCAAAGTGCACAACATTAAAATGGTTGGAGCAAATTGCTGCTTGAAAATTTGAGTGATTTTGCATAATGAATAACTCTGGCTATAAATTTTCAGTCCAATGCATCCAAACTCACCACAGTGTTTATAACTCACTTATGAAAACATTCTTTAAAAGTCCAAATGGATCCTCAGCACACATTACATGCATGACTTGGTCCTGCAGTAACCAAATCCACAATACCTGGCACTTCACAATAAGTTTCATCGTGTGCATATAGATGATTGTGATTGTGAATGTAATTACTGATGTGTAAAATCACTGAACTATCTGTGGTGGGTTTCTTAATTGCTTCTAGCAGAGTCTAATAGTCATACCCACCGAATTGGAGGTTCTTGCCGGTGAAAAGATTGAAAATTTGTAGCGGGGATTAGGCGTAATGGTTCCAACAATTTTGGTTACAAATGATTCGTAAGAATGTTGTGTAAGAAATATGAAAATCATTGAAAAGATAATGCACAATTCAGATGTAATATGCGACTTCATGAGACTAGCTCCTAATAAGTATACATGTACATGCTCTGTGGATTGATAGGTAATGCTTGTAATATAAATCTATTTTTCTTAAAGGATTATTGTTAATATTCATTTTATTTTATATGATCAAGGACCATTAAAGAAACAAATTGGTAAAAAAACCATGTTGATATCTTATTACCCCACCAATGAAGTTGGACAAAAGTTATGTTTTCACCTCCGTTTGTCTGTCTGTTTGTTTGTCTGTTTGTTTGTCTGTCATTAAGATATCTCAAGAACTGATGACTGGATTTGGATTACATTTGGTGTGTGGTTTTGTTACTGCTTAAGGAAGAAGTGGTTACAATTTGGGACATATTGGTAACAGGGGGGGGGGGTAGAAAGGGGGGGTAGAAATGGAGGGGTGAGATATTTTAGGGCAAGATTTATCAAAAGTTAGTTGAAACTTTCCAATAGAATGTGCTGAAACAAAGCCATGAAAGAACAGCCATAAAATCAATTTTCTGGACTCAAAGAAAATCAAGTGAAGTGGCTTCTGGTATCAAAGAAATCAAAACAATTGGTTTCTGCCATAAGTGAAAATGATGGATGTGATTCTACCCTGAATAGAGCTAAAACAATGAATGCTTAGCCTGAATTACACTGAAAACAATGATCATAAGTGATGATCCTGAAGTGTTTAAAATGTAAATGGCAATGAGGATCAACAGTGAGAAAAAGATTGTTTGGGGTATAACTTGGTGGGTCCAAGGTTTCTGAAGTAGATTGTATTCCAGTGGGGAATGGACAGGGCAGGTTTCTGAGGTAGATTGTATTCCGGTGGGGAATGGATAGGGGCGGGGGTATGCACTCTGCAGAGTGCTATAATTCTAGTTCGTTTTGGAGATTGCATTTTCAAGATTTCATCAGTGTTTAATATGATGTCATATTAGGCAGATCCAAGACAATTCCGATGTATTACTATAAAAACATTTGTTTACTTAAGAGTGTACAGTTCATGAGCAGATGGGTAAAGTAGGTTTTTATAAAGTGCATATTATACCCCAGCTAATAATTAAACAAAAAATGTTTCCAATAATCTATGAAGAGGAAATTAATTTTCAAAGAAATACACAAAAAATTGTCTTGAATTTGCCTTTATGACATCACACTGACACTGTGAGGTCACTTTTCAACAGACTCCCGCAATCTTTGAAATGCAATAACTTCTAAACGGAAAAAGATATCAACATGATTTTTACACGAAATTGTTTCTTTAGTAGTCCTCTATCAAATATATGTGAAGAATTCACAGGAATATTCCTTTTGCCCATATCTAAAACACATGAGAAAAAATTAGCCAAAATTGTTCAATCCTGTCAAACATTCATAAATCAAAGCATAAACTTATGTTTTTTGAGGAGTTGGGTGTTTGTATCTACTGTAGTTACTAAAGAAAAATCCATTTGCTAAATCTTTCAGTTTTTCATGATGCATGATAATAAATTCCAAGGGAAATACATCAAAGATGACATTGGGGAGTAAGATAATTTTGCTCAGCTTATGCTGATGTGATTTTGATAAGAACAAAACAGGATAAGAATAAGAAGATGGTCTATAACAGCGATTCTTAATAGGCAGCCCGTGGGCCAAACAAATCTGGCCTGCGAGACAAGACAATCTGGTCTGTGAACAATAGTCATGGTGGAAAAATATATATAGTAGATCGATACGAATGAGATCAATAAAAGTCGCAAAATCCTGGTTTATTTTGGGTTTTTCTAATCTGTCGTAAATCCGTATCGCGCATGCTCTCAGCTTGTTTGTATTCAGGGATTGTTTTGACGGGTTTTGTTTGTCATGTGATGCTGGTTTTGCCACGCGATTGGCCCGCTGCCTGAGGCTGTTGTCAAATGGTGGCCTTTAGAAAAAATCAATTAAGAAACTGTGGTCTATAAGATAACCTTTCGTGGTTAATCATGCAAAGCATAATTTGATAGGTTTAGCCGATAGTTATCAATTGCTACAATTGGAAAATTCCCAGGAAATTTAATTTCACTATTAACCCTTAAAGGATTAGTTCAGGGGTCAATCAGGTCCATCTTATACGAAAGAGGACTTCAAAAGACAAAATATAGTGAAAAAAGCATTCAAAAATCTTATTTTGTTAAGGAGATATTAAAGGATCAGTTCAGTGGTCAAGCAAGTCCATCTTATATGAAAGAATGAAACAAAATAGTGAAGAAAGCTTTCAAAAATCCTATTCTGTTAAGGAGATATTAAAGGATTAGTTTAGTGGTCAAGCAAGTCCATCTTATATGAAAGAGGACTTCTAAATGGTGAAGAAAGTATCAAAAATCTTATTCTGTTAAGGTGATATTAAAGGATCAGTTCAGTGGTCAAGCAAGTCCATCTTATATGAAAGAATGAAACAAAATAGTGAAGAAAGCTTTCAAAAATCTTATTCTGTTAAGGAGATATTTAAGGATTTGTTCAGCCGTCAAGCAAGTCCATCTTATAAAAAGGACTTCAAAAGAAAGAAAGCATTCAAAAATCTTATTTTGCTAAGGAGATATTAAAGGATTAGTTCAGTGGTCAAGCAAGTCCATTTTATAAAAGAGGACTTCAAAAGAAACAAAATGGTGAAGAAAGCATTCAAAAATCTTATTCTGTTAAGGTGATATTAAAGGATCAGTTCAGTGGTCAAGCAAGTCCATCTTATATGAAAGAATGAAACAAAATAGTGAAGAAAGCTTTCAAAAAATCTTATTCTGTTAAGGAGATATTTAAGGATTAGTTCAGCCGTCAAGCAAGTCCATCTTATAAAAAGGACTTCAAAAGAAAGAAAGCATTCAAAAATCTTATTTTGCTAAGGAGATATTAAAGGGTTAGTTCAGTGGTCAAGCAAGTCCATTTCATAAAAGAGGACTTCAAAAGAAACAAAATAGTGCAGAAAGCATTCAAAAATCTGATTCTGTTAAGGAGATATTAAAGGATTAGTTCAGTGGTCAAGCAAGTCCATCTTATATGAAAGAAAGAAACAAAATAGTGAAGAAAGCTTTCAAAATTCTATTCTGTTAAGGAGATATTAAAGGATTACTTCAGTGGTCAAGCAAGTCCATCTTATATGAAAGAGGACTTCAAAAGAAACAAAATAGTAAAGAAAGCATTCAAAAATCTTATTCTGTTAAGGAAATATTCAAAAATTAATTCATTGGTCAAGCAAGTCCATCTAATATGAAAGAGGACTTCAAAAGAAACAAAATGGTGAAGCATTCAAAAATCTTATTCTGTTAGGAAATATTAAAGATTACTTTAGTGGTCAAGCAAGTCCATCTTATATTAAAGAAGACTTCTAAATGGTAAAGAAAGCATTCAAAAAATTTATTCTGTTAAGGAGATATTAAAGGATTACTTTCAGTGGTCAAGCAAGTCCA
Organism: Chiridota heheva; assembly: GCA_020152595.1. Taxonomy (NCBI): domain Eukaryota; kingdom Metazoa; phylum Echinodermata; class Holothuroidea; order Apodida; family Chiridotidae; genus Chiridota; species Chiridota heheva. The sequence goes on from JAIGNY010000269.1 coordinate 870,287, forward strand.
TCATCTTATATGAAAGAGGACTTCAAAAGAAACAAAATGGTGAAAAAAGCATTCAAAAATCTTATTCTGTTAAGGAGATATTCAAGTTTTAAAGCTCTGTCTAATTTGTGTATAAGTGACTGGTGTAGTAAGTCTACGAAAATGGAAAGTCGGCTTCTTCATCCTCACATTCTTAACAATTGTTAATGTGTTTTAAAGAAGTTTATTTAATTTTGTTCACTATTTAAATTATTTTCCCTCAAACTTTCTTCAGGTGCTATGTTATAAATACCCTTCCTAAATTCAGTTTTACTACTTTTTTGACATATCCCATGCTTTATAAGCCACAAAATAGCAGGACAAAATATGATAGAATACATAAAGACTGATGAATCTAAGACTATGATATCACAACTAGTCTGATTTCAGTAATTTCTACACAAATGATACCAAATTTAAACATGAATATCTCCTTAATGGAATAAGATTTTTAATGCTTTCTTTACTATTTTGTTACTTTTGAAGTCTCTTTCATAAAAGATAGACTTAATTAACCCTGAACTTATCCTTTAAAGAACCACACCGTTTAAATTGTGACTGTAATATTTGAAACTGTTTTTTCAAAATTAATTTTCACAACTTTCATTTTCTATCATTACAAGTTTCGTTTATATAAATGCTAAGACAATGAACTTTCAAATAAAAAAAGTCAAATTAAAAAAATCAACATAAATTGCAAAATTGCAAATTTTAGGCAAAATTAGGTCAATTATATTTAAGCTTGTATTTTTTCTTTGTGAATAATGAAAACGGAGGATTTCTTTTACATACTTAGATTGTTTGTGAGATTTCCTTTTCATTGATACTAATCTAATCTTTTTCTCAAAGCAAAACATGTAAAAACAATACAAAATAAATAATAATCACCCCTGTAAATTACACGTGAAAAACAAAGCTGCGCATCCGCTTCTGGTTTCGAACTGGGGCCATCCACGTAAACTTCACGTACACTAACCACTGCACTACACTGGGTGTGTTTCAGTGTGTGAGTTTGTTTTAAGTCTTAAATTATGGTGTGAATGAAGAGGGGATAATTGCTCCTTGTATTTTCAATTGAAAATATGTTAAGTAAGCTTCCCAATACTTTTTTTCGTGTAGGGAACTTCTATTGCAAAACTACGACTTTTGCCAAATTTGGTCTCAAAAAGGCAAAAAATCATGATAATTTTCACAACTTTTCAGCACACTGGTAAGATCTTTAGATGCAGTAACTCCAAGACGGATAAAATATCAACATGGTTTTTATGCCAATTTCTTTCTTTAATAGTTCTCTTATCATACTGTATGAAAATGAAAATTCCATGAATATTTCTTCAAAAGTATAGAAATATACTGTACCAAACATTTGATAACCATCAGTAATAAACCAATCCCCAAAATATTTACATGCTCCAATTCAATAGCTAGGTCATTTTAAGACACATCTTTTTATTCCAAAAAATTTGAGCACGTCACGTTTATGGCAGAATGAATAGAACAAAATATCATCAAACAAAAACAAATTTACCAGGGGAGCTGACATTTACAAGTGGACACTCCCTGAGTAACTTCAAACATGAGAATCTAATTGATCACACAAACAATAGAAACATAACATAATTTATTTTCTCCGAAATTGCATTAGCTAGTTGCTCTTAAGTTGTTTTAGGAGACTGGTTGTGATTTGATACAAAGTAGCTTATCCAAACATTGGCAGTCGACCAAAAACCTCCATCGTAAAGCTGATGTATACTTGTATAAATAAGAAATCAAAAGTTGCAAATCTCATGAAAGGACACAATTTGAAATAAAAGGTGGATTAAGAATGTGTTTAAGCTTAATTAATGGGATTAAGAATGTGTTTAAGCTTAATTAATGGGATTAAGAATATGTTTAAGCTTAATTTATGGGATTAAGAATGTGTTTAAGCTTAATTTATGGGATTAAGAATGTTTAAGCTTAATTTATGGGATTAAGAATGTGTTTTAAGCTTAATTCAATGGATTAAGATTAGGTTTAAGCTTAATTTATGGGATTAAGAATGTGTTTAAGCTTATTTAATAGGATTAAGAATGTGTTTAAGCTTAATTTATTGAGATTAAGAAATGTGTTTAAGCTTAATTTATGGATTAAGAATGTGTTTAAGCTTAATTTATGGGATTAAGAATGTGTTTAAACTTAATTTTATGGGATTAGAATGTGTTTAAACTTAAATAATGGGATTAAGAATGTGTTTAAGCCTAATTAATGGAATTAAGAATGTGTTTAAGCTCAATTTATGGGATTAAGAATGTGTTTAAGCTTAATTTGTTGGAATTAAGAATGTGTTTAAGCTTAATTTAATGGGATTAAGAATGTGTTTAAGCCTAATTAATGGGATTAGAATGTGTTTAAACTTAATTTATGGGATTAAGAATGTATTTCAAGCTTAATTAATGGGATTAAGTTTAAGCTTATTTAATGGGAATTAAGAATGTGTTAAAGCTTAATTTATGGGAATAAGAATGTGTTTAAGCTTAATTTATGGAATTAGGAATGTGTTTAAGCTTATTTATGGGATTAAGAATGTTTTAAGATTAAATAATGGATTAAGAATGTTTTTAAACTTAATTATGGGATTAAGAATAAGTTTAAGCCCAATTAATGGATTAAGAATGTGTTTAAGCTTAAATAATGGGATTAAGAATGTTTTTAAGCTTAATTAATGGGATTAAGAATGTGTTTAAGCTTAATTTAATAAGATTAAGAATGTGTTTAGGCTTAATTTATGGATTAAGAATGTGTTTAAGCCTAATTAATGGAATTGAGAATGTGTTTAAGCTTAATTAATGGGATTAAGAATTAAGTTTAAGCCAAATTAATGGGTTTAAAATGTGTTTAAAGCTCAATTTATGGGATTAAGAATGTGTTTAAGCTTATTTAATGGAATTAAGAATGTGTTTAAGCTTATTTAATGGAATTAAGAATGTTTTAAGTTTAAAATAATATAATTAATTGTTTTTAAGCTTAATTAATGAAATTAAGAATATGTTTAGGCTTAATTAATGGGCAGATTTTGAGAAGCAACAATAAACTAAATTACTTTAAAACTTAAAACCTTGAAAATTGCACACACACACAAAAAAATTAAACTTTGACTATTCTCAAAAAGATTTTTGAATTTTTAGATTTAATAAGTCATCCCAAGACCAACTTTTTATTCCAAAAATTTTGAGCATGTCACGTTAACGGCAGAATAGATATTAACAAATATAATCAAACAGAATGAAGTTTTATACCAAGGGAGCAGACATTTCACTGTTCACACTATATGTTGAAATTTGAAGGGAATTATTGGTTTCACCAACTTAATCTGTGCTGAGCTTTAGATGTCATGTGTTATTTATGCAATAGCAAATTCCCCTTTGTAATTTGTTTAAGGGAGAATTCTAATAAAAGAGGAAGGATTCTAATAAAAGAGGGGAAATTCTAATAAAAGAGGGGAAATTATAATAAAAGAGGGAGAATTCTAATAAAAGAGGGGGAATTCTAATAAAAGAGGGGGAATTCTAATAAAGAGGGGAATTCTAATAAAGAGGGGAGAATTCTAATAAATTCTAATAAAAGAGGGGAATTCTAATAAAGAGGGGGAATTTTAATAAAAATTCTAATAAAAAAGAATTCTAATAAAAGGGAGAATTCTAATAAAAGGGGGAATTCTAATAAAAGAGGGGATTTCTAATAAATGAGGAAGGATTCTAATAAAGAGGGAATTCTAATAAAAAAGAGGGGATTTCTAATAAAAAGGGGAATTCTAATTTCTGATAAAAAGAGAGGGAAATTCTAATAAAAGAAGGGGAATAAAAGAGAGGGAACTCTTAAAGAAGAAAATTCTAATAAAAGAGGGGATTCTAATAAAAAAATTCTAATAAAAAGGGGAATTCTAATAAAGAGGGGAATTCTAATAAAAGAGGGGGAAAATTCTAATAAAGAGGGAATTCCAATAAAAGAGGGGGAATTCCAATAAAAGAGGGGAGAGGGGAATTCTAATAAAAGAGGGGGGGAATTCTAATAAAGAGGAGAATTCTAATAAAAAAGAATTCTAATAAAAAATTCTAATAAAAAGGGGGGGAATTCTAATAAAGAGGGGGAATTCTAATAAAGGGGATTCTAATAAAGAGGGGAATTCTAATAAAAGAGGGGAATTCTAATAAAAAGGAAATTCTAATAAAAGGGAAATTCTAATAAAAGAGGGGAATTCTAATAAAAGAGGGGGATTCTAATAAAAGAGGGGAATTCTAATAAAAGAGGGAATTCTAATAAAAGAGGGGAATTCTAATAAAAGAGGGGAAATTCTAATAAAAGAGGGGGAATTCTAATAAAAAGAATTCTAATAAAGAGGGGGAATTCTAATAATAAGGAATTCTAATAAAAGAGAAGGGAATTCTAATAAAAGAGGGGGGGAATTCTAATAAAAGAGGGGAATTCTAATAAAAGAGGGGAATTCTAATAATAAAAGAGGGGAATTCTAATAAAAGAATTCTAATAAAAGGGAATTCTAATAAAAGAATTCTAATAAAAGGGGGAATTTAATAAAAGAAGGGGAATTCTAATAAAAAAAAGAGGGGAATTCTAAAAAGAGGGGAATTCTAATAAAGAGGGAATTCTAAAAAGAGGAGGGGAATTCTAATAAAGAGAATTTTAATAAAGGGGAATTCTAATTCTAATAAAAGAGGGGAATTCTAATAAAAAGGGGAATTCTAATAAAAAGGGATTTTAATAAAGAGGGAATTCTTATAAAAGAGGGGAATTCTAATAAAAGGGAATTCTAATAAAAGAGGAATTATAATTAAAGGGGAATTCTAATAAAAGAGGGGAATTCTAATAAAAAAGAAGGGAATTCTAATAAAAAGGGGAATTCTAATAAAAGAGGGGGATTTCTAATAAAGAGGGAATTCTAATAAAAAGGGGAATTCTAATAAAAAGGGGAGGGGAATTCTAATAAAAAGAGGGATTTCTAATAAAAGAGGGGAATTCTAATAAAAGGGGGGAATTCTAATAAAAAGGGGAATTCTAATAAAGAGGGGAATTCTTATAAAAGAGGGGAATTCTAATAAAGAGGGGATTCTAATAAAAGAGGGGAATTCTAATAATAAAAGAGGGGGGTTCTAATAAAAGGGTGAATTCTAATAAAAGAGGGAATTCTAATAAAAGGGGAATTCTAATAAAAGAGGGGAAATTGATGGAAAATTCTAATAAAAAGAAGGGATTCTAATAAAGAGGGGAATTCTAATAAAAAGAGGAGGAATTCTAATAAAAGAGGGGGAATTTAATAAAATAAAGAGGGAATTCTAATAAAAAGAATTCTAAAAAGAGGGGAAATTCTAATAAAAGAGAGAAAAAAGAATTTAATAATAATAAAAGAGGGCAAATTCTAAAAGAGGGGGTATTCTAATAAAAGAGGGGGAATTTTGATAAAAGAGGGGGATTCTAATAAAATTCTAATAAGAGAGGGGGGAAATTCTAATAAAAGAGGGGAAATTCTAATAAAAGAAGAGGAATTCTAATCAAAGAGGGGGAATCCCTCTTTCCCCCTCAAGTAACATTTACAAGTGGACACTTCCTGAGTAGCCTGGGAATCTAATTGATCACACAAACAATAGAAATACAACATCTTATCCACAATTTATTTTCTCTGAAATTACATTACTAGGCGAAAGTTAAGAGACTGCATTACAGTAAGTGATTTGATAAAGTAGCTTATCCAAACATTGGCAGTCGACCAAAAACCTCCATCGTAAAGCTAATGTACTTGTATCAATAAGAAATCAAAAGTTGCAAATCTCATGAAAATACACAATTCTAAATGAAAGGCGGATAACAAATATGTTTAAGATCAATTCATGTGCAGGTTTTGAGAAGCAACAATATAGCTGAATTACTTTAAACCTTAAAACTATGAACATTGCCATCAAATCCCATTAAAATCAGTCAAAATTGATCATTTTATAAAGATTTTGAATTCTCAGTTGATAATATAACATGCATATTTTAATGTAAAATTGTAATTTTTTAAACTGCAAATCTCATATGTAAATCCATTGTTACATAAATCTTTACAAAGTCAATTGACGTCTGAGTAAGGAAATAGGCCACGCCCACCATAGCAAGGCAGTAACTAGGTGGGGCAAACAAACCTCAACTCCGTGCTCACTGCATTGACATTTAGATATTCATGTGGCCTGCCCCAAGCTTTGATCCATCTGTGGCACTTCTCCAGATTTTTGGAGTTTTTAGCAAAGGGAATAAACAAAATATGTTTGCTACCCATTCAGAATAACAGGATTAGGATTTACAAAGCCTGTAGGTACAAGTTTTGTTCACCATATTGTTTGTCACTCGGTCTGTGTGTGCAGAATTTTGTTTTGTGCAGTATATTGCATTGACTGCATGAGTTTCACTGCTAGCTAGCTGTACTGGTATAGCATAGTATTTTTGCCCCACTTGATGGCCTTCTTGACCTCTTGATTGGTAAGTGGAGCATCATGTTCCTCGTTGGTGGCAACTAGAGGCATGCGGGCTATCGTTTTATCATTTATAGAAGATGGATGGTTGAGTGCGGCACTGAAGTGCTCAACTCAATGTTCAAGTACAATGGGCTTTAGCAGTAAGCAGCTTGTTCCAGGATTGGAGATCATCTAGATGTCTGAGGTCCATAGATAGCCTTCAACTTATCATAGCATGCGTTTGGAGTCATGTATGTCTGCATAGCTCTGAACCTCCTCGGCTTTGCTACTGACCCAGGAGTCTTTTATTTTACAGAGGAGTGCTTGGACGTTTCTGCAAAGACCAGTGAAGGCTTCCTTCTTAGGCTCTTGGGTAAGGATTGGGGTGTCTGGAGAGATGGTATCTGAATGAGTTTCACCGCTAGCTAGCTGTACTGTACTGGTATAGCGTAGGATTTTTGCCCCACTTAGCTACGTAATTTTCATTGCTAGGCAAATTCGTGCGGTGATTGGCTGAAAAAGCTGTCAATCAACTAACTCATAGAAGTCAATTGCATCTTCAGTGCAAAATATATTCTCATCTTTCTCAAAAAGTGAAAATTAAGAAAGAGATCTTAAGCAGTCTACCTGTTCATACTGTACCTCAAAGTCTCATCACCCATTACCTGAAAATTATATTTATAATTGTTTTGAAGATTCTCACACTACTATAGTTTGTATAACTGTCCATAGTACTTAAAAGGAGACACCCAATATATGGTCGGTTGTGCTCGTAAAATTTGTTTTAGATTCAAAATGGTATAGTCTCTCATGATCCTAATTTTAGCATAGTATTAGTCTGATCCCTCTTATTCCAAAATCCCTTTGTACACATTCTAATGCACGTAGCTACACCATTTAAATCCAGTTTGTCTCAATCTGTCAACCTTTAATTTTCCTCTGTCCCTTTTAATCCCCCTTCCTTCTCAATAAGAAAATTCACAATTTTTTTCTCCATGAACTCACACTAAACTTGGGACGTGAACATTCTTCTGTCGTGCCAAATGTAATAACATTAACATAGTACAAACCAATTAGATTATGTGCAGAGAGTTATACATTCACACAATCTCTCATCCGTAAGTGTTTGCACTTTTCCTTTAAAAATGAAAAATGTTGCTGCTGGAATTATCACAACCCTCTAACAGTTTCACAAATACAGCTTTTTGTTAACAAACTTTCCAGACAATCGCATTACAGCACCTCTCATTCAATTAAGCTACTACGCAGCTTTAACCAAATTGTTGGGGGTTCTTTCCGGTGCCAAAATAACCAAATCAAATTTCTATACGTTCTTGAAATGTATCGCATGAAGGATACAGTGAAAAGTGATATTTTTGGACTATACCTAATGTTATAAGCATTCTTTTGTGATATTGCAAAACAAAAACAAAAAAATGCCCTTGTTATTTCTCTAGGTCAAAATTTGTTATTGAAATTCCTTAAGGAAATTTGTTAAGGTGTGAATGACTTTATTATTAAATTACATTGAAGAGGATATAGGGAAAATGCAGTACGTTATTTATTTAAAGGTCAGAGTATGACATAACTCTTTGAAAGGTACATATGGACAGGAGCAATAACATGGGCACAAACCATACTACAAACCATGCAAACAGCAACAGTCCCATGCCGCTAAAATTATCCCAACCCTTTAACAGTTTCGCAAATATAGTCTTTCAACAGCTTTTTGTTTAACAAGCTTTCAGACAATCACATATTACAGTACCTCTTATTCAATTAAAATATGATTTTTTGAGGCTTTGTCGGAAATAATTACAATCAAAGGAAATTTGGTATTGTCATAATGTGTACTTTATCGTGTTATAATGCCTCCAGACACTCACTCAGGTTTTGAGTTATTTGCATAAATTTGCATATATAATAAAACTGGCCATAACTTCACTTTTACAGCATGTAGGGACTGGTTTTAAGGTCAAACCCCATGTTTTCAATGTCGGGCAATCTTACTATTCTATTCCCAGACACCTAAATGAATAAGATTTCAAAATGGCCACCAAATAAACTTTTAAAAAATTGTTTAAATATTTATAAACCTTATTTATTTGACTTAAAAAGCTAGAAGGGTAATATCTAAAGATAATAAACATAAAATAATAAACTTCCTTATTGACCAAGCTTTCCAAATATATATACTGTTACAGTTTTTCAATAAAAAGTTTAGGAGTTATAGCTGCTTTTCTGACCCACGGTCAGAATTTCACAAAATCACTGTTAATTAATTATGATTATTTTAGGCCTTTCTCGGAAAAAATACAATGAAAGGAAATTTGGCACTGTTGGAATCATCACAATGTGTATATTATTGTGATATAATTGTAAGTCAAATAAATCAAGGTTTTTAAATTCATTCAGCAGACATTTTGAAATTCAATATGGCCACCACTTAAGCATCATGAGAATCGCATACCTGGATTGCTAGACATTGAAAACATGGGTTTGCTACTAAATCCAAGTCTCTTAAGTGCTCTAGAAGTGAAGTTATGGGCAATTTTATTATTTATGCAAATTTATGCAAATAGCTCAAACCCTTGAGAGTGAGTGTCTAGAGGCATTATTTACGATACAGTACACATTATGACGATTCTTACAATGCCAAATTTCCTTTTATTGTAATTATTTCCAACAATGTCTTACACAATTGTTTAATTTAGACAGCCTATACCGGCAATGTTTGTTTGTTTGTTGAGGTTTAATGGCACTGAGACAGGCAGAGTCAAATGTGGCACATGTGCTAGAGGCAAAGTACACCTAAAGCAATATTCCCATGGTTTTTCATTAAATTTTATTTGAGAGAGCATATTTTTAGAGCCCATTTGGTACAAAAATCAGGTTGATGTCATATTCTGTTCAGGAGATATGTATTTTTAAAGATTTCCAAATTGCATTTTAAAGTTTTTGTACAGTTTGATAAATTCGTGTTTGATGATGTCATAGAGACAATTCCATTGCAAATGTTTATGTATTTCTTATATTTCTTTGAACGTTAATTGATTGTTTCTGTATGATTAGAAACAATTTTCCAAAAGTTATTAAAGTAGGGTATATTTGGCAATGTGTATAAATACCTAACTTTCATCAATTTATTTTTAGCAGGTTTTACTTATAAAAAAGAATGATAGATTTGATTAAATACATCAACTTTGTGGGAGAATGTGTTGCTGTGATGTCATACTGAGCCTTTTCCTATTCCTTTATTAGCATTTTTTATGAAGCTTAAAATTTGAATATCTCATGGTAGCAATAGCATATCAACATGATTTTTGTACTAAATTGTTTCTACAAAATTTCTCTTTCTTATGAAAGGTTACAAAAAATCATGGGAATATTCCTTTAAATAATTCAAAATATAGAATGGACCAATAATACAGCAAAAACTCTCATCAAAATCAGTCTTATTGTGCAATAATTTGTGACATAGGCAGACAAACATGTCTTCCATTGTTTATATATTTTTTTTTTTAATCCTCTCTTAAATATATTTTGATGGTCAATATCTGAATCCATTCAGATATTTTAAAAACATGATTACACCTCTAGGACAACAAGTTTGATAAGGGCTTAACAGCACCACGACAACGATAGTAATAAGCACAGAAGAAATCACATTTTACTGGTTAAAATTGAAGAACATATTTTGAAGAATTAATTCAAGGATTATGCTGTGTTCATCTGAAGACATCACAAAGTTCACCTAAATTCCAAAATCTTGAAACTTTGATTGACCAAAACTACAATTTAGGCTTTTTCAAAGATTTTAACGGCATTTTACTCAGAATACAATATGTAAACACTTGTACATGTGACAAGACCTTTAAAGGTTGGGGCATGACAACAACAAAGACATCAACAGGTAAAACTCAAAATACAAATGATTTCTCAAGAAAAAATTTCAGAAACAAACTTCGGAGCCATGGCCCTAATTCCCCGGGGATCCCACTTTTTCATATAATTTGTTTAATAATCAGTACATTTTGGGGAAAGTTTGCTTCTTGTCACTCCCTCACACTTTTTGGATAAGAGGCTATGTCCCCCTCCCCCCCCCCCTCCTACTTTCAAGATGAGAATTATGGCCCTGTTCACAAGTAATTAGTTGGACCTATTAAATTAACGTTTATGTGAAAGAGCACAACAAATTTTAGTAGAACAGTGCGTATAGTTATTCAAATTCTTTTTTCATTTCTGATATAATTACAGGCAAAAGTTGATACTGTACACTGAAGGCAAGCCCAAGGTCTTGATATAATTCTTAAAAATTTGTAGAGCATTTTCACATGAGTATGAGCTTGCGATCAGAACCACTGAAGGTGATCAAATCTGCCGATTGTTTTACTGTGAGAATGCTCTGATCTGATAACAGGCACTTGATCTTGATTCTAGTTGAGGGTAGGTGCATGATCCGGAGCAGACAATAAGATTCACCGCTGAGATTCTATCATGTGTGAATGCTGTGTCACAAAATTATTTTCAATATCAAAACTTTAATTATTTAATCTAAAAAATGGACAAAGCAGTACTTGAACTTGTCTACTAGTGGTCTGCAAAGAAAAAAATACCCAAAGTCTTCCATAAAAACACACAATTTTCCTTACAAAAAAACAAACAGAAAATGAGGTATAAATGATGTGCATCATTAAAAATAGATTTAAACCTAATAACGCATCGAAACGCAAGCGTACGACATGTGCGACGTAATGGCCTGCGTCCTTAAGGATGATTGACATTTCTTTGGGTGTTTGCTCATTTACCGTGTATTATGAATCTTCCCAAGAAGGTTTGCGCTATTGCGCATTTTCTGAACGTAATGCTAGGCTCAATGGTAAAACCACAGGCATTCCTTGCGTTAATGGCAACCTAGACCTATATACTATTAGTATATGTTATATATATATATATATATATATATATATATATGTATATGTATGTATGTATGTATGTATGTATGTATATATATATATATATATATACATATATATATATATATATAAACATATATATATATATACATACATACATACATATATACATACATACATACATACATACATACATACATACATACATACATACATACATACATACATACATAAATACATACATACACACATACATACATACATACATATATATATATTAGTATCTAGGTTGCCATGATGCTAGGAACGCCTGTGGGTAAAACCCAATTGCATCCAAACTTACCAAAGATTCTTTCTAACATCTAAAAAATATGAAAGCACATGGGCCTGCCTTTTAGAGTTGATAATTTCCTTCTTTGTTATTTAAGGATTCGTTTATCACTTTCCTTCAGAATTTTTTTTAAAACCCAGATAGGCCTAGGTAGAAATCAGAAATCAGAAACAAGTGGGTGACTGCAGAAGTTGTCGGCCATCTTTCCACAAAAAATATATGAATATTCATAAACAACATGAAGGTAGATCAGTTGTGTTGTTCATTAATTTAATGTAAAAATCATGCAATCCGAACTGCAGATGAAATGACTGAAATTATTCTACGAACCTGGAAGTTCTTCTTATATATATTCATTGCCAACTAGAATTGGTTAAGAGCACTTCCTGACATCGAAACGTGAAAAAGGATTTCTAGTACGCTAAATGGCTTTTTCGTGTCGGTATGATGGTAAATATTGATAATAATTATATTTTTAGTAACATTTTAAGGAATTACAGTTGGGGAGGAGGGGGAGGTTAAAAGTGGATTTGGGGAAACATTTGCAAAAAATTGTGGTTTCCGATATGTGGTTCTTCATTGATTTACACGCGAAGTTATGCAGTAACTTCTTGGGGACCCCCTCCCCCCGACAACACGGAGGCTACCGTATTGTGGCCAATATGCGCTTTGTTAAAGCGTCAGTATACACTTAAACAGGTGCATACACAACACACAACGTACATGTAGGCAAAATGGGCATTGCATCTAACATGTCTAGGATGTTCGACGAGGACTGAACAAAAAAAAATACTTTAATAGTGAATTCTTTATATGTAAAAAAATTGTCATCGTGCCACGTCTTTTTTGTTGTTTTACGACCCAAAATTCACACTATTCCCAAACTGCCAAATTAAGGCCACTTGGTATCAATTTAGAACATTGTTTTTATAAATATATATTTTTTCTGGACCTAGAAAATAAACATTTTCTCTATCCTTGTTTTTGATAATAATTTCAATGAGGTATTGATAGGGGCCACAATCAGACAATAACCTGACAATGGAAGGAAACTTGACACCAATGCATGGTGCCTTCCTGTTACCGAGTGTTTGCGGAAACCCGGGAATTTCTGGAAAATGTCACACAGAAGCCTTGTGGCTGAGGCGTTTTATGTCAGTATGCATAATCTTCCATTTTATGTTCAGTTTTAATAAATTGATCTACTACAGTACTAGACCTAAAACAAGTGAGGGCTAAATCCTTTCAATCTTGTTAGTTCGGTCTTTGAAAATCGGCGCGGGGAATGTATACCATATTTACGAGCGTATTTAAGTGTGTGTGTGTAAGGGGGTGGGGAAGTCCATCAACATCATCAATGGGGCAAATGAAGAGTTCTACAGCTATTCCCTTGGTGTAAATATTAAAACGGCAGGACTTGCAATCCCTCCCCTCACACACCACCATTAGCCCTTAAAAAATTCCTGATCTGACCCAGATATAAATTCCAGAACTGGGACAGAGCTGGATTTGATATCTGGGCCAGATCTGCATGTCCAGATAAAGAATTGGGTAGATATAAATTCAAACTTGATCTGGCTGAGATCAAACTTGATCTGGCTCCATCGAACTTGATTCCTGTATTAAATTGACTTTAATCAAGGTTACATATGGCAAGATCTGGCCAGACTTTATTTGTATATCTCAAATGTAGCATTGAATTCACTTTATATCTGGCTTTATCTGGCTAGATCAAACTTAATTTGTACATCAAATTGACTTCAATCATGGTTATATCTGTCACTATCTGGCCAGATCATTTGTATATCAAATTGGCTTTAATATAATATATCTCGCTTTATCTGGCCAGATCAAACTTTATTTGTTTATCAAAGTTTCTTTATATCAAGTTTATAGCTGGTTTTATCTGGTCAAATCAAACTTTATTTCTTTATCAAAGTTTCTTTATATCAAGTTTATAGCTGGATTTATCTGGTCAAATCAAACTTTATTTCTTTATCAAAGTTTCTTAATATCAAGTTTATAGCTGGTTTTATCTGGTCAAATCAAACTTTATTTGTTTATCAAAGTTTCTTTATATCAAGTTTATAGCTGGTTTTATCGGGTCAAGTCAAACTTTATTTGTTTATCAAAGTTTCTTTATATCAAGTTTATAGCTGGTTTTATCTGGTCAAATCAAACTTTATGTACCCATCAGATATAAGCTTATGAAAGCCAGATCTGGACTTTTTGTAAGCTACTTTTTTCGGAAAATTTAGTGCTCTGTAGTCCGGATCACATCTTTTGGTTGTGCATCGTAAAATGCCAACAGTCGTATTTTTTTGATATTGAAGAATATTTCCCAAAATTGATAAAACAATCCTGAATCATGAAAAAGCACACTTATTCATTTAATGAAAATAAAAAAAATAAAAAATAATAAGAAAAAATGAAGGTAATTTCCCTAAGAAAACTGCCACCAAGTAAACAAAAATTTCTTTTAATCAACCAAGCATCCTATTCGCCCTTGCAGCTGCTAAAGCACTGTTTAGAAGGCTTCAGATTGCTAGTAATGACATCACCTAGATCTCTTTCTTGATCAATTAAACCAAGATTTGAACCATTCATGCAGTAATCAAAAGCCAAATTGCTCTGACCAAAATGAATAACTTTGCATTTATCAACATTAAATGACATCTGCCGAGTTTGGGACCAAGAAACTAACTTATCTAAATCAGTTTGCAACAGTGAAGAATCTTTAGCATCATCAACAATCCTGTACAGCTTACTGTCATCAGCAAATTTACAAATCCTGGAGCCAAGGGAAACATCAATATCATTAATGAAGATTAAGAAAAGCGGACCCAATACAGAACCTGAGGAACACCACTTGTAACCTTCTTCCATAGAGATACTTCACAAACAACAACATTTTGTGACCTGTCAATTAACCAAGAATTTATCAAACTGGCACACTTTCCCTCCACACCAAGTGCTCTTGTTTTCAACATGAGCCTTCCTAACTTATTTTCAACATGAGCCTGCCTAATTTGTTTTCAACATGAGTCTGCCTAACTTGTTTTCAACATGAGCCTGCCTAACTTGTTTTTAACATGAGCCTGCCTAACTTGTTTTCAACATGAGCCTGCCTAACTTGTTTTCAACATGAGCCTGCCTAACTTGTTTTCAACATGAGTCTGCCTAACTTGTTTTTAACATGAGCCTGCCTAACTTGTTTTCAACATGAGTTTGCCCAACTTGTTTTCAACATGAGTCTGCCTTACTTGTTTTCAACATAAGCCTGCCTAACTTGTTTTCAACATGAGTCTGCCTAACTTGTTTTCAACATAAGCCTGCCTAACTTGTTCTCAACATGAGTCTGCCTAACTTGTTTTCAACATGAGCCTCCCTAACTTGTTTTCACCATGAGTCTGCCTAACTTGTTTTCAACATGAGTCTGCCTAACTTGTTTTCAACACGAGCCTGCCTAACTTGTTTTCAACACGAGCCTGCCTAACTTGTTTTCAACATGAGCCTGCCCAACTTGTTTTCAACATGAGCCTGCCTAACTTGTTCTCAACATGAGTCTGCCTAACTTGTTTTCAACATGAGCCTCCCTAACTTGTTTTCACCATGAGTCTGCCTAACTTGTTTTCAACATGAGTCTGCCTAACTTGTTTTCAACATGAGCCTCCCTAACTTGTTTTCAACATGAGCCTGCCTAACTTGTTTTCAACATGAGTCTGCCTTACTTGTTTTCAACATGAGTCTGCCTAACTTGTTTTCAACATGAGTCTGCCTAACTTGTTTTCAACATGAGCCTGCCTAACTTGTTTTCAACATGAGCCTGCCTAACTTGTTTTCAACATGAGCCTCCCTTAGATTAATTATAAATTACCACCTGAAGAATGTTTGAGGAAAAATAATTCAAATTGTCAAAAAGTAAATTTAATTTTCTTCAAAATACATTAACAATTGTTAAGAATGTGAGGATGAAGGTGTTATCCTTTCATAGTAGACTTAGTATACCAGTCATTTCTACACAGATAAGACAGGGCTTTAAACTTTAATAACTACTTAACGAAATAGTTTTTTTGAATGCTTTCTGCACCATTTTCTTTCTTCTTAGGTCCTCTTTCACATAAGATAAGTTTATTTGACCACTTAACTAATCCTTTAAGTGGGCCTCAGAAACTTTTAAAAGTTGGTGGGGTGTTACAGCACTGAGACAGAGATGGTCAGGTTGTGGCACAGAGATACAGCATATAAAGATATACTAACAGGTAGCAACAACTTCACTTAAAGTGAAAGGAAATATCCCAAAAAAGCAAAAAGTTTTATTAAAATCTGTTAAAAATTGACCATTTTACAACACTTTGAATTTAAAATCCCTTAGTACAGTATGATAAATTATGCTAATTTTTATGTAAATTTGTGGCATCAGAAAAAGAACTTCTACGTTATACAATCACTAATATTTTTTGAATGGGAGCTGTTCAATATGACTAAGAGGTTTTAATTCTCCATCTTACCCCCCCCCCTCCCCCCACCCCCCTCTCCCTTCTTTCCTCTCTTCCGATCAAAGTTGAGTCAAAAACAGTCTGGTCATTTTTACTGACTAAAATTTAGGACATCAATTTTAGGTAAAAGCTGTCATAACTGTTTCACACTACAAATTCTGATTAGCAATAAGTCAAAAATTACAGGTGCTTTTGTCAGAATTTAAAAGGTTTTATGTTCAGAAATTAAAGCTCTTTCTGATGAATATCAAAGATCGAAGATGTCCATACACCTTTAAGCTAAAACTTATTATAAAAGGAGTGCTTTTAAAACAAAATATTCTCACCTCATCGAAGATATCAGTTTCAAGCTGTCCTGACTTGTTAATGTTTCCGAACAGAAAGCCAGTCATGGAGAATTGCCGAGACCTAGACTCCTCCCACTCCTCATCGGAGTCCATCATTTGCAATCTTCTTCTTCTATCTTATGATGATAACCTGAGAAAAGAGAAGTTTCCAGCACCAAATTTAAGTAATTATCCTTCTGAAGAAACATTGTATCGGTTTATGTATTGTTGTGCAAACTTTATTACAACCTGTGCATTGTATTTTCACAGCTATATATACAAGTACAAAGTGAGTGGACGGTTGAGGCAGTAGCGTAAGTTATATGCACTCTCAGGTGCTGCAACGCCATGCCCCAGACCTCAATGAGGTACTGGTAACAAGAAGGCCCCAAATGGCTTATTAATACATGATCAGGGAGCGTAAGTTATATGCGCTCTCAGGTGCTGCAACGCCATGCCCCAGACTTCAATGAGGTACTGGTAACAAGAAGGCCCCAAATGGCTTATTAATACATGATCAGGGAGCGTAAGTTATATGCGCTCTCAGGTGCTGCAACGCCATGCCCCAGACCTCAATGAGGTACTGGTAACAAGAAGGCCCCAAATGGCTTATTAATACATGATCAGGGAGCGTAAGTTATATGCACTCTCAGGTGCTGCAACGCCATGCCCCAGACTTCAATGAGGTACTGGTAACAAGAAGGCCCCAAATGGCTTATTAATACATGATCAGGGAGCGTAAGTTATATGCGCTCTCAGGTGCTGCAACGCCATGCCCCAGACCTCAATGAGGTACTGGTAACAAGAAGGCCCCAAATGGCTTATCAATACATGATCAGGGAGCGTAAGTTATATGCGCTCTCAGGTGCTGTAGCGCCATGCCCCAGACTTCAATGAGTACTGGTAACAAGAAGGCCCCAAATGGCTTATTAATACATGATCAGGGGCCCCAGCCTTCATAAAGGCTCCGCAATCAGGTTCAACGCTCAACCTGCTCGCAGGGACCCATCTTATCCCAGCGCCGAGCCCCCACCACCAAACTTATGCCACTAGGTCCTATCAGACTTAAGAAAAGCTTGTATATGAAGATCCCCAAAAATGTTCAAAGAAATAACACTTTTATTTTTTGGGGTATGGTATATCAACAATTTTGATGTATGCTAAATTTGTGATGCATAACTCAATCAATTTTTCAACTTCATTCCAAAATCAAAGTCACTGAAAATGATGACAAAGTAGATTCCTGCTAGAATTGGATTTGAGGTTTTGAAAATTTTGTACAAAAAATAATCATCTCTACTCTCAAATTACCTTCCATAATTTCCACAAGCAAATCTTACTAAAAATAGTGGACAACAAAATTGATTTAACTCTAAATTACCTTCCACAATTTTTTCAAGCAAGATTTACTTAAGATATATCTAAGTTGCTATCTTCAAATATTGATGCTTAAGAAAAGCACCATCCCACACTTTTAAAATGTTGTTGAAAATTGATTACATATATATATATATATATATGTATATATATATATGTATGTATGTATGTATGTATGTGTATGTATGTATGTATGTATGTATGTATGTATGTATGTATGTATGTATGTATGTATGTATGTATATGTATGTATGTATGTATATATATATATGAATCATATATATATATATATACATACATACATACATACATACATACATACATACATGCATACATATATATATATATACATAATAGAGGACTATGAAAGAAACAAATTAGTGTAAAAATCATGTTTTGTTTTTGTTCCGTTTAGGATTTATTGCATTTTAAAGATTGTGCAAGTGGGTTGAAAAGTGACCTCACAGTGTGATGTCATAAAGGCAAATCCAAGACAATTTTTGTGTATTTCTTTGAAATTAATTGCCTTTTCATAAATTGCTGGAAGCATGTTTTGTTTATCTGCTCATGAACCTTACACTTAATGAGATGTGGTATAACCATAGCACGTCCCTGGCTGTGGTATAACATACACTTCATAAGAACGTGCTTTGCCCATCTGCTCATGAACCTTACACTTAATGAGATGTGGTATAACCATAGCAGGTCCCTGGCTGTGGTATAACATACACTTCATAAGAACATGCTTTGCCCATCTGCTTATGAACCTTACACTTAATGAGATGTGGTATAACCATAGCAGGTCCCTGGCTGTGGTATATCATACACTTCATAAGAACGTGCTTTGCCCATCTGCTTATGAACCTTACACTTAATGAGATGGGTATAAGCATAGTAGGTCCCTGGCTGTGGTATAATATACACTTTATAAGAACATGCTTTGCCCATCTGATCATGAACCTTACACTTAATGAGATGGGTATAACCATAGTAGGTCCCTGGCTGTGGTATAACATACACTTTATAAGAACATGCTTTGCCCATCTGATCATGAACCTTACACTTAATGAGATGGAAACCATAGTAGGTCCCTGGCTGTGGTATAACATACACTTTATAAGAACATGCTTTGCCTATCTGCTCAAGAAGCTTACACTTAATGAGATGGGTATAAGCATAGTAGGTCCCTGGCTGTGGTATAACATACACTTTATAAGAACATGCTTTGCCCATCTGATCATGAACCTTACACTTAATGAGATGGGTATAACCGTAGTAGGTCCCTGGCTGTGGTATAACATACACTTTATAAGAACATGCTTTGCCCATCTGCTCATGACCTTACACTTAATGAGATGTGGTATAACCATAGCAGGTCCCTGGCTGTGGTATATCATACACTTCATAAGAACGTGCTTTCATAAGGTCCCTGGCTGTGGTATAATATACACTTTATAAGAACATGCTTTGCCCATCTGCTAATGAGATGAACCTTACACATTAATGAGATGGGTATAAGCATAGTGAGATGGAACCCCTGGCTGTGGTATAATATACACTTTATAAGAACATGCTTTGCCCATCTGATCATGAACCTTACACTTAATGAGATGGGTATAACCATAGTAGGTCCCTGGCTGTGGTATAACATACACTTTATAAGAACATGCTTTGCCCATCTGATCATGAACCTTACACTTAATGAGATGGGTATAACCGTAGTAGGTCCCTGGCTGTGGTATAACATACACTTTATAAGAACATGCTTTGCCCATCTGCTCATGACCTTACACTTAATGAGATGTGGTATAACCATAGTAGGTCCCTGGCTGTGGTATAACATACACTTCATAACAACGTGCTTTGCCCATCTGCTCATGAACCTTACACTTAATGAGATGTGGTATAGCCATAGCAGGTCCCTGGCTGTGGTATAACATACACTTTATAAGAACGTGCTTTGCCCATCTGATCATGAACCTTACACTTAATGAGAATGAAACCATAGTAGGTCCCTGGCTGTGGTATAACATACACTTTATGAGAACATGCTTTGCCTATCTGCTCATGAAGCTTACACTTAATGAGATGGGTATAACCATAGTAGGTCCCTGGCTGTGGTATAACATACACTTTATAAGAACATGCTTTGCCCATCTGCTCATGACCTTACACTTAATGAGATGTGGTATAACCATAGTAGGTCCCTGGCTATGGTATAACATACACTTCATAAGAACATGCTTTGCCCATCTGCTCATGACCTTACACTTAATGAGATGTGGTATAACCATAGTAGGTCCCTGGCTGTGGTATAACATACACTTTATAAGAACATGCTTTGCCCATCTGCTCATGACCTTACACTTAATGAGATGGGTATAAGCATAGTAGGTCCCTGGCTGTGGTATAATATACACTTTATAAGAACATGCTTTGCCCATCTGATCATGAACCTTACACTTAATGAGATGGGTATAACCATAGTAGGTCCCTGACTGTGGTATAACATACACTTCATAAGAACATGCTTTGCCCATCTGATAATGAACCTTACACTCTAAGTAAAAGAAAAACATTCTTTTGTTTTATAGAAATAAACAAACAAAACAATTGTATTGGATCTGCCTTTATGACATCACATTTTACACTGTGAGGTCAATTTTCCCCACACTGGTGCAATCTTTGAAATGCAATAACTACTAAATGGAATAAGTGATCAACATAATTTTTACACCAAATTGTTTCTTTAATACTCCTCTATCATATATATGAAAATGAAATTTCACGGGAATATTCCTTTAAGTCAGAAATCTGTGTTATTCTCTTCTACAAAAACATTTCAACTTGACATCACTTTCTAACAGTGTGATAATAAGAAAATTCACAATGAACATCTCGATCCAGATCAGAAGTAAAAGTAGTTCAAAGGGTGAAAGATTACAAAAAGAAAAACCTATGGCTTTAAACCAGGTTACAGCAGGTTACACAAGTACCCAGATGAAAGCTGAACACGAAAACACTTAAATTATAAGAAACCAACATAATCAGCTATTTGTTGAGTAAGTATAGAATTTCTGGAAATTCGTTTTCAAAAGCTCTCATCCTGCATCTCTTGAGATAAATGAATCTCTAAAAATAGGAACCGAAAATAATTATAATTTGTTGAGAATGGCCTTCATACTCTACAGCTGTACAATGAAAGTTAGCTGTACGCGGTGTACTGTGGCACGTACTTGGGTTGGGGTGACAATTAATAATGAATGTAACAATGACAAAGGTTTTAAATAAAAGCCTAGATTTAGTTTCAAGGGCTCAAAAATCAAGGGAAGTGTTTAATTCATCTAATAAAAAAAAGAGTACTTATTGCTCCATTCCGTCAGTCAGCACAGTACTCTTTCAAAACTTAAATTACCATAATCTACATAATAACTGCCCCAGGTGCTTACAAAAATAGAATTGCAACACATGTTAAGGCCCAAATTTCTTCCTAATAAATGCCCATGCTCCGGAGCCGCAAACAGTGTGCTATTCAAACTGCATTGTCCATATAAGGAAACTTTTTCTATTCTAGCCCTACAATAATCACCACAAAAACATCGCGAGCGTCAGACATAAAATAAGCAAAGAATGTAACAAAACTTGACTATTTAAGTCTTTAAAT
The DNA here is from genome assembly GCA_020152595.1 of Chiridota heheva. NCBI lineage: Eukaryota > Metazoa > Echinodermata > Holothuroidea > Apodida > Chiridotidae > Chiridota > Chiridota heheva. The sequence goes on from JAIGNY010000269.1 coordinate 891,903, forward strand.
AAATTATGTTATCAGTCAAAAAATGTTGGGTGGGCGCTTATTAGAGTACTAAGAGCAGGGGCACTTAGTATGTCAAATACGGTAGTTACTGATTCAACTAAAGTTTCATTAAAAATGATTTGACTAAATTGTTTAACAAATGGTTTAATTAAACTTTTGACAACTGATTTGAATAATAAAAGTACCTTTTAAAACTGATTGGATTCAGTAGTTTGTCAGCTGATTTGACTAAATGGTTTGAAAACTGATTTGACTACAAAGCTGATTTGACCAGTAATATTTGATTTGACAAATTAGTTCACCAGATTTGCCTTAAAATTCTGACAATAGATTTCACAGGGTAGTCTGGCAAGAATAAATAGTTGAATTCATTTGACAAAAAAAAAATTGTACTAATTTGACTAGTAGATTGGTATCTAATTTGAACAATTAGTTGACAACTGATTTGACTATAAAGTAATTTAAGAACTGATTTGACTAAAAAAATCATGACAACTAATTATGACAACTGATTTGATGTCTTTGATTTATTATCATTTATTTATATAGTGGTGGTAATGTAAGTTTGGGCTTTTTACGAGGTGACTAACCTTTTTTAGCCCGTAATCTTGTTATGTTAAGTTGTTTGATCACTGCTTTAAACTGCTAACTGTCCTAGTTATTTGACAATGATCATGTAAATAGGTAGCTGATTTGACAAACAGTTTGCCAACTCAAATTGCCGAAGCAGTTTGACAACTGATTGAGTGATGCGATTATTTTGACTGTTTTAAATCATTTTGATATTTTGCCTCATGGTTTGTCAGCAAACACTTTTTACTCAATCTATTTTTACACTGCTTTGAACAGATATATTTTTTGGATTTCATACATATCTTCCTCTTTATTAATAGGAACCCATCTTAGAGCAAATGATTTTCAATATTGCTTACCTAAAAAACTTGATAACATAAGGTACAAAATCAGCTGTAAGCCAAGAAATGGTCCAACATGTCAATTAAATGCACTTTCATCGACGACGAGTGAACACACAATTACAATGATGGGGTCGTCGACTGCGTATCGGTTATGATAGTAACAATGCTATCACGAAACACTTAATATGATCCGGACGAGAACACAGGTACGACGTATGGACAGACATAGCATCGACTACCAAGTCAATGTCCACAGCCTTTGATAACCAGTTGTGGTGCACTGGCGTGTCTACCCAACCCAGACTTGAACCCAGGGCCTCGTGGTCTGTAGACAGGTATGATAACCGCTACACCACAGTGTGCACTTTTATGACTTGTCTTTCTCCTTAAAAATTTGTTCCAGCAAATCAAAAGCACAAACTCAACTGTAGAAATAATGAGGCCACTTATCTTAATTAAAATAACCACTCAAGCACATAATAAGGACTTCATCCATTGCTAATATGATACTCAACACCAACTTCCACAACAACCCAGGACCAACAGGAGAAATAATAGAATGGAGCCATTGATAAGGGAAATTTGATCCTAAGTACTTGTGGTTTTCAGAATGAAGCAAATAAAGAGGAAAAGTCTGACCCGACCTGCTTATCTATCAGGTCGGGTCTGACTGTTTGAAACTTTAAGGAGCAGAACAACTAATGTGTCAAATAATTTAATATATTTAGAACGTACGGTATTGCTTTCTTACCAAAGTCTAGAAATTTGTTTTTTCAACAGAGCATTTACATCAGTATTCAATGATGCAACGAAATACTATACAACAGCTATCAAAAAACCTGCTAATAACCAAAATTTGTCAAGCTCATCTAAACCCCTTAGAGGAAACCCATCTGCAAACAAGTTAAATTTATCAAGTTCCGAACCGCGGGAGAATCTGTCTAACACAGAGCAGTTTGACCAAATGACTTGATTAAAAATTGCGCCAAAAACCTACTTTTCAGTCACATGACCTAAAGATTAGATACTTGAGCTCGTAAAAACAGAAAAATATATGACTACGGTATGTACAATCCTTCATGATAGATCTGTATTAAACCACTATTCCTATGAATTTTCATATATATGAAAGAGGGCGGCTATTAAAGGAACCAATTGGTGTAAAAACCATGCTGATATTTTATTCCAGTTTGAATTGATCACATTTCAAAAATTTCAAAGTGCAATGTAAAGTGTGTGCAGTGTACAGTGCATATTATGTCATTATCTAAGAGAATTCGTAGGTATTTCTTTGAAATTGATTGCCTCTTTCTATATTATTGGAGGTATTTTCTGTTTCATTATTGAGATGGGGTATAACATTCAGTTTGTAAGAACATGCTTGGCCCATCTACTCATATTATCTTACACTCTAAATAAAAGAAAAATACATGTTTTTTTTAAAGAAATACATACAAAGTTGTTTTGTATCTGCAAGTATGACATCACACTGTATACTGCACAAGTGACTTTTTGACAAACTGGTGAAATCTTTGAAATGTAATAACTGCTGAATGATGGAATAAGATTTCAACATTGTTTTCGTCTGTCACACACATGATGGACATTGATATCTCAAGGGGGCCTAAAAATCACAGGTAGAGAATCAGAGGGTGGGACTCCATTTTCCCAAGTATTGTATCACACACTAACTTTCTCTACACTTAGTTCAAATATCTTCACAAAAATTACTTCTTTAACTGATTGAAAATATTCAAGATAATGATTAATCGGACTTCATTCACTTAATTTTGTATCAACATCTGCTGGAAAGCTTCAACTTATGTCTTGACAGATCTCACACTAAAATATACCCACCCCTTCATTTCTGCTCTTCTCCTGTTTCAATGTCCCCAAATTTAATCAGAATCCAATCATCAGTTCCTGAGATATTTTAATGACAGACAAACAAACGCAGATGAAAACATAACCTCCGTCGAACTTCTCAAATATTTTTGAGGACGAATTGAATCCAAAGTGTCACATTTTCCCTGATATAGTGTCCATCATTCCACACAAATCTGTTAGATCTGCCAGCTTACTACTCATATGATTGCATGTTCACTTTTGAAGAATAAATAAGCTGACAAACTTGATAAAACATACCTACTGTAAGGCCCAATAAAATAAATTACATCAGGTTAGGGTCCACGTCACAAAGGCTCTATGGCCCGGTCGTACGACGGAGGCCGACCCGTCGCCGACCCAACCAAACACCACAAACGCGACGCACAACTTGTTATGTTTTCCAAAACAACACAGACAAGTTCAAATGCCATACACTTCACGCACACTAAACTTTACTGTACATACACGTACCGTACGATAGGCCTCAGTGATTAGATGTGTCAATGAACTTTTCATCATGACGAAGACCTTGAAAAGAAGTTCGTCCACTGCAGATTTGATTGATTTTTGTTTTCAAAGAAGCAAATACCATTCAATGTTTTCTTTTTCAACAATGGACAGCATGGCCGGTGGATTCATGTTTAAACTCTCTGCCAGCAGTCTTGTACTATTAACTTAGTGCTATAGTTCATGCATGGTAAATCACTGTATGATACTGTAAGTACGTTTATCGCGGGAGAAATAAAGATTCACGAAATATAATGTATCTTACCTGAAAAAATACACATGCATTCGAACTTCAAAAGTGTTGTTATGAGTTTGAAATGAAAACTTTGTGTCGTATTTTACCTCCACTGTCCTTTGCATCTACGTTGTGTATAATCACTCATTGGGCCTACTTCGTCTCATACTGACAAGGAACAGAAGTGGTGTTTACAATACTTTCATTCAGTTTACAACAATTTGGTTTGCATTATAACTTTTAAACAAAATTATATCTTTTACTTAAAATCAAATGTGCACGTGCATCAGTTTTGAGAGAATCCCAGAATTATATTTTGTATTTTCTCTGGGATCGGTCATTAAGTGTCCATACTTTCGTTTTTCTACTTTCTACTGAAATATGAACCACTGCTTCAGATAAGTTCAATTTGTATTACACCAGAAATGGTTGACCTGATCCGCAATGCTGCAAATCACCAGAATTAATTGACTTGGAATAAAACATAAAAACCTTTTCCAACTGGGTTTGGGTGATAAAAGCTAAATCCATCCAAGCCATTAGGCTCATTGAGCCGGTGTTTATTCCCTGTTTCTATGGCGCAAGCAGATGAGAGTACATTACTCCCCCTATATGGGACGCGTGTAGGCCTACGATTCAAATAATGTTTCTTTTAATCTCATGGACAAAATACAGTTGATGTTCTAAAACTTTTACTTATTTAGTTATTATTTCTTTCTATCATGCGTTTGTCCCATCCAAAATAAGGTGTACTAACAGGCATAGAAGATTGATGTCCGAGATCATATTACATGGGCTGCATAATTCGCTCTAAAACCAATGAAATAATGCTCGTGCAGCAGATTAAAAAAAATTCCAAATGTGTTCTGAAATTGTGTCTAATATGGTCCATTGACCTAAACCTATTCTACTACTATCTAATATAAAAAAAAAAAAAAAAAGATTGATACTGGAGCATAACAAATAGTCTCTAAACTAACAACGTAGACTAGTATAGTATAGGTTCTAGTCTCATGTACAGCTTAATGCATGCAGTACTTTGAAACAGAAAGCATTTATCGAGGAAGGCATATTATCATGTGTATTTATTCGTTGATAGGTATTGAATGAACTTTGGTAAAACTTATATTTCTAATAGATAGCCTACATCAAAACCAAGCACACAATTCTAATGGGGCTTCAGACAGCGTCCGCTGGACCTATAGACCAGTCCGCTGGCCATATAGGCCAGTCCGCTGGACATATAGGCCAGTCCGCTGGACATATAGGCCAGTCCGCTGGACATATAGGCCAGTCCCCTGGACCTATAGGCCAGTCCGCTGGACCTATAGGCCAGTCCGCTGGACCTATGGGCCAGTCCGCTCGACCTATGGGCCAGTCCGCCGGACCTATGGGCCAGTCCGCCGGACCTATGGGCCAGTCCGCTGGACCTATGGGCCAGTCCGCTGGACCTATGGGCCAGTCCGCTGGACCTATGGGCCAGTCCGCTGGACCTATGGGCCAGTCTGCTGGACCTATGGGCCAGTCCGCTGGACCTATGGGCCAGTCCGCTGGACCAGTCCGCTGGACCTATAGGACAGTCCGCTGGACCTATAGGCCAATCCGCTGGACCTATAGGCCAGTCTGCTAGACCTATAGGCCAGTCCGCTAGACCTATAGGCCAGGCCGCTGGACCTATAGGCCAGTCCACTTATTATGAAGTGTGTAAGAATGCAAACATGGTTCACAAACTTCACACTTGAGATGGCCAGTTGGACAATCTATTTTTAGCACTCAGAACAGATATAAAGATATGCAGCCCTAGTAACTATAAATACAGGAGACCAATGGCCATTTTTTTCTGATTTTAACTTTAATGGAAATTTTAATATGGAATATGTATATGTACAGTATAGTGATGAATACACTGTAATGTAAGTCATGTGTAACATCCCTCATGCTGTTTTATGGAATTATTCGAATGTAGTGCGTTTCCGCCATCGTGTGTGTCCCAAAAGAAAAACAGTTGTTTCCGCCATAAAAACCATGTGTTTTTATAGCGGAAACAACCATTTTTGTTAGGTATGAAATCTATTGTATGTTTGTTAAAACAACAAAATCTACAAAAAAACATTTTGCAAATATAACTATATAACCTATACTTTACATTGTTACATTGTCACAAGGATCTAAAGGCACTGGTTGGTTTGGTTTGTTGATGTTTAACGGCATTGTGACAGTCAGAGTCAAATGTACCAGGAGGGTGTTAATAAATAATGGTGTAAGAGTAAGGATAGTGAGGAGATGGAAGGTTTGTAGGGAGATGGAAGTTTGTAAAGGAGAAAAAGGGGAAAAGCAGAAAGGAAAAAAAAGGTATGTAAAGTTAGGTGTAGAAAGGGAGGGGAGGGGGAGTTAAATGTGGTGGAAGAGGTTGTTGTTGCGAAGGAAGTTGATGATGTTTGAGGAAGAATTGTTTTCAAAAAGGTCTGAGATTGAGGAGAGTGAGGATAGAAGAGATCTGTAGTTCTGGTATAGGGAACAGGTTACAAAGATATGCTTGATGGAGAGATGGGTGTTACAAGTGGGGCACAGAGGGATAGGGGAGCCGGATAAGATGGGAGTGAGTGAGAGAGGAGTGGCCGAGGAGGATGCGGGTGACAATGATGTCTTCCCTGCGGTTGCGACTCTGCAGAGGTTTGTTGGTCCCTACTTTGGGTTTGATGGTGTGGAGTTTGTTACTGGTTTCGTGATTCCAGTTTTTTTTTATGTAGTTGGAGATGGAAAGACGGAGGTCTGAGTGTGGAATAGGAAAAGGAGAGGCAATGTTTGACAGACAGAGCTTTGTTGGCAGCTCTGTCGGCTCTCTCATTGCCAGGGATGCCAATGTGGCTGGGAATCCAAAAAATGATAATATTCTTACCTAAGGAGGAGAGAGTGTGGAGTTTGTTGAGGATTTGTAGAATGAGAGGATTGGGCCAGAGCATGTTGAGGATGCCAGTGAGGACGGATTTAGAGTCAGAGAAGATGATGAAACGGGGGCGGAAAGAGAGTTCTATGAAGTTTAGGGCTAGGAGCATGGCTTTCACCTTGGCAGAGTAGAAGGAACTATTCCAATCAGCACACATCCAGTAATCGGATTTGTTATTTATCCTATTGCTTCAAAGGTTCTTGAAACTCCTTGTATACCGCTTTTTACATGCATGGATTAATTCTGAGTCTGACTGACTGACAGTGAATTAAAGCATTAAGGTATCATTTAGGAATAATACCTCCATCACTAAACAGATACATTCAAACTCATATCAAGAAAAAGAAAAGTTTGCACATAATACTTTGCAAAACAAAAGGGTCAATTAAGAAGTCCCTTTCCACCATAAAAAACGTGTTTCCGCCATGCGCATGGTTTTTTAGCTGAAATTGAAGGCGGAAACACATGATGGCGGAAATGCACGTTCCCCGATTTATTCCCTAAATAATTGTTGTGTTTCACACTAGTTACTAACTTTATTAATAAGGTATTACATTACTTTATTTTAGTTTGTTTCTTTGATGAGGGCTTAACGGCACCACAACAACGAGGGTCAAATTGTGCCTGAGAGGTCAGATATTTCTAGAGGTAGGAAGGAAAGGAAACAGGGAGAGAATGAGAAAAATTCAAGAACAAAAGGTCAGAAAGCTGTGATCGATAGGGGAGGTGCATGGTTGAAACAAAAACAAAGTAGAGAGGGGTTGGAAGAGAAGAATTAAATATGGTTGTAGAGGGAAGCATAATGAAGGAAGGAGATAACTTTATCTGGAGGATTTTTCTTGAAGAACTCAGCAATTGAAATGTGGGGAGCGAGGGAAGCTCTGGGAAGGTTGCAGAGGGGACAAGCAAGGAGAACGTGATGGATTGTGAGGGTGCAATGGAAATTGCTGCAGAAAGGTTGGGGGAGCCAATAAGGAGGTGGGAGTGAGTGAGGTGGGTGTGACCAATTCTAAGACGGGTAATATGAACATTGTCGATACGAGAGAGGTTGTTGATAGTGGATTTGATCAGAATTGTGGGCTGGATGACATGGAGTTTGTTATCAATTTGGGAGTTCCATGAGGTTTGCCAGCGGTCACGAACAAGGGAAGCGATAAGCGGTTTGATGTCAGAGAGGGTTTTTGGAAAAGGGGTAGGGAGGACAAGCTTAGTGGCTGCATCAGCCCTGTTATTGCCAGGGATGCCAACATGGCTGGGTATCCAGAAGAAAAGAATACTTTTCCTGCAGAGGGTGGGTGAAAGGATTTTCCGGAGGAGGTGGCATGTGAGGTTATCCCATTTAAGATTGAGTAAAGAAGTAAGAACAGCCTTTGAGTCGGAGAAAATGGCAAAGTGGCTGAGCGGAGAGTACTCAATAAAGTTGAGGGCAAAGAGAAAGGCCTTAGCCTCGGCTGAAAAAATGGTTTGGTTTGGTAGATAGATGTTGGTTTGGTAGATACATGTAGATGTTGGTTTGGTAGATAGGTGTTGGTTTGGTAGATAGATGTTGGTTTGGTAGATAGTTGTTGGTTTGGTAGATAGTTGTTTGTTTGTTTGATGAGGTTTTAACAGCACCACGACAACGAAGGTCAAATTGTGCCTGAGAGATCAGATATTTCTAGAGGTAGGAAGGAAAGGAAACAGGGAGAGAATTCAAGAACAAAAGGTCAGAAAGCTGTGATCAAGAGGGGAGGTGCATGGTTGAAACAAAAACAAAGTAGAGAGGGGTTGGAAGAGAAGAATTAAATATGGTTGTAGAGGGAAGCATAATGAAGGAAGGAGATAACTTTATCTGGAGGATTTTTCTTGAAGAACTCAGCAATTGAAATGTGGGGAGCGAGGGAAGCTCTGGGAAGGTTGCAGAGGGGACAAGCAAGGAGAACGTGATGGATTGTGAGGGTGCAATGGAAATTGCTGCAGAAAGGTTGGGGGAGCCAATAAGGAGGTGGGAGTGAGTGAGGTGGGTGTGACCAATTCTAAGACGGGTAATATGAACGTTGTCGATACGAGAAAGGTTGTTGATGGTGGATTTGATCGGGATTGTGGGCTGGATAACATGGGATAGATGTTGGTTTGGTAGATAGATGTTGGTTTGGTAGATAGATGTTGGTTTGGTAGATAGATGTTGGTTTGGTAGATAGATGTTGGTTTGGTAGATAGATGTTGGTTTGGTAGATAGATGTTGGTTTGGTAGATAGATGTTGGTTTGGTAGATAGATGTTGGTTTGGTAGATAGATGTTGGTTTGGTAGATAGATGTTGGTTTGGTAGATAGATGTTGGTTTGGTAGATAGATGTTGGTTTGGTAGATAGATGTTGGTTTGGTAGATAGATGTTGGTTTGGTAGATAGATGTTGGTTTGGTAGATAGATGTTGGTTTGGTAGATAGATGTTGGTTTGGTAGATAAGATGTTGGTTTGGTAGATAGGTGTTGGTTTGGTAGATAGATGTTGGTTTGGTAGATAGATGTTGGTTTGGTAGATAGATGTTGGTTTGGTAGATAGATGTTGGTTTGGTAGATAGATGTTGGTTTGGTAGATAGATGTTGTTTGTTTGTTTGATGAGGTCTTAACGGCACCACGACAACGAAGGTCAAATTGTGCCTGAGAGGTCAGATCATTTTAGAGGTAGTGAGGAAAGAGACCAGAGGAAGAATGAGAGAAATTCAAGAACAAAAGCCAGAAAGCTGTGATCGAGAGAGGAGGTGCATGGGTAAAACAAAAACAAAGTAGAGAGGGGGTGGAAGAGGAGAATTAAATATGGTTGTAGAGGGATGCATGCTGAAGGAAGGAGACTATTTTATCTGGAGGATTTTTTTTGGAAGAACTCAGCAATTGAGTTGTGGGGAGCGAGGGAAGCTCTGGGAAGGTTGTACAGGGGGCAAGGAAGGAGAACGTGTTGGATTGTGAGGATGCAGTGGCAATTGTTACAGAGGGGTTGGGGGAACCAATAAGGAGGTGGGAGTGAATGAGGTGGGTGTGACCAATTCTAAGACGGGTAATATGAACGTTGTCGATACGAGAAAGGTTGTTGATGGTGGATTTGATCGGGATTGTGGGCTGGATAACATGGGATAGATGTTGGTTTGGTAGATAGATGTTGGTTTGGTAGATAGATGTTGGTTTGGTAGATAGATGTTGGTTTGGTAGATAGGTGTTGGTTTGGTAGATAGGTGTTGGTTTGGTAGATAGATGTTGGTTTGGTAGATAGATGTTGGTTTGGTAGATAGATGTTGGTTTGGTAGATAGATGTTGGTTTGGTAGATAGATGTTGGTTTGGTAGATAGATGTTGATCTGTTGTAGTTACAACTTACTTTCTGAAGATGGCAAAGTGGCTGAGCGGAGAGTACTCAATAAAGTTCAGGGCGAGGAGGATGGCCTTTGCCTCGGCTAAAAAGATGGGCGAGGAAGATGGCCTTTGCCTCGGCTAAAAAGATGGACGAGTAGTCGGGAAGCCTGCTACTGAGGGTGATGTCTTGGATGACGGCAGCAATAGTCTTTTCGCCTTCCTTGGAGCCATCAGTATAGATGGAGGTGTAGTTTGAGAGTTGGTCTTTGATTTGGTTGTGGAGATTGATGAAAAGGTTAAAGTGTGTTTGGGTTTTGTGATGAGTGGAGAGGCCCAGTTGGATAGAAGGAAGGGGGGTGGCCCAGGGAGGAAAAGTGGGCCAGGAGAAGGTGCCAAGAGTGGCGGGGTTGATGCCAAGATGAAGGTCTGATTTAATGCGTAAGCTAAAGGGAGGGATAGGGTTTTAGTCCTATCAAAGAGGGTGGAGAAATTGGAGTACCTAATGAGGTTGTAAACAGGCTTCTGGGTGTTGGTGAGGACTCTAAAAGCAAAGGAGAGGCTAAGCTTTCTACACCTTAGCAGAAAGGGGGGAAGTTGTTTTAGTGCTCAAAAATGATCAACAAAAATATAAATTCTACCATTCCAAGTAAGTTTTAAATGGCAGGATTTTGTGGATAAACAGTACATCTGTTGTGAACCTGGTGATGAAAGATTTTTAATATTTTAGTGAAGAATATTTTCAGGAAGCTATGTAAAGTTGAAGAAAGTCCCCACAACAAACTTTGTGGTTGATCTATAGGCCACACTCGAAACACCAACCACAGGGGTCATTAACATTAGGCTCCCTATGCAGTACCTGCCAATTTTGCACGGAAAATTAATTCCTACCAAAATGCCCCGGCCTACACATACTTAAAAGACTCCCAATAGTGATGGAAGAAATTCCTCCCACATCCAATTTTCCATAAAAAAATCACTACCCAAATTCCCAGCTTTAATGGAGCAACTTTTGTATGTCTGTTGTCGCCACTGATTGCTTGCAAGTGGCCGCAAGAGGTGTGGGCTTGAAAAAACCTCTCGTTTGAGTGTTACGCAATATTAGTTGAATAGTCTATTTAATTGTTGATTGTTAAAAAAAACGTTGAAAAATAGTACAGTAGGCCGCGGCATTTTTGTAGGAATGATTTCCTGTGGAAATGGCAGTATTGTATAGGGAGCCTAACATTAATGACCCCTATACTTGTCATTTCGAGTGTGGCCTAAATTAGCATGCATAGGAAAAACCATAACCTTTATGTGGCCGCAGATCGGTAAACAACAGCAATCACACAAGGTCAGCATACAGAAACGGGTTAAAGTGAAACAAATTACGGCCAAACGATGGTAAATGGTTCCATAACTAGCCAAGGCCTAGACGCTTCCTCAACCCATTTTCAAATGCAAGTATTCAAAGTTCATTAACTGAAAGGTAGTCAACGGCATAAATATCACTTGCGTGTGAAAATTCTGCTATTGACCGTAACGATAGTGGTTTGGAACTTTTCTCAGGTGCATTGTCTCAGGTTGTGTGTAGCTATTGTTATACATTCCCTTTGTGTTCCAGGTTCAGTTCAGTTTTATGTGTTGTGGAATGTTTTGATTGGTTTTTAGCTCTTTGCTGTTTATTAAGTTTGTCCTGGCCACATGTACATGTGCATTATCCTCTCATTTCTGGCTGCAGCAGAAGAGAGGTATCATGAGGTCTATGGAGCTAACCAGTTTGCCAGCTAAGTTGTTTTACTGTATCTAAGTTGCTTTACTGTATCTTAGTTGCTTTACTTTATCTAAGTACACTCTTAGTACCTTTACTAACCTATGTACTTATGGTTATGATATCTTCATTATACCATGCACTTTTGCTTTGTGATTCTATTACCTTTGCAAGTTATATTATACATTGCATGAACATCAATTTTATGTACCATATTTCAACGCTAGCTATTAGTCAAATCCCACAATACACTTTTTGACATACTGGTGGCGTGTACAGTGGGTTATTAAACTTTCTGGACATAAATGTGAAGGTGTTTTGAACGTTGGGCTACCAAACTCAGGCCTATGGTCAATGGCGCAAAATTCACTCCAAACTTGCTATCTTACATTATTATGTACCTTTCTTGCTTTAATTCTCATAGGTAGTTCTTTGAAGTTGTTCAAGTGCTCAAAAAGACAAAATTAGAAGACTGTTTATGCTTGTTTTGACAAAAAAAAATTCCCGATCAAACCTTCAAGGTTTCTTTCACTCGTAATTGTTCATGTTGACGTCATATTACTTCTATGATTGTCGTACAGCTGATTGGCTAACAACTCATGTACATTTAAATAGATTTAACTAGCAAGTAAAGATTTTTATCTAACTTTGACCTCATGAATAATCAACAAAATCTAGTTCTGCTCTAAAAGTAATGGCTGAACAGAGACTCACAGAAAATAGATAAACTCTACTATTTCCAAGTAAGTTTCATATGGGATTATTTTATACATAAACAATAAATTTGTTCTTAACCTAGAGATATTAGATTTTTTATAATTTAGTGAAGAATATTCTCAGAAAATTTGTGTATATTTGAATAAATATCTACCCAAAAAAATTGTCTTGTATCTCCAATGGCGTGCATAGGAAAAAACCATAACCTTCATGAGGCTGCAGATCAGTAAAGAACAGCAATCCTACAATGTAAGCATACAGAAACGGGTTAAAGTAAAAGAAATTATGTCCGAACAATGGTAAATCATACCATAACTACTTCAACGCATTGTGTGTCAAAGCTAACTTGCCTGCTTGGTATACATTACTTATTGCACTCATTAGGTCCCATGCTTTGGCCATGGCATTTGTGCCTATGGTAAAGCCAATGCATAGTATGTACTCTGCCCAGCACATGAGCATCACCTGCCCTGCCGACCACGCTGATAGTCTTGTCTGCTCATTCACTTATTCGGTCAATCAACCTACCAGAGACATATTTCGAACTTACTTGGAATGTTCCTAACTACTTGAATTGTTGCTGTGGTCATGTTGGTATATCCTATTAACCTACCCCTAGTGCTGGCATATCCCACTAGTTTACCTGCGACATCTTGCTTCACCGGAAGCTTAGGTAGGCATATACCAACATGCTCCCTTGTATTTACCATTACATCTTCATTGTATGGTAGCGTGTTCTATTACTAGCACGCACACTCTGCCTATTTACTTAGTTATGCTTGTATTTATAAGGATCCTCATGTGTTCTTATCTACAGGTCCCCCAGGGTGACAGCTGCTTTGGGGGCCACACCATGTCATTCAAACCGGTGGACTACAACTGATAAGGTCAGTCCCCACAGTGCCCCTGTGGATTTCTATTTCGGGTGAGCCCTATTAAATATTTTTCTGAAAATTCGGCCTGAAAATTGAATACGCGTAACTATGTTTTGAGAAGCGAAAGAATTCTAGTATGAAGCATGCGGGGTAGGCCTAATTCTAATTAGTAATTGGAAGAAGAAGAAGAAGAAAAGAAAAAAAAATCCTAATAGATTCGCGCATTTGGTATATGTAAAATCACATGGTTTTTGCAAATAACACACGAACAAAACAGCGCACTTCTGGGACATATCAAGAATCTTTTAACTGATAACTCAAAATCATCATAACTTACAGAGATATTGCTGTTTATCTTCACATGTCGAACTACATTAGTTTTTGATTTTGATCTGGAGCAAAGAGGCTTACAGAACAGTGATTTTAGGCAGGTAGGTGCGCCTTCGTCGTCACGCACACAAAGTACTGGTTAACGTGTGTTACTTCAACTGGGCCTAGCATCTAGTTGTACATGTACAACTTACAAGAAGTTCCATGAAATGCGCATGCGAAGACTAAAATTACGGATACTTTTTTGGTACCTAGATGATAGTTGTTGAAAGGGAGAAGGAAGGGAGAGGAGGAGAATCAAAATTCAAAGTTTCTTCATTCATTGTTTTAAACATAGGCTTACAGATATATTGCTGGTTATGTTCTCTTCATGATTTTATAATTACACATTTCCAAAAAAGGATACATCCAAATTTTGTCTAAACAGCAAACTTTTACACTCTTGGGATGCTAAATGTAAATAAAAAGCAAAAACGTCAACGCCTTAGTATATGGACCTTGTAGCATATTTTCTGAATCTGTTACTTTTTTTCAGGGAAGGGGGTTGTCATAAGCATTGGAGTGTACAGGATTTCATAGGTCGAGCCAAATCTTCCATTCCCCCGACTGCGCCTTAGCATAAACCCCTTATTGTGTGCTCCAAAGGTCCGTTTTGCTAACCGGGATACACATTTTTAACCTTTGGCTTTGGGATCCAAAAGCGAGGATTAGGATCAAAATTTGAATATTTGTTTTCCAACCTCAAAAGTTTTTAAAAAAATTTGTTACAAAATTGAAAAAAAATTGCCCTGAATTTGTAGCTAATTATCCAGAAGTGAGGATTTTGTCAAAAAAATCGAAGCTTCATGTCCAAAATTGAAGAAAGTTGTTCTAAGATTAAAAAATTCACTCAGAAATTGAAGATTGTTTATCAATTTGAAAAATCTATGAAGTTTTTGTTTACCCCAAAATCGCCAAATTTTTTGTCTTAAAGTTTAAGAAAATTTTTGCCAAATTTGAAGATTTTTAACCCAAAACTGAAGATCCCAAAAAGTGAGAATTTTCGATAAAAACTTGAAGATTTTTTAACAATTTTTTACTTATTTTCGAATGCATGCAGCTAGTAAGCTAGACCAAGCCTTCATATCATTCATGCATGCATGCATGATGAGATGTTATTCGGTGCCGGAGTACATGTATAGGTGGACACTTTGCGCACACCACTGATTGTCTACTAACTGTGGTGCATCATACATGTCTACATACCACGAGGCCCTAGGTACGTCGTACCTGTGTTCTCGTCCGGATTGTATTAAGCGTTTCGTGATAGCATTGTTACTATCATAACCAAATACGCAGGCGACGACCCCGTCATTGTAATTATGTGCTCACTCGTCGTCGTCGCCACACCACTGGTCGTACGACCCCTATAATTCGATTCCCTGTTTGCACCTGTTAACAAATAAAAATATAATCATGAAAACTTACATCACATCTATGGATGTGCAATATTTGAATATGAGAAAGTTTTAATTTTGGGTAAAGAGCATGCGCAGTCTTCGGGTATTATCAGAAACTCAGACTCATGTCAAAAGTCACCCATGTTTTTGGCAAAGTTTGAATAGCAAAGGAGCAATGGCGTAGATATATTTTGTTTCGGGGGTAGGAACAGTAGGGGGCTAAGGTGGGGAAAGGAAGAAGGGGGGAAGGGGGTAGGTGGGGGAGGCGGCAAAACCATAACAAAAAAACCGAATCCAAGCTAACCCCTAATGAAGGAAATTGCACAAAAATTGAAGCAAATTTCACGAAATTGAAAGATATTTTACGAAAAGTTAAGAAAAATTCCTGAAAATAAAGGAAATTCACAAAAATTGTAGCAAATTTTATAAAAATGAAGAAATTAAAGACAACCACTGGAAATTTAAAGATAAAAAAAAATCCCCAAAATGAAAGGAAATCATACGAAAACTTGAGCAAATTTATAAAAAAATGAAGGAAAATTATCAAATTGAAGAAGAATTCCTGAAAATAAAGAAAATTAATGGCACAAAAATTGTAGCAAATGTCTCTCGAAAATCTCTTAAAAATTAAAAAGAAATTACACAAAAACTGAAGCAAATTTTACGAAAATGAAGGAAATTGCACAAAAATTTATAACAAATTTTACAAAAATTGATAAAATCCTATAAAGCCTATTTCACGAAATGAAATTTTGTTAACAAAAATTGTGGAAGATTTCACGGAAATGAAAGAATTCCGAAAGAAAAGAAGCTATGGAATCTTACTCATCAAAATAAATTCAGTAGACCGTCATTATTATGATTGAAGAGGGAGGGAGGGGGGGGGGGGGGGAATAAATAGTACTTGGCCTCCCTGGAAAAATTATTGGGGACAAAATAAATAGTACTTGGCCTCCCTGGAAAAAAAATATTAAAGGGGAAGGGGGGAGCTACGGCCCCGGCCCCCGTTTCCCACGCCCCTGGTGCGAGCCACCCCAATTTTCAATAGTTGTGCACCTTTGATTTTTGGAGTTTGGACAACATTCATAATGGGACCCTGGTGTCACAGGGAATTTTTACCTTTTCGTGTCATGTGCATGCACCGAGTTTCGTCAATTGTAAGCAAGAAAATGCTAAAAATTCCATTTATCTTTCTGAGAATCTTTTTTTTACATTCTTGGGGAACTGTGACCATACATTAGGTCCTTATAGGGTGAACATGAACATTTTGGGCTCTTTTTTCACTGCACCGTGCCTCCGAGTGGCTACAGACATTTTTCAGTGAGCAAAGATATCATATTTTCCGAATCACGATCTGTGTTGTTTGACTATGATTTAAAACTTTTCAACCTCCCAAATTATGATTGTAAATTTTCTATTTTTTCTGGATTCGATAATATAAGATATGTTGTGGTTTCAATCTTAAATTAGAATGAAACAAAAGGTCACAGACAATTTCTTTCTTTATATTGGCCATCAAGTTTTTTTTAAATTTCCTTCAAGAAGCAAGTGGTTGCATGCACCAGGATTTTGGTCATGGGGGCAAGAAAGGGGCAATTTTGTCTCATCATGGGGGAGGGGAAGAGGGGCAATATGTCACTTTTCAAAATTTTCTGGGGGGACAAGTGTGGGGCAAAGCAATCTAATTATACCCCCTGTAGCGCCGCCACTGCAAGGGGCCGTGGGTGGAGGGGAAGCTTTTAGAAAACCACTATACACAACCTACTGTCGTATAAGTGCTTTCAAAATAAGTCCATCTATAAGGGTGCCATTCAATTCTGTGGCCCCAAAAGGCATCCTCCGTGCCATCACATTTATGCTTAAAAATTCAAGAAGTTGTAATTTATTTGAGCAATTCTTACCAACTTTAATTTGACTGAATTTGAACAATTGAACTAATATCCACACATCTGAACTAATATAAACTTTTTTAAGTTAAACAAAAAATAAGGGGAATCATTTGTTGAAAAAGAAATGTGACGCACTGCCACCAAATCACTGAATTCACACCTGCACTAACTTTGCGGTACGTATAAAATACCGTACAAATCAGCTGTTCTTTCACACACACACACACAGTGTCAGTATACATCATATGTTTACAATTCCTACACAAAGAAACCATCGAGTGGTTCATTCAGGTAAAAGTGAACTTAAATGGGATAATATTTACTACTACACGTTATTGGGACTAGACTTTCCAATTCTGTGGCATGCTGTGCGAATGTTATTGTGAAGCAACGGTGCTGATCCCTTTCTTGCTACTTTTATAACTAATTGATTTTCTGATGCAGATTTCAAGGTGTTTTTTGCATGCTTAGACCTCATTTGTATGATAGGTAAGTGGAAATTTCTCATTTATTCTCAATATTTTGTATGGTGGTGAGGTGGAACTCTACAAATACCTACATGTTAATAGTACTGTAAATGTGTTTGGGTATGTACATGTTGTTTGGAGTTCTTAAAGGTCTAATAGACGTGTAGAGGCAACTTCAGCTTAAAGGAGACATAAAGTCTGACATAATCCTTATTTCATATTATATAATTAAATTAGCAAATCTTCTGACCAAGTTTCATTACTTCTGAAGAAATTTAAAACATTTTTTGTAATTATTAAAAACTTGAATGCTACTACTAAATAGTACCATGGGAGCTGCCATTTTTATTTCAAAACATGCAGATTATGATTTGATCAGCCCAGCAGGATGTTGGAATGCTTTGTATTTCTTTATAATCTATCTCAAGTTTTCTAGCTCATGAAAAATTGTTTTTCTTGTGTACCCATTAAAATATCAAAACATGCTGTTACACTTTGTGTCAGATCATTTTTGAATAAAAACATGATAAAAAGTTCTAAAGAAATACCTTACATTCTTTACTCTGTGTTGGGGAATAATGTCATCATTCACAAGATTTTCAATACAGAATTGAGCAAAATGGCAGCCTTATGTGTTGACTTTAAAGATGGATAACTTGAGATAGGAATAAGATTTTGACTTGTTGTTTCTGGTAGTTGCATTTTGATTTTATTCCTCTATCATATGAAATAGAATTATATCAGACTTTATGTCTTCTTTAAAGGAACACCAAACCGAAAATTGGGGGCACTCATTTTGCAAATTTTGCAGATATATTATCCACAACAGATCGATAAACTTCATGCCTCCATAGCCCACAGAAGACGTGAGGGTAAAGGTCACTTAAATATTTATTTCAACCAAAAGTTGCTATACCGTTGCGTGCTATAAAAGCATTTGATTTTTTGGGGGACCCCCTAAAATATGCCCTCACTTTTCGGTCTAGTGCTCCTTTAATTGCTTTAAAATCCATTAAAAAATTATCAGTGTCGCAAAAAATTGTCAAAATTAGTTTATACAAAAGTGACCATTTTGCAATGTTTTTTAATTTCAGGCATCATTTTACATAATTTGTGTAACTTTGGGATGTATTATAGTATACAGGGCGACCTTGGTATTCCTTTTGTAAATCCTTTGTGTTTTAAATGTCTGTCATAATTTGTTGAAATGGTGCAGTAAATTCAGACTAAAAGTCTTTACCGCATACCTCAAAAAAATTCTAGCAAAGATTTCCCATTATCTTCAGTGATTAAGATTTAAAAAGAAAGTTAGAGATAAAGATTTTGAGCTGTTTGCCCAGTTACACATCACAAATTTGGCAAATACTAAAAACTGATCAGAATTTGATCAGACATAACTAAAAAAAATAAAAAAAACATTCCTCTTAACCTGTCCCATATACCTTACGCCAGATCACATCTCTCCCCCTCCATCTCTATTTCCAATCTTTTCAAAACAATCCTACCTCCAACTTCATCACCTTTCTCTGCAACAGCAATCTATTTCACTTGATCTAAACCTCCCTTTTCTTCCCTTCTTTACCTTACCTTCCTCATCTTCCTTTTATTACCTTAACATCTTTCCATTATTCACCTTCTCTCCCTCCTTCCCTCCTCCTTTTCCTCTCTGTCCTAAATAAAGCACCTTAGTTTTTAAGACCCTCTTGGCACCCTTTAACACCCTCTTGGCACATTTGACTCTGACTGTCGCTGTGCCATTAAACATCAACAAACCAAAGCAAACCTTTAACATTTCAAAACTGATCTGCCCAGATGTTAATACTTTTAAGATTTTAAACAATATAGACATTGCTACATGTCCATACATCTTTGGCACTTCCATGTATGTTCCTTATTCCATAGCCTTGACTTGCAGTTCAGAATTTAAGAAAGAGAGCTGAGAAAGATCAAGTAGCACTTTCTGCATTTTAAATAAATGACCAGTAGTGCCACACACATGTCTGTCTGCAGTGGCATAGTGGGTAATTTTTCACTGGGGAGGGGGAGGCAAGGACATTTTGGCACACCCCCCGAAATAAAATATATTCTCAAGTAAAACGTGCACATAGATCTATATTGGCATGTTCCATTTATATGGCACCGTTTAGGTAATTGCATAAAATCAGTGTTTGAAATCTAGGGTTTAAGAAAATTTCCCCAAAATGCCAAAATTGATGGAAATTTCCGCAGAATGAAGGAAATTTCTGAAAAATTAAAGACAAATTTCCTAAATATTGAAGACAATATCCTCAAAATGGAGGAAATTTCCACGAACATTGAAGAAAAATTACTAAATATTAAAAATGATATTTCTAAAATCAAGGAAATTTACGAAAATAGAAGAGAAAGTTCCCTAAAATGCCTTAAAATGGAAGGAAATTTCCCGAAATTTGAAGAAAGAAAATATTCTCAAAAATTGAAGAAAACCTCTGCAGAATGAAGGAAATTTTCTGAAAAATGAAGAAAATTTCTTAAATATTGAAGAAAATATTCCCCAAATGAAGGAAATGTCACAAAAAGGAGGCAAATTTTCTGAAATTGAAGGTAACTTTCCAAAAATGAAGGAAATTTTCCCAAAATTGATGAAAAATTTCCTAAATATTGAAGAAAATATCCTCAAAGTGAAAAAAAAACAATTCTCAGAAATGTTTTAATATTGAAGAAAATATCCCTCAAATGAAGGAAAGTTCACAAAAATGGAGGCAAATTTTCCCCAAATGAAGGAAATTTCATGAAAATAAGAAGAAAAATTCTCCAAAATGCTGAAAATGGAAAGAAATTTCCAGAAAATTGAAGAAAAAAATCTGCAGAATGAAGAAAATTTTCAAAAATTAAACAAAATTTCTTAAATATTGAAGAAATTGTCTCGAAAATGAAAGAAATTTCACAAAAATGGAAACGAATTTTTCTGATAATGAAGGAAATATTCTGAAAATAAAGAATAGTCCCAAAAATTAAAGAAAAACTTCCTAAATAATGAAGAAAATATCCCAAAATGAAGGAACTATGTTAATTGTAGAAAAGTTCCACAAAATGCCAAATTTGACAAGAACTTTTTAAATTAAAGAAAATTTCTAAAATATTGTAGAAAATATACCCAAAATGATTGAAATTTTACAAAAATAGAAGCAAATTTTCCTGAATATGATGGAAATTTTCCGAAAATTTTTCTGAAAATTGAAAAACTTCCTTAAAATTTCCGGAAAATGAAGAAATTTTCTGCCACCATGCCACTGTCTGTCTGGCAGCTAATGGCTGTGAGGCCAGCCATATATAAACGCAGTGGCATAAATCCATTAAAAAAGTGGGCGGGGTGGGGGGGGGATGATGTGTAAGATTTTTCTGTAAAGGTGATACCAAAAGTGTCACTGTGAGCGCACAGCACTTGTTTTTCGGTGTCCAGGGGCCCACCTAAGGCTCCTGGGGTTCATGGGCAAGCCCAGGTAGGGATGGAGGGGGTGAAGCCCGAGGAAACTCTTGCAAAATTGACATTTGAAGGGCAATTAAGAAAATACGTCACAACGCATAGGAAGAAGGTATGATATACAAGTCAAAATTGATGTAAAAGAGAGCTGCATATATAATAAACAAAGAAAAAAATAATAATAATAAAAACGCATCATGTGGAAATATAATGTTTTATTGTTCACGTTTCTGTTTATGGATATAGGTCTATGGTCACTTTTTAAAGAATATGTGGTCTAAAAGAAAATGTTTGATAAGCTTCGAATAATTTACTATGATCATGTGTAAATTTTGTCAAACTCTTAAAATGAACCTGTTCTATATCCCTCCCTCTCCTCCTTTTATCTCCCGGTGTCTGAGTTCATCTATTAAATACAATATTGCAGTGGCGTAGGAACAATTTTTTTCTTGGGGGAGATGAGGCTTTATTTGACCAAGGACCTCGACCCCCATCCCCACCCAGAAGCCTCATTTTTTGGCATGGTTTCTTGGGCATATTTGGCGCTTTGGGCATTATTTCTCTTTTTTTCAAAAAAGAATGAACAAGTGACATTCTTGTTATCTCCTTTTTGAACTCTAGATGTCACAGATGCCCACACGCTTATTTGTTTTCTTCCAAGGATTGTTTAGGACAATTTGCATTAATATCAGTTGAAAATCCTTCTAAATCACTGTCTAATTTTCAACGGAATAAACGCAAATTGCTCTAAACACTCCTGGGAAAAAGAATTATGCTGCCCGCACTCAGGGTCTGCGGTGGCATGCAGATGTTATGTTTAATACAGCTTCTATCTGCTCAAAATGATTATAAGGGTGCTAAGAAGTAATAAAGTCTTCATCAAAATTACATTACCTTTTTTATCAACATAATCGAAGAAATTAGAACGTATGACAATATCCTATAAAGTTATATTATTTAAAGTGGGTATAAATAAGTCTTATATGAGGGTTTTCGTATATGAGAAGTGGGGGGGCTAAAGCAAAGTTTAGCCCCCCTTAAAGTTTGACTGGGGGGATAATCCCCCCAGCCCCCCTTCCCCCTTTCCCGCTTCCTACGCCCTTGCAATATTGCACTAAGTGTTAATGTATTACTAATAGATTATTTTACATTTTCAAACTTTTCTCTGAAGAACCCCCTTTTTCTGAGAAAGTGCTCTGTTTGAAATCTAAAACATAATAATTACTCAGAATTTCAAAGCTACTTGAAGTACCAGAACAGTTAATTCTGACTATTTATATGATGAATCTATAGCCTACTCTAGAGAAAAAAACCTGATGTACACATACTGGATGTACATGTAGAATGTCGTGTTCCCATTTTCATTTTTCGAGGAGCAGGAATGAAGAACCCTTTTAAACACTCTAAAAAAAAAAAAAAAATACACAAGTTGTGTAAAAAATTACACAACAGTTGAACAGCTGTGTACATAGTGTACTTAGCAAACATTGTGTAGAAGTAACACAACTTTGTGTAAAAAAAAGTTACACCACTGTTGTGTAAAACAGTGGTAAACTTACCTGTGTAAAATCAACACAACTATGTGTTTAGTAGCTAACACAATAGTGTGTAAAGCGAACCCAATACCTGTGTTAAATAAGGTAATCAATTGTTATATAAAATTAACATATTGTTGTAAAGAACGGGACCTCAAGAGAGATCATATTAGTTCAAGTTCATTTGAAATTGATATCCAAGTACCTCTATAACAATGTAATGTAAGTCAGATACACTGTTCTTTAATTGTATGACATGTCGCAATTCGAATGTAGTATTAAAGTTTTAAACTTAAGAGTTCAGCAATTTCATTTGGCTTAGAAATGAAGTGGTAAATTAAAATAAAATGTATTTAATATTTTACTGTTTTAAATTTCCACTAAATCAGTTTGATTTAAGTAGAGTTTCTTTTTATGATTTGGTGCAAAATAAGCTTTTATCCCCATGGCAACGAAGTTGGTGAAGAGGGGATATAGCATCTTCACCTTCCTTCGTCCATCTGTCCTTCCAGCCGCCCAGCCAGCCGTCCATCCATTCGGCCAGCCATCCATCCGTCCAGCCGGGCGGCCAATGCATTGCATTGTTCAGCTACTAGGGAACAATAGATTGCTGCCCTAGGAAGAAATTCTGTTTTTTTCTTATGAAAAGAAATTTATATAAAAGGAAAACAAATGTATTTTAGACTTGAATAGCAGCAATTAAAAGAATTGTTCTGGGGTGAAGAAAGTTGAATAATAGATGTGATGACTGAATGGAATTTATAATGAAGTGTCTTGCGAATGAATAGCAAAAAAAAAAAAAAAAAAAGGTCTTTGCTTAGGTAGAGTGACAGATGAGAAGGACACATAATAGACTTATGATAATATGCAAATAAATCTGTACTGAATTTTCAAAGTTGAATAATAGACCTGACGACTGAATGGAATTTATAATGAAGTGTGTTGCTAATGAACAGCGAAAAAACACTCAGTCTTTGCTTAAGTATATAGAGTGACAGAAGAGAGAGACACATAATAGGCTTATGATAATATGCGAATAAATCTGTACTGAATTTTCAAAGTTGAATATTAGACCTGACGACTGAATGGAATTTATAATGAAGTGTGTTGCTAATGAATAGCGAAAAAACACTCAGTCTTTGCTTAAGTATATAGAGTGACAGAAGAGAGAGACACATAATAGGCTTATGATAATATGCGAATAAATCTGTACTGAATTTTCAAAGTTGAATAATAGACCTGACAACTGAATGAAATTTATAATGAAATGTCTTGCGAATGAATAGCAAAAAAACAATACGTCTTTGCTTGAATAGAGTGGACACATAAAAGACTTATGATAATCTGCAAATTAATTTGTACTGAATTTTCATTTTGATTTTGTAGAAAGATCAGCTCTATATGATTTATAAGGGGGAAAAAAGTTGAGCATGTTTCTATTGGAGTGTCAGATTTAAGTTAGAGCTGGGGGGGAGGGGGCTGTTATGCAATGGAGAGAGTGGAGGTTACAGTGAAGGTTGGAATGATGAGTTGGTAAGAATATATTTGGTAGATGAGTGGATGACAAAAGGTGGGGTGGTGTAGTAGGTGAATGGATGTTAGGTGAATGGGGATGTTAGGTGAATGGGGATGGTAGGTGAATAGGGGATGGTAGGTGAATAGGGGATGTTGTGGAATAGAAGATGGCATATGGGACAGGGTGGGATAGCATGTGGGATTGGATGGAATGGCATGTAGGACAGGGTGGGATGGCACATGGTACATGTAAGGATGGCATGTGGGACAGGGTAGTATGGCACATGGGACAGGGAGGGATGCATGGGCATGTGGGACAGGGTATTATGGTATATGGGACAGGGTGGCATGGTATATGGGACAGGGTGGCAAGACTTATGGTGGGATGTGGTCTTGATTGCAGTGTGGTGGCATATAGATCATGTTGTGGAATGGTATCTGGATTTCATGTATGAATTCTTGTAGGGAGGGAAGTAGTATGGTATGATATGTGGAACAGAGGGTGGGATGGCAGGTGTGACAGAGGCTGGAAAGCATGTTATTAGCAGCAAGGGGGTGTGTATTGTTTGCAATGTCTAGTTATACAAAGCAGCTTGATACAAATCAGTGGAAAAAGATGTACCAAGATATATTTTTTTCAAACTCTGCTCTTTTTTAGCTGTGTAATTTTGATCCAACGTTGTGTAGAATGGACATTACAACATGACATGTGTAAATATTTCTGCACAACTTTTTTAAAAGAGTGTATGAAAGACGAACACCCTCTCAAAGTCCTGGCTACGGGCCTGCATAAAAAAATTATATTTGGAATCATAACCTTTAATGTAGGCTATTTAAAAACAAAATTATACTGCAAAATTAACGGAATGAAATGGGCAGCTTGTAATTTATAAAGAACAGTTAGAGTAATGGGGTGGGATGGGGTGTGGATGGGAGTGGTGGGGTGTGAGTGATGGGGGTTCCTGTTCTGAACCTGCTTCCTATGCTTCTAAAATACCTTTCAAAATGTAAATTATTACTTAATTTTAATGTATCTTTGGCCCAAAAACTGGAGGGGGGGGGGGGTGATAGTATGGATCAACTGTGGATTTATGCCCATGTATAAATGTCAGCATTCACAACAAATAAACAAACAAAAACCAAAAAAAACACTAATTAACTGTCTGTAAAAGGTTTAGCTTATAATGGATCATTGGAGCTAATGATGCCAGAAGCAAAAATTGAGAAAATAACATTGATCACTTTCCAGGAATATATATTTCTTAAAGAAAAATGAGAAAATCAATCAAATCAATCAATCAATTGCTTTTAAAAGGCCCTAAAATAAAAATGTTGCTCTAAGGTACAATAACAAGCAGATATTAGATATGATACATGTACAATATGCTTGCATGGGCAGATCAGGGTGGTGACGAGGTGGCTAGCCACCCCCTTTTGCTGTCAAAAAACAAAAAAACCAAAAAAACCTTAGGCATTAGTTTCATACGCTTTCTTGCATATAATATTTCCTGAGTAATAAGAATTTTGTAATTATATCTTTTAGTGTGAATATCATGTTAGGCGAACTGGTAGAGTGAACACCAATGGTTAAAATTACGTTTATACGTAGACTTACAATAGATCTGCTTCTTCTTACCTAAACGCAAGTATGCGCGCGTGTCAATAAGTATGTACATACATTCCACTTGTTAATCACGGCAGATCACAGAGCTAGCTAAACGTATAGCTAAACATAAGGTAAGTATAGACCGAACTTGCTTTTATATTGAATCATGGATGATCCGCCCCCAAAAAAGAGGTGTTCTAAACAAAACTTTAAATAGTTTTTTTTGGGAATCAGAAGGTTGTAGGACATCCTCATCTTTCACACAGGGACTTATAGGTAGAAGCTCAGTCTTTCAATAATTATAAACCCAACACCTCGGCCACCATGGGCATAGATCAAGAAGGGAGGAAAGGGGGTTATACATCCCACACTTTTGACAAATTAAGAGTAAAATGTATTTGAACATTAAGCGTGTTTTAAGTCATTTTGTGGCCAATTTAAAACTGAAATATTAAATATTTCAGGAGCAGCAGGGGGCTAAGCCCCACCAAGCCTCTCAACCCCACACTGAACATCTCATGGTTCAATATCTTCCCACAACCTAAAATCACCCCTTCATGATCTTCCTGGCCACTCCCCTTTTACAAAAACTAGATCTGCCTCTGGCTTGTTGAAATAGGTTTACTTTCAATAATTTTATTTATAAAAAAAGAAGAAGCATTTTTGAATTACAGTAGCATGACAGCTCATTTAATTTCTTAGGACCATGAACAAAATGTCTAAACATTCAAGCAGGGACTCTTTTTAAGGAATTAATTTAGTCTTTTGTTGTTGTGAAAATCATGATAAGGGATAGGAGAGTGTTTCAAGAAGCAGCAAAAATTGATGAGGTTTCTTATAGATACAGCCTATATGAATAAGTATCTATAAGTGTTTTTTTTATTTATTTGTCCCAAATTCACCTTATTTTCCACCTTTTCTTCCTCTCAATCCTTCATCTCCTCTCTGCCTAACTCTTACACCTTAAGACCCTCTTGGCACATTTGACTCTTGACTGTCGCGGTGCTGTTAAACATCAACAAACCAAACCAATAAGTGTCTCCTACTGTCCTATGGTTGTGATTTCAAGAGTGCATGACTTCTGCATTCAACAACTTTGGCTGAAAAATCTTATAGTAGGAAGGACCATAATTAGAAAAGAAATGTAGCTGGAAGATTGCCTATTTGAACTCTATTTTAAAATGCTTTGAGCTCCAATTTCAATTTTGTGAGCTCCATTTTGAAATATTTTGAGCTCCATTTTCAAATGTTGTGAGCCCCATTTTTAGTGTTTTGAGATCCAATTTCAAATGTTTTGAGCCCCATTTTTAGTGTTTTGAGCTCCAATTTCAAATGTTTTGAGCGCCAATTAAAACAAATTTGAGCTCCATTTTCAAATGTTTTGAGCTCCAATTTCAAATGTTAAAGCTCCAAATGTTGTGAGCTCCAATTTCAAACATTTTGAGCTCCAATTTCAAATGTCCCAAGCTCCATTTTCAAATATTTTATGCACCATTTCAGTGTTCTAAGCTCCATTTTTAAATGATTTGAGCTCCAAATTCAAACGTTTTGAGCTCCAATTTCAGATGTTGTGAGCTCCATGTTCAAATGATGTAAGCCCCAATTTCAAAAGTTTGAGCTCCAATCTGAGATGTTGTGAGCTCCATGTTCAAATGTTGTGAGCTCCAATTTCAAATGTTGTGAGCTCCAATTTCAGGTGTTGTGAGCTGCATGTTCAAATGTGAGCTCCATGATCAAATGTTGTTAGCTCCAATTTCAAATGTTGTGAGCTCCATGATCAAATGTGTGCTCCAATTTCAATTTGAGTTGCAATTTTAGATGTGAACTCCAATTTCAAATGTTGTGAGCTCCATTTCAGTGTTCTGAGCTCCATCTTCAAATGTGAGTGCCAATTTCAAATGTTTGAGCTCCAATTTTAGATGTCTTGAGCTCCATGTTCAGATTTTGTGAGCTCCCATGTTTAAATGTTGTGAGCTCCAATTTCAAATGTTTCAAGCTCCAATTTCAAATGTTTTGAGCTGCAATTTCAGATGTTGTTAGCTACAATTTCAAATGTTGTGAACTTCATTTCATTGTTCTGGGCTCCATTTTCAAATGTTTTAAGCTCCAATTTCAAATATTTTGAGCTCCAAATTCAAATGTTTTGAGCTCAATTTTCAAATGTTTGAGCTCCAATTTCAAATTATTAGAGCTCAATTTTCAATAATTTAAGCTCCATTTTGAAATGTTTTAGCTCAAATTTTAAATGTTGTGAGCTCCATTTTCAACTGTTTGGAGCTCCAATTTCAGATGTCTTTTTCTTCAAATCATCAGAACTCTGAATAGTTACCGAGGTTTGAGCCTCAGGGTACATATTATCTATGATATCCAGAGTAAAACTTATTTGATTATCAATGAGAAACAATATATGATCATCTTCTTAATAGAACAGCCTTTAAACTTTGCCTAAGAAGTACCATACTTTACTGATATCCTCCCCTCTCCCCTAAAAAAACAATTATATACTTGCAATCAACTTGTATTCATGCCTCACAAGTACCATGCTACCTTTCCCTCCCCCCCCCACTGCCCCTCCCCTTCCTTTCCTCCAAAAAAAGTACACAATGATAAACTCACACTCAACTTCCATTCATGCCTCACAAGTGTCTACTTTCTAATGTTAAAGGTATATAGATGGTTACATAAATTATCTCTTTTAGGAAGAGTTCAATTCTTCCTGGAGGATCCTGGCATGAGCCGCAGGAAATGTTTGTGTGTGTTTGCAAGACTTATGTCTGAACCAATCCATGAGCTGTAGGCTACTATCAGTGTGCTGTGGCACATCCTAAAATTACTGTGGGATTAGTGGAATTATGCTATTTCAAGACTTTGGGTAGTAGTAATGATGTCACCAATCATATCCCTTAAAAAACAAGGCTGTTTCCAGTTGCAAACTACTGGATGTGGGCTCCTGACCCCTTCAGGCATGCATTCAGAAATGAGTAATATGTAGTAGACAAAGAAGTGAAGAAAAAAAATAGTGTAAAGTATTTTGAGCTACCTTCCCTTCCATACAGGGGTGTAGAAAGTGCCACCTCTCTACGCCAACACCTTCTGTGTATTTATTGTTTACCACCTCGCCTCTCGGCTAGGTTCCATTTTGCCATATTATTCCATACGTGAGTTTCCCTCAATAAAGTGTTGTTTTCTACAGTTTATTCGGCGTCTTCTGTCTTACTTTCCGTGGTGGCAGCGTCCATTTACCCACGGGATCATTCTAAGTAAACAGAGAGTCCTTCAGTCGACCATACGGTTTGAATTTTCAACCTTTTTTGTTTATGGAATTTCCATTGTTTGTTTGGAAACCTATTCCATGAATTTTCTCAGTTTCTACATTGTGTGAACATGTAACTGTGCAAAAATGAATGCTTGCGCCCCAAAGCAATGTGTCCCTCTGTGAGTGCTATAAGGTTGAAGCTACGACTTTGTTACACTTTCCTCATTAAACGATTACAGACATTGACAATGACAGCAGTGAATACTTTGACAATAACGCTTCCCCAGTCGCACCCCCACCTGGGCCCTCATCCCTCCCCCCTCCGGTCCCTCCACCTCCCTTGAGTATTGTTTCTGTACCTCCATCTGCTGCTGCCCACCTCAACCAACCAATGGACACACCCTGTTCTAACGTTCAAGACATTCTGCCTGTTTCTCCTGAGCTTGGCCTCCGTAGAACATCCAGACCTTGAAAGAAACCCTCCTGGCAAAACCAAGACTGGGATCTGAATTAATACTCTCCTCCTTGCTTGGACCTTCATTTTCATTTAGATCTTCTGGTTACCTTTTATGGGTGCGAGCCAAGCGCCACCCAACATTGTTTTAATTACTTTTTTTGAAGATAAAAATATATTTTACAAGTTTACATTCTCTTGTCAGTTTTCGCACTTGTTCATGGGTGTGAGCCTAGCACCGCCCATCACCATTCGGATTCATTCTGCTTCTTAAATTTGCTGTGAAGACAGTTTTGCCCGTTTCCTTAACGTACTTTTACAGTGCTTCACATTGTGTGCTCTTTTCTGATATTTTATTATTTTTTCAATTAGACACATGCTGAACTTCATCTATTTTCATGTTTTTCTTGATTAATGTTTTCAGTCAGAAGGAGAGGATGATGAGGTGGTCACGCCAACACCTTCTGTGTATTTATTGTTTACCACCTCGCCTTTCGGCTAGGTTCCATTTTGCCATGTTATTCCATGCGTGAGTTTCCCTCAATAAAGTGTTGTTCAATCGGCGTCTTCTGTCTTACTTCAGCTAGATGAACAAAAACTCACAAACATTCCCTTGTGACAAGTGCAAAAATTGCACTAGTAAATTAAAGTTTCCATCAAAAGTTGATGCTAATCGGGAAACACCCTTCAATTTCCGAGAGATTTTTTCCATTTTGGGAGATTGTTTTTCAATTTTGTGGATTTTTGGCCAGTTTTTATAAAATTTTAGCCAGTTTTTTAAAATTTGGGCCAGTTTTCGGAAATTTGGGTCAGTTTTGGGAAATTTTTTGGAAAATTTTACTAAAATATACCAATTTCACCTCCCAACATGCAGAAAGCATGCAACTGGGAAGGTAAAATACACTCAAGGGAGGCAGCTTGCCCCCCTCCCCCTGATACTCGCTTCCTATGCCTCAACGTTTGTACATATAATATCAAAAATTTGGCATGCATACAAAAATCCTCAAAATGTGATGAGCCATAGCTTAAAAACTAAACATGCTATTTTCAAAATAAATTGACTCTTCTCAGAATTGTACACTCTTTTGAATGAGAAACAATAGTGTAGCTATGTCCTTAACCTAAACTCTCACCGCCTCACTGAACAATGGTTGATGCATATCTTTAGAATTTAATGATATACTGTACAAATTTAGTAGATTGGATGGAGAAGTCTGTACGTGACATATACTAGTCTTTTAATAGATGTTACACCATATTTATTCATGTTGCCCCATGTTTAATCATGTAACAACATGTGTATTTATGTTACAGCATGTTGCACTCTTAGAGAAAAAGGTTCTACAGTACTTAAAACTCTTTACGGTCAGATCTATAGCTTGTCACGTATTTGGAACCCAATATGGTTCTTCAAGGAATAATAGATATGGGTTCCCCGTGGAACCTCAAACTCCCTGCATCCAAGGTT
This sequence comes from Chiridota heheva, assembly GCA_020152595.1. Classification (NCBI taxonomy): domain Eukaryota; kingdom Metazoa; phylum Echinodermata; class Holothuroidea; order Apodida; family Chiridotidae; genus Chiridota; species Chiridota heheva. Next base: position 922,487 of record JAIGNY010000269.1, read on the forward strand.
CTCCGTGGAACCTTTTAAGGTTCTATAGCTTCACATATTTGGAACCACTTAGGTTCTTCAAAGAACCGTCTATATAGGTTCCTCATGGAACCTCAAATCTATAAGAAATACGGTTATCTGTGAAACCTTTGGGGATTCTTCATATATTTTCATATTCTGTATGTGTTTTATACTGCAAATTATGGGACTGAACAATTTCCATCCATCATGTGTTAAGGCGAGGTTCATTTTGTACTATAAATAAAGGAATATTCCCATGAATTTTCATATATATGATAGAGGACAAGTGAAGAAACAAATTGGTGAAAAACCCTTGTTGATATCTTATTCCATTTAGAGCCAAGAGAATTCCTTAGCCTATGTACAGATGTAAGTTCAACAAAAAATATTCATTTTCTTTAAACTGTGTAAGGCACATGTCAATTATTAGCAGATCTGGACAAAGCATCTGTTCGAGTAAAGTGCATACTCAATAATTGAACAACAAAATTTGAATAATTAAAGAGGTAATTCACGTTGAAAGAAATACGTAAAAATTGTCGTGAATGTAAAATTATGACAATACACTTAACACTTCAAGGTGACTCGGACTTTTCAATACACAAATATCTTTGTACAGTTGAAGTGCAATAACTCCAAAGCAGAATAAGATATCAACATGTTTTTTCCCAGTCCCTGCTTTTCTTTCTGTATTTTTATTATAGTCCTCTATCACATACATTAAAATTTCACAGGATTATTCCTTTAAAGTTAAACCAATGCTCGCAACTCGCTCTTTCAATGTGCCATTATCCTTCGAGACTTTGTCTAATCTGTTGATTTTGACAGCATAGTAGCACAGCTTATTTGATTGCGATAAGAGTTTACACTGATATCTCATTGAAAAATGGCCACTGCGCGTGGCCTCAACTTTTTTATTTATCTATTTTGCGGAGTTAGTGGCAATAGGCATTCATGATGTAATAACCATCCTTCAGAGGAATGGTCCATTAATCATTTATGGGTTTTCTACAAAGTCCTCCCAAGCATATAATGTATATTTGTACTTAAGCTTAGCCAAGGACTTATCCTATTCACATCACTGAACACCAGTTATGTGGCTTGAGCCCAAGATAAATGACCTGTTGTGTACAGTGTAACAGTAGCTGGTTGCTAATACGTGAATTGTAAATAGACTATGAAGATGCTGTCAGTTAAGAACCTATAGATTACCCCTTTGTTGTGTATGGTGTAACAATAGCTGGTTGCTAGTCAATGAATTGTGAAGAGTCTCAGGGTTGAATGGTGTGGATTACCCCTGATTTTAAGAAAATTGGGGGTGTTGGGTTTAAGGACCAAAAACTCTTCATGTTAACGTTCATTGATTGGCTGATATCCTAATCATCGTAACATTGTGTGGCATTATGTGAAAGGTTTGTGTTATGAACTTGAATTCCAACTTAGATTTTCTCCAAATTTGTAGATTATAATTTTTTCTTTGATATAGGATTTGGGTAAGATTATATTCTAAATTTCTACAAGGTATCTACGCTAAGATTGCTTTTGTTTCAATTTTGTGAATTACAGGATCAAACATTCTATAATCAATATTCGAATCAAAATTTATCTGAAAATACTGCATTTTCATTATCACAAATAATTATTTATCAAAACAATGGTATATTTAAAATAGTATTTCAATTGATTTCTTCGTTCTTAAGGTCTAAATATTCAAGAAATAATTTGTCAATTCTGCTAATGCTTTTCTAAAAATGATAGAAATTTGTACCTGATAAAGCATGTATAATTCATGTTACACCATGCATATTTATGTTACAGTCATGCGTATATTCAACTTACAGCATGTTTATTCATGCTATAACATGTTTATTGATGTTACACCATGTTTATTCATGTTACAACCATGTTTATTCATGTTACAGCATGTTTAATCATGTTACATAATGTTTATTCATGTTGTTTTTCCTTAAATCCCGACAAGAAATGCACATCACAGACATATCAAGCCGTTAATTCCTGTCAATTTCCCAGCTGCATGCAGGCAAGTAGTCAGAAATTTTAAAGGGGGAGCCGACCTCTATTAAAAATAATTTCCAACTGAGTGAAGTATATCAAGCGGAAAATCTCAGAAGGATAACCGTTACAATAATATAAAAAAATGTCCCCTCCCTAAAAATCAACATTCAGCAAAGGAGGGGAGCCGCGGCTCCCTCGGCTCTCCCTTGGCTACGTGCCTGACTGCATGGCTCCCTCCCCTCCGCGTCTTCCCCTTGGCTACGTGCCTGGCTGCGCGGCTCCCTTGGCTCCCCCCCCCTCCCTCAGCGGCTTTCCCTTGGCTACGTGCCTGGCCGCATGAGATGATGTTTGCGTGAGTCATGCTCATATCTGTTTTGATTTGATTAGTTCATGCAACATCAAATTTTCCCCAGGAGTTATTTATTTGTCAAATCAGTCGAAAATAAAATGTTTAGGATGTCACAGGCAGATGTTGAAAATGTCCTTCATACTTTATTAGATTGTTACAAGGATTAGGGAGTGAAGTTGAGTGTTTGGATTATTGTACCTCTGTCCTTAACTGCTGCAGCATCACTGAACAATGGTTGCATGCATATCTTTGGATTTTAGTGATATACTGTACAAATTTAATAGATGTCACATACTAGTATTTTAAAAGATGAAGTTTAATTCATGTTACATAATGTTTATTCATGATACAGTATGTTTATTCATGTTATAGCCATGTGTATTCATGTTGCACCATGTTTATAAATGTTACAGCCATGTATAGTCATGTTACTGCCTGTATATCCTGTTACAGCCATGTTTATTTATGCTACAGCATTTAATCATGCTTCAGCATATTTATTGATGTTGCAGCCATGTTTAGCCATGTTACAACCATGTCTATTCATGTTGCAACATGTTTATTTATGTTGCACCATGTTTATTAATGTTACAGCCATGTATATTCATGTTACTGCCTGTATATCCTGTTACAGCCATGCTTATTTATGCTACAGTATTTAATCATGCTTCAGCATATTTATTGGTGTTGCAGCCATGTTTAGTTATCTTACAAACATATTTATTCATGTTGCAACATGTTTATTCATGTTACAGCCATATATATTTATGTTACAGCCATGTTTGTTTATGCTTCAGCATGTTTATTCATGCTACAGCAAGTTTTTGGATGATACAGTATGTTTATTCATTTTAATGTATGTTTATTCATGTAGTAACCATGTTTATTCATCTTACAGCATGTTTTTTTATGTTAAAAACCTGTTTAATTATGTTTAGTCATGGTGTTTTTCTTTAATTCATTTATGTTACTATAAATGCACATCACACACATTACATATGAAGCCAATGTTAATCCCGTCAACTTCCCAGCTGCATGAGATGATGTTTGCGTGAGTTTTACTCATATCTGTTTTGATTTGATTAGTTCATGCAACATAGAATTTACCCTGGGAATTATTTATTTGTCAAATCAGTCAGAAATAAAATGTTTAGGATGTGGCAGATGTTGAAAATATCTTCATGTTTTATTCGATTTTTAACAAGGATAAAGGAATACATGATTCCACGGTTCCAATTGCACATGCTCAGTCTCACGAAACAATGTGAAAAGTAAAGTAAATATTGCAATATTTACCCTTGTAGAAATGCAAGTCAGAACAGAGTTAGCATAGAGTCAGATAGTGATCAAATATGAATCAGAAGATCATTTTCTCTGACTTTAAAGAACATATCTGTTCCTTCTCTATCCCATCTCTGTCTCATTTCTGTCCCAAATCTGACTTTACAAGTCTTGATGAAAAAATGAAAAATAAAAAATATTTCCTGTCTCTTTCTGATTTATTTTACTCTGTTCTGAACTTGGATTATTTCAATGATTGTAGCACACAATAAGGTATAGGAGATTTTAGACTTATGCAAAACCTCAAATCATTTTTTTTTTTTTTAAACTGAACTAATTCTTTTTTCTGCCTTGTTTCTGACATTTTCTGACCTTTAAAAAAGTGGACTTATAATATATTTTTTGCTTTGACTAACATTGAAGTTATAGATGATTTTGGACTTATGCAAAATCTCAAATAATTTTCTTGTTATGACAATTTCTGACTGTTTGTTACAATCACCTCACCTGACCTAGAATTAAATAGTTCAAATTTGATAGTCTGAGTGTGGAACATATGTTTCATTTTGAGCTTCATGATTTCTCATCACTATGACCTTGTTTTTGGCTTTGAATGCTTTGACTTTTTTACTCTTCTGCTGTTTTTTTTTCTTCAGGATAATTTTGATGGTATATTTGCTTTGGATTTTCTTGAAATTTTAAATAACTTTTGTAGAACTTGTGTAGTTTGCAGCCTAACAGTAATCACATAGCTATTGTGTGGAACCTATTCTTTTGCTTGCTGCAGTGAATATTCTTGGATTTTTTTTTCCTTTTTTAACAATGGAAGAGTTGTTTGTATCTTCTTTATTCAATATTAGTGACAGTGAACTCTCTTTTGTTCCTTTTTCAGAAATTCCTTTCTCAGAAGAAAGCATCTTAAATTTTGACAAGGAATTATGAAATGTCAAGTCTAATGTTAGATCATGTACTATTATGGGGTCATTGGTGTTAGGCTGCATAGGAAAAACCTTGTTGAATTTTGCCTCATTTTTAAAAACGCCTGCATCCTTGATCTTGAAACACTTAAGAATGGCAATGATAAATTGTTAGCAATCTTTTCCCTGCAAAAAAAAATCAAAAACCTTTTCCTTGGGTGCAAATTCGGGGGAAATTTGTAGCTATTCGGAACGACATGTGAACAGCTATTTGTTTGGAGCCTCTATATCTCTTGATAGTTCATTGACATAACTAGGATCAGAGATTGAACAGAAATGGTCAGAGAAAGTGAAACAAAATTGGTCGAAGACATTTTGTCAGAAATGGTCAGAATACATTGTATGCCGGATCATTCGTATTCAGGTTTTTCTCCCTTTTTTCACAAGTGTCAGAAAAAGTCAGAAAACGTTCCAATTTCTGACCGTTCTCTGACTTAAGATTATTCTGACTGTTTCTGACAGAAATATTTCTACAAGGGTACTCTACATTGTTATGCATGATTGCGTGCACTCGCATATCAGAACCATGGAATTGTGTATAGAGTTGAGTGTGTGGATTTTATACAGTAGGTCCTATAAATGTCTTTTATTGTAGGTATCATGGCGCAAAATTGATTGAGGTTGTAACATAGTTTTACCCTAATAAAATTTTGAATCTTTTTTTTTTTTTTTTTTTTTGTATTTCAACAGATATTTGTTTCAATCTTAACAAGATACACCTAAAATATACTTATAACTTATTAAATTTTGGACGGCTTTTCAGCAAGGGGTGTCTTTTCCCCTCATTGTATGCACTCTGGATAGTTACTCAGGTTTGAGCCTCGGGGTACATAGGCAACTATCTGTGATATCTAGAGCAAAAGTTATTTGATTATCAGTGAGAAACAATATAAGAACAGCCTTTAAACCTTGTCTATAAGAAGTACCAATCAATTTCGTGTTTCGTTAACATGTACCTTTTTTGTGAAACTGCAAGGTCTGCCTTTTCCAATTCTTTTCAAATTGATCAAGTTTTGTGCCAAAGAATTTTGGCTTATCTTTCTTGTTTTTCACATTTCCCATTAAATGCAACGATAAGTGACCCTTACTGAACCAATCCATGCCTAGGACTGCATTTCTTTCTTTATTCATGAACTTCAAAGGGGTATGGATTGGAATAAACTTTTTGCTATCACCCCCCCTTCCCCCCCCCCCCAACCCAAACAAATTTAACCCTCTTCATGCATAAACCAGGACATACTCTATACCCATGAATGATCTTATTGGCATTAAAGCAGAGTCGACGCTTGTTTTTAGCTCCACCCATACACAGAGTGTATGAGTGGAGATTATCAAATCGTACGTGACCTCTCATATGTGCCTGTACTAACTTTTGCTTAAAAATGCATCTCCTCCTAGGTTTTTACAGTTTTGCTCTTGAGATTCTGGCTCAAGCGAGATTTTTGTATAGCAATTTAAGATTGTATTTCGTTAAGAGATATTCCATGTATTTTTTTAATTAGAGCTCTCGAAAGGTTTTAACAAAGTATAGGATTTTATGGTAATTTCGCTAAAAATAGCTCTATCCTATTCGCGTTTCGTACCGGTACCGCTCCGGGCCATGGTATTGGTCAGTTGGTATACACGCATGCTTATTAGTTCCTTGTATGGACATATATGTTTAATCATATTGCAGTATTTTCCAATCAGAATTCGGACATTCTGCTATGAATATGCAAATTCTCGTAATCTTATTTAGGTCACGCTGTATCGGATTGGATTACCGAGTTGTATAATAGGTTATGACATAGCTTAAAAGATAACGTGTGAAGTTGTTTGATCATTTTCGCTTGTCGTACAATAAGTCTCAAGTGTCAGTAAGTTTTGTGCTACATTGCATTGCGGGGCTAGAGCGTTATACTTAAATCCACTAACGTTAAGGATAAAGTTTTGTTGGGTTGGTGAACGCAGCGGCATTGCGTAAACCGTAATTTGCCGTATGGGCAGCAGATTGCCAGAAATAAAAGTTTGTTTCAAACCTATAAGTTTTCGTGGACACGTGGAAGAATCATCTCTGGGTACGGTAGTATTCAATGGGGCATCTTAGGGCTGCTAATAAGGTTGTGACGTTTAACCGTTTAGGAAATCATGCTACGTGTAAACGAATGTTAATTCAATTTTATGTTTGCTTTTTCAAGTTTGCATAAATTCACGAAACCATCTAACCAGCCTTATCATTTCAATCTTTACCCGCTATGTCATTGCCTTCACATTTTTCACCCGGGGTGTTATGCATATCACTAATTATTTCCACGGTACTGGGGATGGGATGCATGGAATGTAGCTAGCTTGTGCTCATGAGGAAGGCGCTAGGCCCAGGCTAGCACTCATTAACATAACCCGTCAAATACACACAAGAAATTTCGGCCTATATCCCTTAATTATCAAATCACAATACACATCACCCAACCACTGATCGGTGTAAAAGTACATTTTGCCCCCCCAGTAAGTTTTGGCCTCCCGGCTCTTATTTCCTAGGAAATGTGGGCCCCCCAGACAATTAAGCCGTAGCCATCCAGTAAATTTGTTCCCTCCTCATAGTAAAAACAGTACGCTAGGAAATTTGGGCCCGTCCCTTCTTTCCTATGAAATATGAATACAACAACTAATTCTTTTCCGATCTACCTATTCCTAAAGTTGGCCCAGAAGAATTTGCGTTAAAGGTTAAAAACACACAAGTCATGAATCAAACCACGGTAGCGATGCAAAGAAATCAAAATTCATACGCAACGATGTCCTTTGGCCTATCGTTTAAAGTATCCCAGCTTTTAATAGTTCTAATGTGCAGTGAAAACATTAAAGAAATTCTCGTTTCACATCAATTGTGATAAAATTACAGATTAATTCGTGTCTTTTATTATTTACTTCAAAGAGTAACAAATATTTCAAAATAATAATTGTATTTACGGACGGATTAAATGTTTGCCTGGGTATTGTTATTGTTTTACGACCGGATTACCAGGGAGTTGTTGCTTGGCTTACGAATCACAAAATCAGCACGCGTTGTCATAAATTAATGCGGTAATAGCCTGCTCTTGCTCAAAACTCGGTAATATTCTCACGCCGTGTGATCTGTCATCCCTAGTTGCGGAAGTCACACGTGGTCGCTATAGCGTCTCTTAACATGAGTACTTACGGACAACAAACAATTATTCTCGGTTTTGGGAAAAACTTCAAACACTTGAATATTTATTGCTATATAACAGCCCCATTAGTGCTGATTTGGGTTAAAATACATTGGCGAAATCATTCAAAAAGCTATTCCAAGTGCACTAAATTATACTGTGCAGCAAATTAGACCGCATCACTGCTCTAAACGCATTTTGGCAGTGACCCAGATTTTCCTCGCAGCAGTAGCGACATTAAAGGGGAATTACGTAATCCCGATGATTATCATTACATGGATAGGATGAATGTTAAGTTTTATATTTCAAGTGTTTCCTTAAGTTTGAACAAACAGAAAAACGGGGAAGAACCAATTTTAATTTCATATTAAAGTAGCCATGCTAGTTACGCGAAACTTACATTATGCGTTCATATCAAGGTTTTTATTTAGGTCCTATCATCAATGATGACTTGAAATCGACAGAGGCGGCGGAGCTGGGAAGGGGATGTGCGGGCTTCAGCCTAATAATTTTAGGTGAACGTATCACATGTCACCTTATCTCATTTAATCCCCAATATTTTGAACGCTCCGCCACCCCTGATAAGACAATTGAATTCTGAGATGGCATGGGGTGGATGAGATGCAGAAAAGCATTTTCATACAATGAATCGTTGACACTTCAGGGCCGTAAATTCACATCTTCAACGTGAAGGAGCTTGCTTTGGCTTCTTATCCAAACTTGGGGTCACAAGATACGAATTGAAACTCAAACAAATCCCCCTCCCCCCACCCCCAATTGTGTACTATTTTTTTTTTTATTCTATAGGCCTATACTTTAAAAGTAGGGAATATGTATCCCGGGAATCACGGCAGTGCGCTTTTTCCGTAGCGAAACTAAAACTAAACAAATTGGAAGTCCTATGCAGAAAAAATCAAACATGCAAACGTCATAGCCTAACATATTTTTTTTAAACATGTAGATGGTTGCTAATGTTCGTAATTTTGTTTTTACAATGTATTGTTGCAGAATATGCTGCACTCAAAGTGACCTTTGCTCTCCGATAACGTCGGTAATCGACCGTTACATAGTGGAAACCTCCATTAACTCCTACATTAAGATTAATACAAAACGGCTTACAACTTTTGTTAGAAGCATATTTTTTCAACTGTCACTATTCTTAAATAAAAGAGGTAGTATGCTGCATATACCCGGCCCTAAGTTCGAATACCAAGGGCCATGAAATCAGGTGCGTTATTATTATTTTTAAAGAAGTATTAAGTATTTTCTCTCGTTTCTTTCTTTTTAGTGAGATAAGTATATTTTATCCTTGTATTATCTATTTTATTTCTTTACTGTTAAGCATGCAACAGTAGTTTCTTATTTTTCATTTGCTTTATGTTTATTTTAATAACCTTCTTTTTTTTCGTTTTCTGCGCGATTTTTAAAATTTTTAATTCTTGTTCCTCGCATTTCAGATACTGTCATGTCTGGCATAGGAATCAAAAGATTTTTCTTCTATTCAAATTGTTTACCTAAATCAAAGGAGACATATTCTTGCTTGTATGACCCTGGGATTACCATTATCAAACACTAAGGGCCGTAATTATTGGAAAGTCTTCCCTGCCCCTGGCCACGCACCACTATATACCCAATATTGAAGTAAAAATGTGTTTTAAAAACATGTTAGCCTCAGATGTGTGTTAGGGTGTGGTGCGTTAAGCCTGTCCCCATATGTGAGTAAGAACTCCGACGTAGCATGATAATTTTGAAGTTTATGTTGTACGTCCCAGAAAGAAGTTACACAATATCCTACAGCAGCAACTACTACAAACTGACAAAACGATATATGAATACAACATTTTTAGGCCTACCCTCTGTGTTCCCCCCCGCCATTATGAGGGAATACTCCCACAATAGGGAGTATTCCCCCTCTCTACCCTATTTAACAATTTTCTTTGTCTCCTGTTGTATAAATAAAATTGCGTTCTCCACACACGACCGTGGCAGTTACACTTGTATTTAGCTATTGATCCCATCCAATATTTTAGTCTATTTGCCTACTGGGGACAAGAAATACCAATAAAAAAAGATACGTTGGATGAAATTTACCATCCCATTTTCTGTAGCCACAACCGCCTCTGCTCAATGCTGTTTCTCCCCTCCCCTACCCTTACCCTCCACCCACCCACTCCACCCTCCCGATCCACCCTCCCGATCCACCCTCCCGATCCACCCCTCCACCCCCCTCCCCCTCCCCTCCACCCTCCCCTCCACCCTCCCCCCTCCACCCTCCCCTCCCCCTCCCCTCCCCTCCCCTCCACCCCTCCCCCTCCCCTCCCCCTCCCCCTCCCCTCCCCCCCCCTCCACCCCCCTCCCCCCCCCCCTCCACCCTCCCCTCCACCCTCCGCTCCACCCTCCCGCTCCACCCTCCCGCTCCACCCTCCCGCTCCCTCCTCCCGCTCCACTCTCCGCTCCACCTCCCGCCTCCACCCTCCCGCTCCACCCTCCCGCCTCCACCCTCCCGCTCCACCCTCCCGCTCCACCTCCCGCTCCACCCTCCCGCTCCACCCTCCCGCTCCACCCTCCCGCTCCACCCTCCCGCTCCACCCTCCCGCTCCACCCTCCGCTCCACCCTCCCTCCCCCTCCACCTCACCTTCACCCTCTCCCTCCACCCTCCTGCTCCACTCTTCCCTCCCCTTCCCCCATCCTCCCCTCCACCTCTCCCTTCACCCTCCCGTTTCACCCTCCCGTTTCACCCTACCGCTCCACCCACCCCTCCACCCTCCCATTCCACCCTACCGCTCCATTCCCCCTCCCCTCCACCCTACCGCCTCCATTCTCCCCTACCGCTCCATTTTCCCCCTCCCCTCCACCCTTCCCCTCCACCCTTCCCTCCACCCTCCCCCTCCACAGGTAGGTCGTTTTAAATAAATTATTTTCCACGTGGATGTTTGGAAATCTAAGATTTTTGTTAAGTTCAAGGGGAAAACAGTAATTTCTTCATCAATTATGGTAAAAAGTCAAATGAAACACAATTAGGGGCATAACTTTAAAACGAAATTCCATTATATTTCATGTGTATGTTTCTTTGAAGTCACAAACAAATTTGGCAGCATGATTTCTATGTTATGTTTCGTTCCTCATTAAACAAGATTTTTAACAGTATTTGACAAAGAAATTACATGAAATATATGATTTTTTATCGGGATAATAATTTATTTAAGAACTAATTATGTAAGAATAAAAACACCAGATATCAATATTTAAGTAACGATCGTACATGTCAACTTGACTTTAACACACTCATACGAGAAGCAGGAAGTGCATGTTTGCACATTACATAGTGAATATAACGGTAGCGTCTTCCAAGTGGTGGATTAGCATGGGTTGCTATGGAAGGTCTATTAATAAGAACCGACGACGGCGAGTAAACGACAATTACAATGACGGGTTGTCACCTGCGTAATCGCTTATGATAGTAACAATGCTATCATGAAACGCTTAATACGATCCGGACGAGAACACAGGTACGGCGTGCGGACAGATATAACATCAACAACCAAGTCAATGTCCACGGCCTTTGATAACCAGTTGTGGTGCACTGGCGTGTCTACCCAACCCAGGCTTGAACCCAGGACCTCGTGGTCTGTAGACATGTATGATAACCGCTACACCACAGTAGGTAGATAATTGTTAAGAACCTGTCGAAGATTTCGCTTTATACTTGCGTTAAAGGGCGTCCACTTATGACAACTGGCCTTACGGTTAAACGGTTATGGACGTAATGGTGACAGCTGTACATTTATGAAAAAATGCTAACTGTCACAACCTTAGCTGCTAGTTTGGCGATTACTGGCTAATTATAACATATTTGGCGTTTTGAAACATGTTTGGTTAGTAATCTTTTTCAGTACCGGCCAAATGAAATTAATCTAACATTTATGAAGATTAATGTGTAAATGTTAAACTTTTGTTATGTTTGCAAAATGTATTTTCTAACTATATGTTGTGGTGGAATTTACCTATGACCTCGCCAACGTCATTAATCAAGTGAGACATGATGGCACCATGCATTGAATGTCACATAGCTTTTGTTAGAAGCATAATTTTTCAGACATCGCTATAACATGAACCTCATTGCACCCACCGCAAAACTAAGTCATTACTGAGAACCAATCTGACAGTCATTCACAACTAACCTCGTTTGGCACATATGACCTGACTGTTAAGGTGCCATTACACCCAAACAAACAAACTGAATACAACTCATACGGGAAAGTTGAAACTCTTGAATTTTTAACATGATGAATAATTGCCCACAAATGGAATGCACCTCAAATCAAACTTTAAAAACATCATAAAAGTACATATGACAAAAATGAAATCAATGAAAGCAATCAATTCTTCTTGCATTGTAATGGGTTGAGCTATAACATCATTGATGTCTAGTTAGATAGAAAAATATACAATGTCTTTAAAAAATATATTATTATGATGACAAGGAAGCAGCAATGTCGGGACCACGGGAGGCGGAGGGGCCTTCCCATACCGCTCCTTTCTCCTGGGTATGGAGATCGAGGCTTCTCTAAGCAAATTATTTGAACTCTTTCTGTCTCCTGCTACTACTGCAGCTTCTCCCCAGCTGTTCCATCCAAAACTGTTTCTCTCCCTTTCTGCCACTCTTCACCATGTAGTCTTAGGTGTTCCCTTATTTCTTCTACCTTCTGGTGTCAAGGTGACGGATATTCTGGCATAGTTTTCTTCATCCTTTCTTAATACATGACCCAACCCTTAATACATGACCCAACCATCTCCATCTTTTCTTAAATATCTCCTTGCTTATCTCCACTGTGCCTGTTCTTTCTTATAGTTCTTCATTGGTGACTTAATTTCACTGGCCATCTAATTTTTAAAATAATTTTTAAGGCTTCTCCTTTGGAACACAATTAGTTTCTTCTTGTCAGTTTTTGTTAGCTTCCAGGTTTCACATCCATATAGGAGTACTGTGATTACATTTGATTGAAATATTTTCAGTTTAGTTTTTATCCGGTAGATGTTTGATTTCCAAATCTGGTCAAGTTGTCTGAAAGTTGCCTGTGCCAGCCCAATTCTGTGTTTTATGTCTTCATCCGTGCCTCCTTTTTTGGACATTGTTGCACCGAGATAGACATTGGGTGGGACGCCATGTGGGACATGGGGTGGGATGCCATGTGGAACAGGGTGGAATGCCATGTAGGATATGTAGTGGAATGCCATGTGGGACATGGGGTGGAATGCCATGGGATGGAATGGAATGTCATGTGGGACATGGGATGGTATGGGATGTCATGTGGGACATGGCGTCCCTCCCCATTTCAACAAGTCATTTGCATATAAGTTATTATATAATAAGACTTCTTATGGAGCCTATGGGATGTCATGTGCGACATGGGGTGGGATGCCATGTGGGACATGGGGTAAGATGCCATGTGGAACAGGGTAGAATGCCATGTGGGACATGGTGGGATGCCACGAGTAACACAGAGTGTGACATAGGTTGGGATGCCATGTGTGACATAAGGTAGGATGTCATGTGCGACATAAGGTAGGATGCTATGTGGGACATATGGTAGGAGGCCATGGGGACATAGGATGTGATGCCATGTGGGACATAAAGTAGGATTTCATTGGGACATTGGGAGGGATACCATGTGGAACATATGGTGGGACATAGGGTGGGATGCCATGTGGGACATCAGGTGGGAAGCCACTGATGTGGGATACAGGGAGGGATGCCATGTGGGACATAGGGAGGGATGTCATGTGGTACATATGGTTGGGTTAATGTGGAAAATACATGTAGGATGGGATCCATGTGGGTCATAGCGTAGGATGCCATGTGGAACATATGGTGGAATGCCATGTAAGACATGGTGGAATGCCATGTGAGACACTGTATGGTGGAATGCCATGTGGGAGATATGGTGGAATGCCATGTGGGACAAGGCATGGGATGTCATGTGGGACATGAGGTGGGATGTTATTTGCGACATGGGATGTGAGACATAGGGTGGAATGCCATGTGGGTCATAGGATGGGATACCCTGTGGGACATATGATGGAATGATGTCATGTGGGACATGTGGTGGGATGCCATATGGGAGATATGGTGGAATGCCATGTTGGACATGGGATAGGATGTCATGTGGGACATGGGGTGGGATGCCATGTGGGACATGGGGTGGGATGCCATGTGGGACATGGGATGCCATGTAGGACTTAGTGTGAGATGCCATTTTTCTAATTGGCCAGGTGATATGATATGGGTGTCAATTTGCATGGGCATGCGAGCCATGACGGTATTTACCATTCTAGTTTCATATGTGATGTAATTATGATGTTAGCTGGTGTTTACATGTTCATGACGTATAAACGTTGAATGTCATGAATATGCATAGTGTGCAGGGCTTGATATGATTTTGCTGGAAAGATTTTGTAAACATGGTATCTCAAGAACAGTAAACTGGATACTTGTCATATTTGGTATACAGATATTCCATGGGCAGTAGATGTGCCCTATATTTTGGTTATGATATCTTTCATATTAATGAGTAGGCGGGGCTTAATGTAAAAGTCTTAAAATATTCATATTTTAAAAACCGCATGTCTGTTTTGTTTTGCTTCTGCAGGCTTATAATTGAAATAAAAATTCAACATTATCCGCAGAGGGCATGCTACTATACATAGAGTTCTACAAAGAAATGTTATATTTGTTCACCAAATATATTCTGTGATGTTGCGTCATATGTTTTACCACAATTTCCTTCAATTTGACCAAATTTGTTTCAATCTAATTTGAATAATTCCACAATTTGAACTTCCCAACTAGGACGAAAATATGCAATCAGGAAGGTGATACCCTCTCAGGGGAAACAATTTCCTCTCGGGGAAGAGGTGTGAAGTTTCCCCATGTCCCTCTTCCAAGCTTCCTATGCCTAACTGCCTATATCTTTAGATATCAGCCAAACTCTATTAAATGCAAAACCCTTAAAATAATCAATTTCGTGAAATTCTGATAAAAATGGTTTTCTTGTAATCAAAGGAAACACTATGCAAAAATTAGGTCGGAAATACCCAAGAGCTTCATCTTTTGATTCATTTTGTCAAGATTGATCGATTTTTATGAAGAATGGTTTTACGCATAAAATTTCACCTAAAGATATTAACAAATTTCTTGGAAAATTTGATCAAAATGAAATTTGAAGTATGCTGAAATGAATAACCTTTAAAGTTAAGTACTATTGATTAATAAAGACCTTTTGTACTTGCCATGAAACATGGATTAGAAATGGCTGCACATAAGCATTACAATGTCCTTTGAGGCTGGTGATGAGTACAATTTGTGTATTGTTCAATAAAGAGATTTTGATTTCCTGTGTGTCAGCTACTATGAATTATATTAAAGCTTTTTTATTAGATTTTCTTATTTCCAAGGTATAGGAGCTGTCCACCCACAAAAAGGTTTGCATACATATAATGAGGAACTAAGTGCATTATGGGTCTTGGGAAAATTTCTTTGAATTGCAAGTTTGTTTGTTGCCTTGTTTAATATCTTGATATGATTTAACCTCTCTGGCACTATTGGACCTTTGCTTTGTAGTCTTGATTAATCAGTCAATCAAAGTCTTTGAACTGTTGTGATTGCTTCATATTACATCTTGTACTATTGGAAGAAATATAATTTTCGTCTTTATGAATATTAAGAACAAAATGAACAATTTAAGCCTTCTTTTTGCTCTCTTAATGGCAAAGTTTCTTTTCAAATGTTTAGTTAAAAGGGGGAATGACAATGGTGATCAATGACGCTTGCGCCACAGGAGAAATCTCCCCATGCCCTTTACTGCATGGGGGACAGGGACAAGAAGTGCCCTTCATTGAACGGGCAAAGAGGAGGGGGGGAGGGGCGAGAAGTGAGCTTTCTTTCTTTGAGAAAGTTGTGCCAGTTGTGATATTCCCTAACCTTAGTACTAATATTCAATATTTATATAATAAGGTGTCAATAATCTTCCTTTTCGTCTTAGTCATATCAACTTTCATGCAAACCTGATTGTTTCTCACCATGTTTACTAAAGTGACATCATAGAAAATGCCCTCTCTTGCATGAGTTCCCCCCCCCCCTTCCCATTGCCCCTTTCGAATGTCAGCATCCCTGATTGTGTTTTATGCTGAAAGCTATTTAAATTACTGCTGTATATGTTGCAAATTTAAGAAGCCCAGCTTAATTCTGTAAAATAAATCACATCTTCTCAAAGTCTGAAATCATGAACAGGTTAGTTCATTCCATTATTAGAAAGGGTGCCCAAGGTTTAACGGTGACAGCTCATCGCGTTAAACTATTAGAGAGCAGGTACGAGAAACAATCAATATTCATTTACAAAATCAACAGTTATACACAACTGCAGGCAGAAAAGCATTTTAACGAGTTAGAGGTTCAAAACTTGTGAAGAAAAGAAGTCTTTTCCATCACCCAAAATTCCAGAAGGGATTATTTCCTCCATATTTTTGCTTCGAAGGCATGGATTGTAGAGGCCTAAAGGTGTCAGATTATCATATTAGTATCTTATGAAGCAACAATCTTCTGGGAGCTGAAAATTGGCCTCCTGCTCAAGATCCTACTTTCTGCTAATAAGAGACTTAATTTCAATAATTTGTCACTGACTTGATCCTTATTCTACATAAACAGCCTTAGGCTATAGGCACAATATGGGGCTAGGGATACAAAAAGGGATAAGGGAACTATTAATGGGCTAGGGGTACAAATAAGGGACTAGAGGTACAAATAAGGGACTAAGGGTACAAATAAAAGCTTAGGTACAAATAAGAGGCTATAGGTATACAAGTAAGGAGCTAAGGGTAAAAATAAAGGGAAAGGGGTACAAATAAGGGGCTAGGGTACAAATAAGGGGCTAGGGTACAAATAAGGAGCTAGGAGTATAAATAAAGGTTGTTGGTGTCTCATTATTTTATTTTGGTAAAAGATTTGGTCAAATAAGTCAAATAAAAATCTGATACCAGATGATTTGTCAGTTTCATACAGAGACAGATCTACCAGAGGGTGAGCGCAAATACTCCCTACTCACACAGATGACAAATATATATCCTGTTTAGTTGTTACATATGTTGTTTCTCAGGGTCAGGGGCATCGCGAACATTCACACATTGAGGGTGGGGGTGGAAGGGTAGTAACTAAATTTGTCCGATTTTTTTCAAAGTTCCCAAATTTTAGGTAGCATGGCTTTCACATACATATTAATATTTGCAGTTCCAAGTTAGGTATTTTGAAGTGTCTGAAACATGGCATAAAGATGAGGTACAGGACTGCAGACTGCAGCTCCTTTTTTTCTGTGTGTGTGGTTTTCTTTTTCCATTTTAGATTTTTTTTTTTTGCTTTTTAAAATTTGCAGTCAAGACTGAAAATATAACTTAATTTATAATCTGACTTCTGGCTAAATAAAAAATATCCAATATAAACTAATGTCAAACAAACTGAAACAAGTGAATCACTACTAATTTGATATATAATGGACGATTTTTTTTATCACATTGAGGCAATTTTTAAACAAAATTTGGGCCATTTAAAACTAAATTTCTGCAATTTTTAACAAAATTTGGGAAATTTAGGCAAAGTTTAAATAAATCTAAGTGATTTTTAACCTCATTTGTACTATTTTAAACAACTTTGGGCAACTTTAACTAAAATTGTGCATTTTTACCAAATTTGAGCCATTTAAAAAAAAATTGGGTGAAAGTTTTAACCAAAAATGCATTTCAAGTTCTTGCACAAATATGAATGGAAAATTGTCCTACTTCAATATTTCATTAAACAGTTATTATTTTCAGTTTGACTTTACACAAGAGGGCACAGACCTTCGCAAGGGAGAGGGGGTACGACCCCCATGCCAAACACTAGCTGCGGCTCTGGCCTATATCACCCATTTTGTGCTGCTATCTCTGAAAATTTGTTATCAATTTGATGTGAAATTGCCAAAAGGCTTATGCTGTGTCCACATGTGCGGCATCTCGAAGCAGGGAGTTGCCATTGCTCCCTGTTTGAAGACTCTCATGACCAATGTAGTTCAAAAAGTTGCTGTCCCAGCCAGTGAGCCAGTGGAACAAAGCTAGTGAAATTTCCGAAAAGCAGAACTTTTCATTAGAAATGGCTCTGCTTAAAACCAGGAACATCTCAACCTGCCCTCGAATGGAGCAGGGCGGGTGGAAGAAAAAGTTATATACTTATTTGTTTCCCAAACCACAAAACTGTATACAGTTTCGCCTCTCTAACAACTACTTCCACTGGGTTACATAGTTTTTTTAGTGACACACATCTGAATATAATGCATACCAATCCTTTGTTATATAAATAGTAACTGTAATCAACGCTGACATTGTTTGTCTTTGCTGCTGGGGAAAGGTCAAATGAACTATATGCATAGAACTATTTATACCTCAATGTTACCTGCAAAGTTTATCTTGTAGAATGATGTGGTTAATTTATGACTGCAAAATTGCAAGCCAAATTTTTAAGTAGTGCCTTTTCTAATGTTACCCGAATTTTCTGAATTCTTTTTTTAAATAATTTTTTTAACCTTTTTTTGAAAAAATGTGCAAAATTTTGAGCAAATAAACCATTTTTTTTTAATTTTTAGATTAACAATTATTCCAAAAACTAACCATTTAAACGAAAAAAAAAAAAGCAGATTTTTTCGTAAAATTTACAAAACAATTTCAAAAAATGTTCATTTTTGTTTTTGCATCATTTTGATTTCTTTAGCTCATGTTCCAAATTTTTGAAGAAAAAAAATCAGCCAGGGTGGAATTTCGCCCCATGCTTCTATTCCTACACTGTTGCTGTACCTCCCCCTTCCCATCCCCCTTCCACTACAAAAATCCTAGTGATACCACTGGTCATTATCCATGGCCTATGAGGTCTTGTTCTTGCCAACACCCCACCCTCCCTACAAAAATTCTCGGATCCACCCCTACATGCATGATGATGAAATTGAACAATCAGGAAAAAATTATACAGTGACATGTTCCAGAAATACTGGAAAGTTAAGATCATTTATTTTTCGACAAAAGAATGTCATGTTTTGGATAAATTAGGAAATTTAATATCATTCTTCAGAATAGATTAGTAAGTTTAACATGTTTAAGATAACGATTCAAGTAAATGGGAAAAGTAATATTATTTTGTGAAATAATCTTAAAATTTACACAATTATTTGGAAACTTTTTGTATGATCTGGTTCGAAAATATAGCAGAAATTAAGAGCATGATTTGGAAAAATCGGGAAATTTTAAAACCTGATGCAGAAAAATTGGAAATTTTAGAACTAGATTAAAAAAAATTATGTAATTTAAGACCATGATTCGGAAAAATCAGGAAGTTTGATAACAGTTTCAGAACAGCTCTTTCAAGAATCCACAACAACATTTTGGAAATTATCGGAAATTTGATGACATGACTTAAAGAAATTGGGAATTTCTATAATCTGGTTTGGAAACATAGCAGAAATTAAGGTCATGATTTGGAAAAATCAGGTAATTTTAGAACCTGATTTGGAAAAATCAGGAAACTTTAAAACAGGATTTAAAAAAAAATTGGGTAATTTATGACCATGTTTCGGAAAAATAAAGAAGTTTGATAACAGTTTTCGGAGCAGCTCTTTCAACATTCTACATGTTTTTCCTGAATTTTTAGACTATTTTGCTCACATTTCTCTTCATTCTCAAATAAAAATTTGGGGGTGTGACACCTGACACGCCCCTCCCCCTGTCATGATGCCCGTGGATGGGGTGTATTAATTTATTTGTGATTAATTGACTAAATTATGAGATGTTATAAGCATAACAGCAATGTTTTTGTGCTGACTGAAACTACCCCTACCCCAGCCCTAGTGGTGATGCTGCCAGGATTTTGGTCATGGGAGGGGTGATGCAGGAGAGGTGCAATTTTATCTCATTGGGTCACTTTACAAAAAAATTGGGGAGCAAGTGGGAGGGTGGGGGGGGGGGCAAAGTGATCTCATGGGGGGAAATGCCCCCATAGCGCCATCACTTCCCAGCCTGCCAGAAAAACCCACTGAAGATGAAAAATGAAAGAAAAGATTGCAATTGAGGCAAGAATGCTAAATTAAAGAAAGTAGACTGATGACATTTCAGTTTATTTGCACTGTGCGATGTTGAATGTGACTTCATCATGCCTGAGTTAACATTTGAAAGTTCACTCACTCACAAAATGTTAACATCGTTGGCCCCAATTTGTAATGCTAAAGGAATATTTCTGTAGTGAAGTATGTGCATTTCATGTGATAGACAATTAAAAAACATGATGGGTGGTAAAACTACATGTATCATGAGAGGCATCATAGGCACTTGAGGGTTGGGAGACAAGCTGCCCCTCTGGAAGGATTTCACCTGCCTGGTTGCAGGTAAAGTTAGAAAAATCATTATCATAGAATTGAAAATAATTGTAATATTTAACACAAATTTGGTAAAAATATTGGAAATTGCATGGTGAAATTTGAGAAATATAAACTGAAAATTGAAAAAAACTTTCCAAAAATGAAAGACATTTCCTGGAAAATGAAGAAAAAATCCTGAAAATTAAAGAAAGCTTCCCGAAAATAAAGGAAATTTCCCCAAAATTGAAGGAGATTTCACCCCCAAAAATTGAAGGAGATCTCCCAAAAATTGAAGGAGATTTCCCAAAAATCGAGGGAGATTTCCCAAAAATTGCAGGAGATTTCCCAAAAATTGAAGATTTCCCAAAAATTGAAAGAGATTTTTCAAAAATTGAAGGAGATTTCCCAAAAATTGAAGGAGAGTTCCCGATTAGCAGCAACGTTCCATGGAAACTTAATTTACCAGTGCATTTTGTCTTCTTGTAATTTGGAAAATATTTGGGATCTTTCCACCTCTCCCCCGAGAGGTCACCCTTGCTACGCCTCTGTGTATCATGCTCAGTTAAGAAAATATCATTTTGAAACATTTCACAAGTGTGATTAAAAATGAATGGTTTCATGCTAAGTCTAATTCAATACAATTTGCGAATTCTATGAATTATTTTGAATATGTCTCCTCTAACTAAATGATTGAAAAAATTGGTATAGGATCCGTACATGATAGAACATACTTTATAAGAACATATTTTGCCCATTTGTTCATGTACCCATCGCTCCATCACTCTCACATCCTGCCTCTGCAATATAATGGAACGTATTGTCAATACAGACTCTGCTGGCACCTAGAGAAGAACTCCATCCTCTCCTCATCTCAAAATGGTTTTAGGAGAAAACGGAATTGCCTGGACCATGTCCTCAAACTTGACATCTATGTGTGTAAAGCCTTCATCAGAAATTACTACACTGTCTCCATCTTCTTTGACATTGAAATGGCCTTCGACACCACCTGGTGGTATGGCATCCTCAGGGATCTTTACCCCTCCGGTCCCAGAGGTCTCCTTCCAACTCTAATCCAGAATTATCTCCATTCTTGCCATTTCAGGGTGCGCATTGGTAACACCTACTCTCAAAGGTTTACCCAACACCTGGGTGTCCTCTAAGGCAGCATTCTCTCCCCGTCTCTTTTCATCCTCAAAATCAACAGCATCACCAAAGCATCCTTTTTGGAATCCCCAGCCACGTCGGCATCCCTGGCAACAAGAGGGCCGACAGAGCTGCCAACAATGCTCTGTTGAACCACATTTCACCTATTCTTATTCCGTACTCTTGACTTCCGCTTCACCATTTCCAGCTACCTCAGGAAGACCTGGCAAGATTCCTGGAATCTTGAGACCAGTAACAAACTTCACACTATCAATCCCAAAGTCAGGACCAACCCTCTTCTGCACAGTCACAATCATAGGGAGGACGAAGAGTATCAAACCTCATACATGTCCGCCCCTCCCTCCTATTTCCGAAATTCCTGGATCCGTGCCTGTAAACTACATAATTTTGACTTAAAAAATACATGATTGGATTGAAAATAAATTCTTAGATCTGCCCTCTGATCATTGATTTCAGTTGTATGCAGGATAAGCATTCATTGTTTAAGTGCATGCTAAGCATTTATTGTTTGAGTGCAGGCTAAGCATCCATTGTTTGAGTGCTGGCTAAGCATTCATTGTTTGAGTGCAGGCTAAGCATCCATTGTTTGAGTGCAGGTTAAGCATTCATTCTTTGAGTGCATGCTAAGCATTCATTGTTTGAGTGCAGGCTAAACATTTATTGTTTGAGTGCAGGCTAAGCATTCATTGTTTGAGTGCAGGCTAAGCATCCATTGTTTGAGTGCAGGCTAAGCATTCATTGTTTGAGTGCATGCTAAGCATTCATTGTTTGAGTGCAGGCTGAGCATTCATTGTTTGAGTGCAGGCTAAGCATTCATTGGTTAAGTGCATGCTAATAAGCCAAGATTCACATGAAATCATTTTCCTTTCATGATTTCTCTTTGATACCAGAAACCACTTGATCTGATATCCTAGAGACCAGAAACTTGATTTCTTTTCAGGCATAAATTCATCGTTAAGCACATTCCATTGGAAAGTTTCAGCTACCTCAACTTTTAATTACTTCTTCCTTAAGCAGTTAAAAACCACATAAAATTAATCAAAATCTAATCATCAGTTCTTGAGATATGTTGATGGCAAACAAACAAACAGATAAACGCAGGCGAAAACATCACCTCCACCCAATGCAGCATACAACTGTGATGCTGGAGGTTTCAGGTTCAAGTCCAACGGAGATTTAACCAGCAATTTTTCGAGATATGCATAATGATATACGCTGACATCAAGCGAAGAAGTTTGTCTTCTGCACACCTTCTCCCCCAACTGACCTTTGTGAAAAGTGGTCAATGGTAGAGTGGCCCTCACGGTCCTTGGAGGGGACGTAAAGCCGTATGGTCCCGATGGTAGGAAATTTACCCCCTGCTTAGTTCTCTGAACACTTCTCGAAAAGAGCAGGGTGTTAACCCACTTTCCATCCTGGCAAATTCATGGGGTAACACACTGAATACAAGTCATTGTGACTTATGTGTGATAGTTCCCTGGAATATGCCTAAAAGTGAAATAAGAGGAAAGAGGGACACAATCAGCCAAAAGAAAAAATTGTAAATTGTTTGCAACAATAGTAGGACTAATATAGTTTTTTTTTAAAAGAATAATAACCCAGTCACTTAAACTTATGAATGCCAGGGCCATAATTCCCTTTCACAATATGGGGAAGGGAGAGGGATGGAGCCATTAATTTCCTTTACAAACCTGATGTATTTTTTTAATTCTGCCAGAAAGTGGAGGGACATCCCCAAAGAAGTAATAAAAAAGTGAAGGGGTCCAAGAGGGTCCTAGATTCCCCTCCCAAAAGAAGTGTTAAAATTTAGCCCACATCTGATCAAGGTCATTTTGTTTTTTTAAAGCAAAGATTATCCAAATGCTTGAAAATTTCCGTGAAAAAATTGAGACCCCCCAAATCCGTCCCTTGGCGATTCCACGTACTGCTCAGAAGGTGGCAGTTTTCCCTTTCCCGCTTCAAGTCCTGCACCTCTACCATTCCCTGTCATACTGAATGGGTACATGTATGTATGATACACTGACATACTGTACTATAGCTGAAATTATTTCAAGCATGATTTCATATTAACTTAAATTTATGAACTCACTTTTGTACTTAATGGCTTATACGCCATTTTTATTACTTCACAAAATATCACGCCAAACTAATAATTTGCCACATCATAATTTTCAAGTTTTATTATGTAACGGATGAAAGAATTACTGATAATGTATCCCGAAAGGTGGTCATATCTTCAACTTATTAAGGAAAACTCCATCTTCAGAATAATTACTCAATAAAATGATAAAACTGCTCCGGAGGCAAAAATGTGACGTTAACCCAAATATGAACCTAAAGCTACATTTTTTTGTTCTACTTCCTGTGTTTTTGCATAACCAGGAAGCTATAGCACAGCAAGTATGATTAACCCAATTCTGTGACTGGGTAAATGGATAAAAAAAAAAAGGCATCGCTTTTTGCAAAATGTCTAAGTTAATGTAACATGAGTATAATTTCGGAAGGAACAATCATAAAAGGACTGACAACGAAAGCAACTTGAGCATAATCAGATAGAAGATAATCAGGTAGAACTGTGTGACTTATTTTTCTCCATTCAACATCTATTCTTTAATCTGATAATATATCAAAAACATTTCAATCTTTTGAGGGAAAAATTTCTCAGGTTTCTTGCAAGTGGGCTGAAGTACTATAAAGGATCATGCAATTACCAATGGTCATCAAAGCAATACAAATTCTTATTCCATTTTGGAGATATTTAAAGGAATATTCCCATGGTTTTTTACCCCCCACCCCTCCCCCTAAGAAAAAGAAAAGTATGCTAGTGCCCTAATTCCCTTCATGTCCCGTAGCTTTAGGGAACTTCGCCCTTGAAAACACACCACGCAATTTGGCTTTAATTTTAACGCATTTAATATCTCTAAAATGCATAATTTCTCAGAGCTATTGGGGGCCTTGCCCCATGGCCCCTGGCCCCCACGCCGTAGGGCTTAATTTGCACTATACGCAAAAACAAAAATCCTGGCTACGCCAGTGTCCAAAAACTATTTGTAATATGGAGGGGGGAGGCAGAGAGGGGATGTAGGAAGAAAAATTCTTTAAATTATTTGCGAATTTTGGAAAAAAACTTGGCAATAATCAGAAACTTTTCCGAAAATATGAAGGAAATTTGTCAAAAATTTAAGGAAATTTCTCAAAATTTACGAAAATGAAGGAAATTTTCCCAAAATTCTCGTTGGAATAAGAAAAGAGGCGAAGACAATCTTAACTTTTCAAAATTAATTTTTCAGACCTTCATTATGAGGGAGAGGGGGACAAAATGGTACCTGGCACCCAAATAAAATTATTGGGGGGCTTTAGGCCCCCGGTTCCTACATCCCTGCCTTGCACTGTCCTTTTATTGCAGAGTGCCAGACAAAGAAGCAGCAGGTCCTATTTCTAAATCCTTCTGAATGACCCGACCCAGGGGTCAAAGTCAGACACTCTCCCACAAAGTAAACCAGTTGGTCAAATTTCAGTCTCTTTTTTTTGGATAAGCAAATAAATTATTTTTAACAAATACTCTAATTTTGGACTAAAAATTTGGAACCAACTTTTAAGTATATTACCAGTTTTTAACTCAACATCCCTTTAAGGGATTTGAGCTTAAACGATGTCTAATTGCAGACCCAGGTTCTCACTCGAGTACGTTCAGATCTTTGCAGCATTTATAATATCCTAACTGTTTTTTTGATATTTTGCTGAGTTGCTATGTTTGCTTTAAATAGATTAAATAGATTGATATGTTAATGCAATAACAGTCCCTATTGGTGCGTATTTGTAACAAATTTTGCATTCCAAAGTTCGCTTAAAATGTCTCCAAATACCCGTATTTCGC
Source organism: Chiridota heheva (assembly GCA_020152595.1). Classification (NCBI taxonomy): domain Eukaryota; kingdom Metazoa; phylum Echinodermata; class Holothuroidea; order Apodida; family Chiridotidae; genus Chiridota; species Chiridota heheva. The sequence goes on from JAIGNY010000269.1 coordinate 947,741, forward strand.
TCTGCGCAATCTGAATGAATTTAGTTTATATAATAACATTGGCTTGGGAAGTACCACCGAATAACTCCGATGGAAAGAAAACTGCTTTCATCGATTCAAGCCTTAAAAATACTGTCTGACACATTCGCTAATTGAGCTTAATATCCCGTTTGGGATCTATCCCACAACAAATTGGGGTATAAGACTTGTACTTGATAGCTCGTTTGGGCTATAACTTTGGTTTAAAAACTATTAAAAGCCCAAGAAAGGCTTAAATTCCTAAATAGGCATCCTTCCAAAATCCACAGGAGTCCTTTCACATCACACATGACTTGGCACAATTAACTCCCTGTTCACAAAAAGTTTATTGTTTGCATACAGATGATGAAAAACTAATGATTGATGCATAAAATCATTAGGTCGTGATGAGTAATCTTAAAGGATTAGTTCAGGGGTCGAGTAAGTCCATCTTATGTGAAAGAGGACTTCAAAAGAACAATTCTAAATCTTTTTAGTTATATTTTGTTGTAATGATTGCTACTTGGAAGTGTATTTGTTGGATGCTATTATTGATTAATTGTGATTCATTAATTGCGATAATTAATTATTTGCTCAGAATGGCTAATATATTAGCAATATGGGGAAAATATGCCATAGTTAAATAATCTTGATTTTATACAACAGTATTTTGCTGTTAGTGTATGTCTGTGTATCATGTCAATTTCACTCAAAAGCAAACATTGTTAAATGAATTTGCGTCACTTTGCTTTAGGCTTACTTGAAAAATAGTTTGTACATATTCAAGCTCCAATACGCAGTGGGACAACTAGAGTCCTGTGGTCTCATAGAGATTTTGGCCTCTACAGTAATGTCGGAATTATGGCGGCAAATAGGGAGGGAGAGGGCTTGCCCCTGGCCCTAGAGTAAGGTGGCAGAAGGTGCCTTTGAAAATGTGCTGATGGGGGCAGGAGATGCCCTTTTAAAAGTCAAGAGCGGACCGGTCAGGAGGCGCCCTTTTGAAACTTATATGAAATTATTCTAGGTCATTCTTGAAGCGAAAACAAATAGAAATCCACTCACTCACTCACAAATACTACATAAAACATAGAGGTTGTCCATATGTTTAGTATTCATTTGACACAATTAAAGCATGTTACCAGGGGCACCGACACCGAGGGCCACGGTGGGAGGGGGATTCCCCCAATTATTTTCTAAGCAGCAATATTTAAAAAAAGCCTTTATTAAGTAATTCGCCCAATATTGTCAACATTGGTCCAGGCTCACCAATCTCAAACTCATAGGCAGAATTTGCCTACCGAAAGTAGGGAAAAGTCATAAGTGTTTGTGTGTGTGTGTGTGTGGGAGAAAAGGGAGGGGGAATCACAAAATCATATTAAGTAAGATACATCACATAACCATACAAAAGTACCCATTTTGGACAAAAAGTGAGGGTGGGGAAGTTCCCCTTGCTTCTCCAAATCCCGCCTATGCTCAAACAATATGTGCAGGAACCACGCTTCCTCCGCAATTTTGAAAACTGACAATAGTGCCCCTTTTTTAAAACGAAAAGTGCCCCTCAATTAATTACTTCTTTTTTTTAAGCGTCCTTGAACTTGATATTCTGCTCCCTCCCCTTTACCCAGAGTTCCTTCCGACACTCAGCCCTGGTGCTGTGGGTCCCATAGGAAAGATATTGCAGTGTCATTGTTCAGGGCTAGACTTAAATCAATTTTGCCCGGGGCCTGTAATGTTCAGCCTTTTGTTGCACCACTGCTGATCAAACATGTATTCCTTTCCTAACAACCCCAGCCTACTCAATGTAAGTCCCCACCAACAAAAACAGTGTTATACCCAGTGGCACTGCCAGGGGTTTGATATGGGGGGGGGGGCACAAACCTTTTCAGCATGAGGTGCAGAGGGCCCCTTGTTGGTTCCAGGAAAAGCCCGGTGGGGTCTGGGGGCGAATTCCCTGGAAACCTCACATTTTCCAAGTTTTAGAACCTCAAAAAAGACTCTGAATGTGTGTAATACACCACGGCTCTCAGATTTAGCTGAATTAGGATGGTTAAAAATGATCTAATATACCAGCATATAATTTGACAATGATACAGACTACCTCCCCATAGGCATAGGAACCAGGGAGGGGGTGCAGGTGGGCATGTGCCCCCCAATTTCAGTCACCAATTCTTATACAGTTGGTGCTCCCTTATGAAATCCAGAGGAATGTAATTGTATTATTGCAGTTTACTGTCGTAGACAATAATATCAACCAATTGCAAGAAAATAGAAGTTGAATCTGAGTCCCCGAAACAGTTGCACTTCAATAGTGTTCTTGTTTAGTTCTACGCACCAAGTACGAGCAACGGCATGAAACCTATATGCCCATAGAGTTCCAGAGGCTCACGGGCATGCGCATGGTAGTACAACATATAATTTCATCACTTTGAATTAGTTCCAAGTGGTGAACCCTGAAAGCCAGCTAGAAGATTTTTCTCTGAAACGTCCGATCGGCAAATCTAGTGAGTTCATTAATCAGACATATAACTTACATTATCAATTGATAGTCTGACAGTGTATATCATACAGTGTACATTCCTGTTGTGGAATATGGAACGTTTTAAAGGGAACAATTCTTAGCGTATTAGGCCTACACTCCAAAGAATTCATAGACAAAACTTTCTGGACAATCCATTCTATGATATCGATTATCAAATGATATCGTCATGTCACTAAATATAGGAAAATAGAGATGCAATAAATAAGTACCTGTATTTCCTGAACTGAAATCAATTTAAGTCATCTCTCACCTAATTCATTGCATGTGTGAGTAAAATACATCAATTCATGAACATTATGGTGTGACCAATTAAGTGCCAGCAGTGGTAGTGGTGAACTGGACCACATGCAATTAAATTTTCTCAGCATGTTTGGGAATGATCATCAAAAGCCAATACTTTGAAAAGCAAAAGCGGTCATTGCTGTAATGAAGCTAGTTATTACCAATGTTTTATTTTCAATGGTGTTATTGCACAGCTATGCCTTGTAGACGAGGGGAGAAAGTTTTTCTTTACTTCCAGATACAAAATATACAGTTATTGCTCCGATCAAAATAAAACAAATTACCAGTGAGCATGGAGTTAGTGTGTAGCGAACGGGTCATCTCAGTAAGTCCAGAGTTATCTACTAATAATACGTTTGTGATTGATTGAAATATAAACAATGGGCACATGTGCATTTCCGTTCATCGTAAATTATGTATGATGTAGATTATGATAATAAAGATGTCCATGACGTATTTTGTTAATCATATTTTAGAGCCATGTCAGAAGTTAAACCTCCCCAACTAAACTGAAATAGACCACACTGTTTGGAATATTCCATTCATTTAATGATAGGCCCACTGCAGATGAACAACCATCAGAAGCCACCAATGCTACATGAGATCGTGACACAGGTGGGTACTTTATTTGGCTTTATCCAGCCCAAATGAACTTTGTTTACTGCATTCAAGAGGCATATTTGATACTAGATTTTTTTAGGGTGGGAGTGGGGAGATCAGTGATTGTGCATAGGGCAGGGTAGGCGGGGACACACTCCCACTTTTATTATCAGTCGGGGACTGGTCGGTGGAAAAAAACTTGGCAGTCATGGGAAAAGACTCAGCAGTGGGGAAGGAATTCAGCCATATATGAACTCAGCAATCGGGGGCATATATGATCGGGAATAAAGGTAATAGGGAAAGTATGAAAAAGGAAGTCCCTGCTCTTTTTGTTCAGTCCTTATACTCTTTGTTAAAGATATTCCTCCCCTGCTTTTCGATTGTCCAGCTTCGGACAATGAAAACAAGTTTTTTTTGCTTTTCAGAAAATTGAGTCAGGGGATTTGGTGGACCTGCCCCCTTACTTTTGGAATCCTGTGTATGCTACTGGATGGGGAGGGGGGGGGGCGGGAGATATACCCTATCTTTCTCTCCCGGTTCTGCTGCCCTTGGTATAGTAATTTTTAACATTGAAAAAATGCTCCTTCTACTGGTGGAACAAGCATACAATCGAAAGAGCCCCCACTCTGTGACTGCAGTTATCTATAAAGATTTATTAATGCATGAAAAGATGTATTTGTATAACATTTGTAATGTTCAAATTATATTGTTTTTCAGAGACATGCACCCACTGACTGCTGGAAGATAGGATTGATTCCATTCCAACCAAAAGATCCAGAAATTCTAAAAGGTACTCAGAGAAAGCAAGGAAAAAGAGAATTGTCAATTTTCCTCATCTTGGTCGAAAGTTTTCCCTAATTGACGCTTTGTACTACAAGGTTTAAAGTCTTTTGTATTTTCTGCATACAAGTGCCCACAAGCTACAAGGATTAGCAAAGAAAAGTGAAGATTCATTCATTAGTGATTGTTTTGAAAATTGGAAAAATGCCCTGGACAAAATGAAGATGCAGTCTGAAGTACACAGACAGGCATTTCTGAAAATAGACTGCATGAAAACAATGTGCACTCTCTTCTATTAAAACAAGAAAAGTCCAATTAGGAACTGCATAGAAGCTTGATGTTAAAGCAACTTTCGTCATTGAAGTTCTTGGCAAACAAAAGGTCATGAAAATATTGATGGAAAGTTAGAGCAACTACTCCAGGTAAGAAGTGAAGATTGTCCAGATTTGGAAACTTGAACCAAAGAGAAAAAATATCTTTCGCCTGATATTTTGAATAAACAAATCAGACTGATGGGATCACAAGTTCTGAGGGAAATACTGAAAGATATAAGGAGCATGCAATATTTTGTAATGATTGCAGATAAAGCTACTGATGTGAGCAGGTAGGAGCAGCTGAGCTTATGTATCAGATTGGTTGACAACTGCTTCAGAGTTCATGAAGATCCTTTGGAGTTGAGCAATGTTCCTGACACCAGAGCTTTCACCTTACCCACTGCACTGAAGGACAGTTTGATGAAGTTCGGCACTTCCAATTTCTAAATGTAGAGGACAAGCATATGACGGAGCCAGCAACATAAGCGGTCATCTTATTGGTGTTGCAGCTCTCATTGAAAAGGAAGTTCCTCCGCCTTGTTTGTACATTGTTTGGCCCATTGCACCAATCTGTGCCTGCAGTCAGCTGGTTGTTAATGTGCTCCAATGAGGGATGCTCTTGACTTAGTCATGGAACTCTCATACTTAATTCGCAATTCACAAAAACAAACAACAGTATTTCAAACTATACAGGCTCAGTTAGCTCCACGTTCCCCTGGATTGACACCACTATGCCCCACGAGGTGGACAGTTCGCACAGGAGCAATTCAGGCTGTTGTATCCAAATATGCAATTTTTGCCAAACATTAGAGGAAATCAATGCTAGAAACCCTGATGAACCAGGATGCAAGGCTGGTGGCTTACTTGCAAAGATGGATAAGTTTAGCACTTACTTCCACTTGAATCTCGCCCATTTGATATTTGCAGGTTCAGTGCAACTGTCAACAACTTTGCAGGGGGAAAACAGAACCACTCAAGAAGCCATAAATGCAGCAGATTTAGCGGTGAAGTATCTGGATAGGCTGAGCAAAGATGAGTCTTACATGGGTTTCTATGCACAAATAGAAGCAGAGGCAAAAGAAATAACAGATCCTTCTTCACTCCCAATACACAGGCAGCCTCCCAAAGATTGGACGATGGTTCCAATAGCCATCAATTTTCTACCCCCAGCAGTTACTTCAAGAAGCAATATTTGAAGTTATTGACTTAATGATCAACGAATTGCAAAGATCATTCAACCACAAAAGGGGTTAATCGTTGCAACTAACATTGAAAAGGTTATCCTTGCTTCAGCAAACGATGTCTTCACTTCTGTTGGGTTACCCAAAGAAGTGCAGATCTACTAGGATGATCTTGACTTGGGAAGACTAAAGATACAACTCCAGATGTTGCCTGATCACTTACAGACAAGGAATACAAAAGTGGCAATGAAGTACCTATCTAAAAAGTTGACAAGTGTGAGGACCATTTGTGACGTCCTGACTGAATTACCTACAGGGCGAGATACGCTGTCAGAAAGTGTGTAAGTTGCTCAACATTGATCTCACCATTCCTGTGACATTATCAACAGCTGAAAGGTCCTATTCAAGACTTAGATGGCTGATAACCTTCCTGAGATCAACCGTGTCCCAGCCAACACTGAACAGATATGAATATGTATCTTCACAAGAAGAAAACAGATATAAATGAACAGAGTATTTTGCAGGATTTCATATCTGTAAACGAGAAGAAAGAAGCTATTTTGGTTGCATTTAGGGAGCTGATACCAAATGGGCTGACAGGTGTCATTGCCTCCAGATTGAGTCCAGTAATCTGATAAGGGTCAAAATTTATTATCATGAATATGTCAGTTGATAAAGTAGTCACAAACGTTGTTGTGTATTGAACAGTTTTGTACATGGAAATGCATTTTTTTAGTTATACTTAGGCTGCTATTTTAAAGATGTGTGAGGCCCAGGTGTGAGGGTATTTGTAGGTCCATGTTTAAGAGACATTTGCTAGTATAACATTTCCTTCCACCTCTGCTCAATTCAAATAAATTCCTATTATTATGAAATATTGAGATCATTTTGATGATCCCTTTTCATACTAAAGAACACTTTCTCATGCTGATGCTCGACACCATTTACAATGAGCTTACCTGTTCCATGAATTTTACTTGAAGATAAAAAGAATGTTCAAATTTTGACCATAATATGGTCAACTCTGCACCAAACCAATTTTGGTGAAATAATTATCATATTATTGTCAAATTCAACATATTTTGGTTGGTCAAATGTGACCATATTTTGGTCATTCAAATTTGACCAAGGCTGGTTCAGAAAGTTGACCATATTATATCTAAATTTGACCATTCTTTTCTTGCAGTGAATGTGTCAATAAATTGGGATAAAACTTGAGCATTATGTAGTGTAATTAACTCTCCTATTGTTACATATACAGCTCACGATTCTTTATCAGGCCAGTAATTTATATACCATGGCTTTCTTAGTATAACTTTGACTAAAATATTAACATTAAAGTTCATAGTCTTGTTTTAAAGAACTTTCCAGTTTCGTTCAAGATTTTTTGTTGTTACCAGGGCCTCTTTAAGGTACCATTAACTGGGTACCAAATTCTCCACCCAATAGCTGGTGCCAGGGGCCGCAAGGCCTAGTAGAAGCTAATAAGCTCTTTGGAAGAAATGTTTAAATCAAACTGGCTGGTTGATTGAATTATCTTTCTTGTGCAAAAATCATTTAAAATCTACCTTTTCATGCTTATTTTATTGGTGCTTTTTGTTATTTCCAAAAAGTGGGCACCAAAAAACTTTAAGCGGGTGTCAAATCTCTTTCAATGGGTATCAGTTTGGTACTCAGTGGTGTCTTCAAGTGGTCCTGAATTTTTCCAAAGGCTATAGAGGCTTTGTCCTTTGGATCACTCATATTCATATCCAACAAAAAATATGTTCCTATGCCTATGCTCCCATTAGAAAAGGTCAAAAATAGGGGTTTGATATCGGGGGGGCACAAACCTTTTCAGGGTTAAGGGGCCTGTCTTAGGACCCCTTGTGGGGTCCAGGAGCAAAGCCCCGGTCATGGGAAAAAAAGCCTGTGGGGAAACCTTGCATTTTCCAAGTTTTAGATATCCCCATAAGACACTGAATATGTGCAATACATGGCTTTTTTGACCAAATTATCAATTAGGATGATTACAAACAATTTAGTATAACAGCATATAATTTTGCAATGATACAGAGTGCCCCCTCCTCCTATCCCCACTACCATTAACAAATGTCAAAAATAGCCATTTTGAGCAAAATATAAATTTTGACATTTCGGATATGAGAGAAGGGGGGGGGGGGGGGAAATTCCCCATGACCGTACCACTGCTTATACCCACCCCAAACCATATTTGGAGTTACTAATACATTAAGTGTAGCATCACAACAATATTAAAATAAAATAAAAAATAAAAAAAAGACTTGTAAATGCCCCAAAATATATGTTGAGCTACCACATCATTGATGTTCTAGTTGAATTTTCACCAGAATTTTGTTTAATCAACTAGAACCGATTATGTGGCCCTCGGACTGAAGGGGAGGGGTGGGGGTTATTTACTTTCTCCATTAATTCAAATTTTCCCACTGCATAACTGCTCAAGCTGGATCCACCATTGTTACAGGGATGGTGGAGCATTGTTTTTATTTTGCGGAGTGGGGGGAGGGAGGGGGGGGGGAAGGAGGTACTTTGAACGTGTTGATAATAAACATGATTTTTTTCTCCAAAGGTGCCATTGCAAGGGTGATGTGCTAGGAACTTCTACATGATATCTGAATTGATATACAAGTTAGATCTGTAAATGGTTTGTATACTACAGTTGGAAGCAAAGAGGTCAGAAATATTACTTTGCAGGTCAGTAGAGTTGCAAAATGGAGATATTCTTTATTTGTGGCAGTTTAAGCAAAAAGGTTTATTTGCATGCATTGTTAAAGAAGGGCTAAACAGTCGGATTATTTTGTTAGCCTTTTTTTAAATGGTTCAATCAACCGAAAAATAAAAATAGTGTTAATGACCCTAACAATAGAACTGTTTGTGGTGGCATATGAATTGTTTCTGATTTGTTTTTTGTATTATTAAAGAATATTAGTCAGACATGACATAGTGTGGTGTATTCATTGGGTGTATGGTTATATGTATATGTAATTGGTTAAAAAAAAAGTTGTATACAAAACATGTATTTTTCATAGTATGTATTTTCAGTTCTGAATATTTCCCAATCGGGTAGTAGGCAGGCCCATAGCCAGAGTTCAATTTTTTGGGGGCACAAAAGCAGGTGGACATTAATTTGTCCTGTGAGAGTTCCCCCTCCAGGCCATAAGCCAGAGTTATTTTTGCCATATTAGCGAAAATGCTTTGAAATGAGTCCACCAGCCCCCCCCCCCCCCCTCCCCCTCTCCCCCTCCCCCAGCTCTGGCCTTGGTAGTAGGTGCGGCTTTAAAACGGTGCCTACTACCAGAATGGGTACGAGCACAAACAATATTGGAGTGCCCATATAAATGAGAATGAAAAAAAAGACTTTTCGTGTTTAAGAGACACTATGCCCCTATATGTGGAAGTAATGCCATGCATGGGTAAATTGATAACCTTGGTGGGCTTTCTAACGCTCCACTATACACTCTTCCCACCCACATTTTTCTGTTACTAATTTTGTTACTCATAGAAACTATTCTGCATTAATCAATAGAGAATGTGTGAAGTTCAAGTTGTAAGTTTATTTTATTGTTTTATTGTTGCTTTTGTGTTGAATGATATATTTATAAATATATATAGCAGTCCATTGTTTGGGTTCTTACTTCATATACTTTCTATCTATATATATATATATATATATATATATATATATATATATATATATATATATATATATATATATATATATATATATATATATATATATATATATATATATATATATATATATATATATATATATATATATATATATATATATATATATATATATATATATATATATATATATATATATATATATATATATATATATATCTATATATCTATCTATCTATCTATCTATCTATCTATCTATCTATCTATCTATCTATCTATCTATCTATCTATCTATCTATCTATCTATCTATCTATCTATCTATCTATCTATCTATCTATCTATCTATCTATCTATCTATATATATATATATATATATATATATATATATATATATCTATCTATCTATCTATCTATCTATCTATCTATCTATATATATATATATATATATATATATATATATATATATATATATATATATATATATATATATATATATATATATATATATATATATATATCTATATATATCTATATATATATGTATATATATATATATATATATATATATATACTATATATATCTATATATATATATCTATATATATCTATATATATCTATATATATCTATATATCTATATATCTATCTATATATCTATATATATATATATATATATATATATATCTATATATATATATCTATATATATCTATATATATCTATATATATATCTATATATATATCTATATATATCTATATATATATATATATATATATATATATATATATATATCTATATATATATATATATATATATATATATATATATATATATATATATATATATATATATATATATATATATATATATATATATATAGATAGATAGATAGATAGATAGATAGATAGATAGATAGATAGATAGATAGATAGATAGATAGATAGATAGATAGATAGATATATTATATATATATATATATATATATATATATATATATATATATATATATATATATATATATATATATATATATATATATATATATATATATAGGCACCATAATGTTTTCAGAGCTCAAGGTCTCTATTCTTGATTTCAAATCATAGAGCCTACCTCTCATATTGCGCCGGGCTGTAATTCTCTCCCGGGGAAGAGGGGGGACATGTCACATGTTCTGCCTCCACGTTCCCCACTTTTTAGTAGAATTTTTCAATTCAGTGCATTCTGGAGAAAATTTGCCTATTGTAGCTCCACTTTTTAGATAAAAAGCCATGTCCTCACTCCCCCCCCCCCCCCCCCCTCCTACCCACCCGCCCACTTTCTGGATGAGAATTATGGCCCTACTAACAACATTTAAAGGTTGATTTTCACATATGCCTATACTGGCAATATAGATGAAACTTCGTGATAATTTACTAGGGTTGAATTGCCAATATTACAAAAAGATAAAAACAAGACAAAGGAAAAGAAAAGAATAAATAAATCACTTGAGCCGACTCCCCCTCCCTTATTCCCCACCCATGCTATATGTACAGATTAGAGAAAACAGACGGAAAAATAGATAATTGAAATCAAAATTGAAAAAGCATTAGGGGATAATTCTTTAAAGAGGCGAAATCATCATATGGACACAAATGTTTAGAACTAAATTCAATTATTTTTAAATTGGTTAAAATTTCATGAATAATTGCTGCATGATTTCTTGGCTGTTATTTCACAGTGTATATTAAATAAAAAAAACCCGCGTAATTAACAATCACTGTGATCGAGTTGGTTAAGGCGACAGACTTCACATATTTTTTCGAACCAACATTTGTAGGTTCGAATCCCATCAGAATCATTTTTCTCAATTTTCCTTTTTCTTTTAGCGCTTATTGTAAGTTTCTTCTGGTGACTGCTATTGTAGTATTATCTTATAATTATTCACTTTCACTTGAAAAAAGATGTTTCCTGTATACGGTGTAGTAATAACTATGCACTACAATAGAATCTTCACACACACACACACACACACACAGTGGCAGGGTGTGGTACATATGATAAAGGATGGGGCGCAAACCACATTTAATTTTATTAAACTAGAGGGAGGTACATGTTAAAAAAAAATCTAGCAGGCAGCAGGAATTTTGGACAAAAAACACTTTAAAAGTTTTACAATTTTTTATTTATCTAATTTCCAACCTTTTTTATTTTAAAGTTGTTACTGTATAAGTCCAGGAGAAACTTGAATTTGATGAATTAATAAGCATATTTAGACTCTAGACGAAAGAATTTATGCTATTTTTTGTTTTAATCTTACTTTGCAATGCTAATTTAAACTGCATCTAACAGAATAAGATCCATTTTATATCAGTAATTTCTTGCCATTTTCTCTGTCCATTTTGCCTGACTGCATCTATACATTTTGCCGACTCATCCCATTTTTTGAAATAAAGAGCTGCAGCCCCACCCCCTCCCTCCTTCCTTACTCACCTCATACGCCTATACTGTTAGGGGTTATGTTCCCCATTCCACTTCTCGGAAGAAATTTAAGGCCTTAAACTCATTATGTTCATTTTTGCTTGTCAAACGCTTACCATAATGATACCGTAATAAATTGAAAAAATATTTTGATAGGCCTATATGTCTTTAAGACAGTGGCGTAACTAAGGGGCAGTGCTCCCCCTTGTCTGGCCCTATGGGGACCCCCGAAAACTACGGTTATACACAGTTATGTATATATACCACATACTTGCCCCCCGGCCGGCATGACCCTATAGCTACGCCGCTGCTCTAAGAACAATACATACTGTACAATGAACTAATTAACATATTTATTTGCAGCCAAAAATAACAACCCCCATGAGAAAGGGTTAATAAAATGGAGAAAGAAAAAAAAAAACCTCAGGTGGTTTTTCCAACATAGGTTTCAATAGGGGTAATGATTAGTTCTATGCTACCTATCAGAATACCAAAGTATCAGTTTTCACGTGACCAAAAAAGCACATTTTTTTCTCTCATTGACACCTAACGTTAAGACTCCTATTAGCTCAATTGTGAACTTGTGGTAATTCCCTGTAACTATTGATCTATTGTTTAAGTCCGGACTTCAAATGTTTCCATTTCAAACATATCTGTTGAAGAAATTATAAGAAGCATACTTACCCTTTCTCAGTAAAGACTTTCTTGGTAAAGAAATCATGCATGAGCTTTTGTTTCTTCATGATGATCGCCCAGGCAGACGACAAAACTTTGATGTACTGAGGGAGCACTGTTTTATATATATAATTTGTAGAGACGCATTGAAGAAATGGAGTGTGATATATTGATGTATAATAATTACCCCAAATTATGGTAACACAGACTGCAACCGGCTATGCAGATATCATGGATAGCTAAATGGCCGAAATACTCATAAGAGCATATCAATAATTGTATCATTTTAAGCATTAATATGGCAGTAGATAGTTATTTAGCTCAAAATAATAACGACTGTTTTATTTTATAAGACGGGTCAGGTTATTGAGAGGGGGTGGGGCAAGACATACAATTTGATATCATTGGAGGGGGCAAGTAACGGTAATGAAAATTATTGGGGGGAAATTGCATCCCCCCTTGCTCCCCCCCCCCCTCCCCCACTGCACACAACGCTATGAATGCACATGAAAAAACGGATAGTGATCGATAACCCAGCTGATCAACGAAGTTATAGTGACATCCAAAATACGATCTATTTTGGCTGTTTTTTTTTTTTTGAGGCGAGCCTCTCTTTTTAAAAGTACATGTTTTAATTTTTTTTTATAAAACGTGGGACTGATTAATATCCTCTGAAAAGGATATGTTCAACACAGATATTGAATGGCTATGCACATTTAGCAGGGCAACATTGTTTTTATGATTGGTTTTTAGCTTCTATAGCACGGTTTCTTAATTAATTTTTTCCAAGGGCAACCATTTGTCAACAGCCTCAGGCTGTGGGCCAATTGCGTGGCAAAACCAGCATCACATGACAAACAAAACCTGTCAAAACAAACCCTGAATACAAACAAGCTGAGAGCACACGCGATATGGATATATGAAAGATGTCGGCAGTTTTTTTCTCCACCTTCCTTTGACACGCTGCGAGTCTGCCCATTTTATAGCGAAACTAAAGATAACATTTTATTTGATAGTGCGCTGATCTGCCTTGGAAAAACCCAAAATAAAGGAGGATTTTTACCAATCTCATTCTGATCGATCGGGACGTACTATATATTTTTTTCCACTATGACTATTATTGTTTGCGGGCCAGATTGGAATGTCTTGCAGGCCAGATTTGGTCCGCGTACCACCTATTAAGAATCGCTATTCTATAGTCTTCGAAGTGACATATCAGCTTGCATATACTTGTCTTATTTTCTATATAACAACACCACAACATTGGTTTACATTTATACAGCTGTTTAATTTCAGGCTAGAAATGTAAACATCTTTTCCCTTCTGTTGTCTGAACTTTATTTTTTTGCATATCTAAAGTGCAAATGTGAACAATACCCACACCAGAAGATAACTTAGTAGCTCCGATGGGCCAATAAGACATGTAAGATGATTCAGTGAAATAAAACAACAACCAAAAATGAAATGGAATGCTAGAAACAAGGAAATAGTAGACATCCCATAGATAGCCAGTGTGCACCAAATAGCTGGTGAAATGCAAAGGAAATGCTGTACTCTGTCAACCACCACAAACAGATTTAGACCCTCATCTCCTGGACAGGAGGTAAATGATGCATCACTTTTGAAATCAGATAAAAACCTTATATGATAGTGAACAGCAAGAGAAAAATCATAATGATGCCTGAGCAGCGGCCTTTTTTCAGGGGACGGAGTGGGAGAGGAAGGGTTGCAAAGACATGACTAGGAGATAGTAGTAGTAGTAGTAGTAGTAGTAGTAGTAGTAGTAGTAGTAGTAGTAGCAGTAGCAGTAGGAGATACCCTCGGTCAAGGGTTCAGTTTAAACCCTGATCCTGATTAGGTCATCAAGCTTGCAGTAAATTTCACTTGCACATGGTAAACTTATACCTGCAGGCTAGTTATATCATCAAAGAAGCTTGTTTTTGTTCTCAAGGCTCGTAAAGGTTCCATTTGCGAGCTCGTTTTAGAATAACAACTTCATAAAGGTTTTAATTGAAGAGTTCCTGGCGAGATCATGTTAAGCAAATGCTTTGGACACTTTTCCAGGGGCGTAGGAAGGAAGGGTCACCTCCAAGAGGGGCAAAACCCCTAAATTTTTCAGTCACAAGTGAAAAAAAATTGCACTAGTAAATTAAGTGTCCATCAAAAGTTGCTGCTTTTCAGGAAATCTGTTCAATTTTCTGGAAATGTTCTTCAATTTCCCGAAAATTTACTTCATTTTCAGAATATTTGTGCCAGATTTTGGGAAATGTAGGCGGGATTTTAAGAAATTTGGGCCAATTTATGGTAAATTTTTCGAAAATATCCGATAATTTGGATATTGGACTAGGGAGGGAATGGGGACTGGGACAAGGGAAGAAGTAAAATCCATTATCAAAGTATTATTTACACCCTGTGGTGCAGAAATACCAATTGTGAAACTCCATAAAACTTTTTGTGCTTAGGAATAAGTGACATTTTCTTTGTAAAAGTGCCACTGCCCTTCATTTTCGCCCTGGCCATTTCCATTATTGATCAGAATGCCATTAATTATTTGTAATATTTCAGACAGTATACTATGCTTGCTTAAAATGACATGCTATTTAAGCCTTCACCAAAAATGCAGTGGTGCTGAAATTGACATAATCTTTTTAAATTCCAGCAGGAGGGAGTTTTAGTGCTACTTGTGTTATTATCATTGCTGGTAGACAAATGCCAAGGATTTGACCAGTAGCGTAGCAAAAGTTCTGCCAAACCAGAATTTTGATTGATATTTTAAGCTTTTCATTCTGTTATCATTACTTGCGGAATTTTGTCCATCATCAGGTTGAAAATTTTGCAGAAAAAAGAATGGGAATATATTAATCGCAAAACCGAGCAGAGGAGGCAAATTTTGAAAGTTAGTAAAGTGCCCTTCTTCAATGATGATAATTGCCCTTTTGCATATTGAAAAAGTATGTCCCATTTTAAGGAATATTACTGAATAATTTTACACCTGCAGATCATTTCTTAAAAGAGAGAATAGCATTTCTTCTTAAAAACAACATTGTAGACCTACTAAAAGTACATTTGGATTTTTCCCTTTTTACTTTTGTCTACCCCCTTTCTTCCCTGTCTCTCTTCAAGTTGTTATAGGATATCTTAAAATTCGGTTAATCAGAGAGTGCCCCTTGAGGGTGCCCCTCAGGGTTCCCCTCATGCCCCTGAAATTCAACCTTCTTCTGCTTCCACTGCACTGTAAAAATGACATTGCAGCCTCAAATGTCTTTTAGAATATTCAATGGTCAAACAATTTAATCTCAAGTAAAAGAAGACTTTCAAAAGCACAATGGAGCAGAACGCATTCCAAAACGTAAATTAGATATTCAAGTTCTGCACGTTCTGTCTCATTTGTGTAGAAATGACTGAAATCAGACTAGTTGTCGGCTTCACATCATTACATTCCTCAAAGTCTCTATGTATTCTATAATATTTTTTCTTCAGATTTTTCGGCTAGCTTAAAAGTCATTGGATATTTTAGGAAAGTACTAAAACAGAATATAGTAGGGCAAATTCAATTAACCACCTGAAATTTAAAAGTGAAAAAAATCTGTTAGTAGAAAAGTGAATTAAATTTTCTTTGTAATTATACATTAAACAATTGTTTAAAAACAAGTTTTTAAATTCCTATCTGGTATTGATGCTTTGACTTCCTGTTATTTCTTGCATGTTTCAGCTAATCCTCATGTGACATGTGGTAACAGTTTGAAGTTGATCAAAGAGTTCTCACTGATATTTAGCTTTTCGCAAAGAGTTGTTAATGAGTGGAATGGTTTTCCTGAGTGGGTGGCACTGGTAAGCTCCAATTCTGTTCACAATTTCAAAGTCAACATTGATAAGTTTTTTAGTAACTCTCATTAATTTTTGTTGTTGTGGTGGTGGTGTTAGTTTGGGCTTTTTATGGGGTGACTCGCTCTTCTTAGCCCGTCACATTGTTGTGTTATGTTAAAAAAAGTGAGGATGAGGGTGAACTTTCTGCAGTAGAATTTCCAATCCAGTCATTCTTCATAAATGATTGTCCTAAGGACACAATAATTATAATTCTATTCAGAGTTTTTGATTGGTTGAATTTCAACCAAGTGCTGCACAATGTTTTGTTTTTTAAACAACAAGTATGGGTTCGAGTTCCGACTGAGCCATTTATTTGTATTTTTGCTTCCTCTTTATTCCTTCATTGTAATTTTTGTCTGGTGACTACCATTGTAGTATTATCTTACTTATATTTCTTTTAATTTTTCCTTCTGACAAACAAGTCAAAAAAAAAACCAAGTTTATCGTTTCGTTATAACATTATGCGCTCTGCAAGAAAATTCACACAAACAACGCAGTGTATGCATAGTGTACAAACAACAGGGGCGTAGCTAAGAAATTTGATTGATGGGGTGTGAAAGAATATTTTCCGACAAAATCTTTGATGCCATAGGGGTAGGAGTCCAGAGGGCAAAGCCCCTGGAAGCTCTGCGATTTTAGGCATTTTATGGCTGATATTTTATCTAAAATCAACACAGATTTACCTGGTAATATCACCCCAAAACAGCATGGAAACTTATCTAATTAGGCCCCTATATGTTTTCCATTTTTAATGGGACTTTTTGTTGTAAAACTGAAACACACCGGCGTTCATTTAGGTACCATTTGTTATGAACTACAGGAAGAAGAAGAAAGAACGCAAATTACATTTTTTTATTGTTTTTCTCATCACTTTTGACCCACAAATATTTTGCTTTGTATTGCCATGGGCCATCTCTACAAACACTTTTGTGGACTTAATCTTGTACCAGTCAGCTTCTTCACAATTGATGATGGAAGCCATGATGAAAATCGTAATTAAATAATAGCAATACCTCATTCCCGACATTCATAATAGATGACCATTCCGAGTTAAGTAACTTGCCTTATGTCTCATAATTAAATATTCATGTCTGTATGTGGCTCAACAATCAACAGGCATCATTCAAGTTGTTAGTAAGTTGAACAAAATATTTTGCATTAAAAACCTGGACACTTAATTCCATAAAAATAAGATAGATAACAACATCAACGAGATCTAGAATTGTGCTCGTACGCCCCTGTCAGAGCCTGATTACTATGGAGCACTGCAGGGTAACTGCCCCGTGTTGCAGAAATTTGAGTATAATATTAAGAAAATATGCCAAGGAAATTGTAAGCCTGTGGTCCTTAAAAAGTAAAAATTCAACCTTAAATTGATGGAAAAATCCAAACAAACAGGTCCCTTCAAATGTGTAGGTACTATTTACAAAAAACAACAATCTTCAAAGTATAAGTTTTCAACAATGGAGGAAAGAAATAAAATGCTCAATTTTTGATTCCAAATTTGATATCAAATTAATGAAAGGACCCCACACTTAAGATATAAGAGACCCCCATCTCTAGCTTTGCCATAGCGCCCCCATCAAGCCATAATCAGATATTCTACAGCTTATTTTCAACGTTGTGCAAGAGAGGTGTATCTTGAATAGACTTTTACAAAACTGACAACTTCTCTTGAAAACAATTCTTCATATATATATAAAAAAAAACTGATGCAGCTGCGGCTGCCACAAACGGATTAACTGGGGCATTTACAGTTTCAAATGGTATATGCACTCCTTTTGAAAATGGAACCTTCTGATATTTCACATTATGGTTTTTTCGATAGTCATTAAACTGTCGGTTACACAGTCCACAGACTGACAGGTTTTTTTCTCCATCCTGACCATGACAAAACTTGCTTTCTCGTAATTGTTATACCACGGTAATATGATTATACCTAAACGAAATTGACGTAGCTAGTTGATGAAAAGGGGGACTCAGAGATCCTCTACCTGTCAACTTGCAGCAGCTACAACTTACCATGGTTATAAGGGACGAGGGTGTTATCTGATCTCTTATCAGTCACCTCACTGGTTGAAACAATAGTTTCAAAATTGTGATTCAATTTAACAAGTTGAACACAAGATCTGCAGTCTTGTATAGACAAGGAGTTAGTTAATGTGTGGTGTTTATAATCATGTGAATTTTTTTTTTCTTTATGTAAATTGAGAACAAAGAAATGTAAATACGCATTGATTAGCGATGAACATGAATTAAGGAAATTACGTTTTTAAGGTTATAAATGATTAAATTTCCTGACAAAGTTCAAATTTCCCCGACATAACTATTTTTTTTGGCATGGCATTTATTTCCGATTGTTCATCTGGTTAGAAAAGATTGATGAAAATCTCCCAACAAAGTCACAATTTTCCCAACAAAAATTGTGTTGGGGGTGTGTGACACCTCCCCAAACTACACCCCTGTGGAGCACTGCAGGGTGCAACTACCCCATAGGTGTCGCAAAAATATAATTTTGAATATAATTTTCAGAAATTATGCGAAGGAAATTGTAAGCCTGTGGTCCTTGAAAAGTTCAAATTAAATCTTACATTGATGAAAGCCCCAAACAAACGGGTCCCCACAAATGTGTAGGTTTTGGGCAATGGAGGAAAGAAATAGAATGCCCAATTTTCCATTCCAAATTTAATATCAAATTAATGAAAGGACCCCACACTTAAGACATAAGAGACCACCATCTCTAACTTTACCATAGCGCCCCCATCAACCCATACTCAAAAAATTCTACAGCTTATTTTCAACGTTATGCAAGAGAAGTGTATCTTGAATAGACTTTTACAAAACCGACAACTTTACTTGTAAATAATTCTTCATATTACTATTGCTCATCTGACCATATATAGCGAGGCCCATCAATGTTACATAGTAGGACGAGCCAATTTATGCCTTTATTAACTTTATTCAGAATGAAACGCGACGATGTTTGAGAGTTGCCCAAGCTTTTTTCTTTTTCAATCCTATCTACTAGTGTAAGTCTCGTTCACAAGCAAGAATCATTCAGCTGTCTTATCGCTCATCTGTCGTTGTTGATCGCAAAACATTTTTGATAAGTTTCAGTTTGCTGAATATCCTTTCATTCTTTGCGACAGTTACAGGAGTTGTTAGCAAGCAGGCTGAAAACCTTCTCCACACCTGGAAAGATTGTTCTCTTTGTATGGCATATTTGGTGACGTTAGATAACGTTTGCGGTGGATCTTGAAGTTTCTGCACTGTTTGTTGAAAAATCTCAATCTCAGCACAAAGTGCATTGGGCTCTGGTGTGGGGTCAGGAAAAAGCTTGCAGAAAGAGATGACATTATTTAGAATTGGTTGCTTCATTGGCAGTGGAAGGGTGGATGATAGGGGCACTACCAGTTTCAAGCAGGCCTTAAGATTGTCTTTCAATTGTGTAATCAGAACATTAAGAAGTGACTGACCTGTAAAACTGCTGGATGTTTCATTTGACGGTAGTTTCAGGATATTCATCAATTCGATGGCGGGGAGGGGGTCTTCGTACTCTGTGCCTTCTTTGAAAGTGCCATCTGCGTCATTGTCAAATTTGCCGGCAAACTTTATGGCAGCAAGTTTATATCGTCCCCACTGATTTTCTCCAGAGAGGATACCGTTCCTTCAATCAAAGCGATTGCGTCAGCAATATTGAGGTTGGGACTTTGTAAAGTTGTGTTGTCAGCACCTTTGTTTTCAGCACCACATTCTTCATGAACCTCAGAGCAACAACGACATCAAATGACTCCAGCTTGATTTTTAAGTCATTAGCAGCAACCTTCGTTTTGAAGTTAGGTTCAATTATGTTGATGAATTGCCTCAAAGCCTTTACAATCGCTTCATATGACCGCCATGACACAGTCTGCACAGATTCACCTCTAGCGGCCCATCTGGTCTTAAAAGGTTGTGCAACTGTAGAGAGTTTTCAACCATAAGAAGTTCCTCTTTTAGAGTGTCATGGCGCTTGGTGCTCAAGGTGAAAAATACAAATACTTGCTCCAGGACGTCAAACACCTCTGTGGCCGATGAACTCACAGTACAAGAATGCTCCACCACAGTGTTCGTCTTGCTGTGGCCAATGAACTCACAGTACAAGAACGCCCCACCACCGTGTTCGTCTGGCTGTGGCCAACGAACTTACTGCACAAGAATGCTCCACCATGGCATTGGTCTGGCTGTGGCCAACGAACTCACGGCACAAGAATGCTCCACCACAGTGTTGGTCTGGCTGTGGCCAACGAACTCACGGCATAAGAATGCTCCACCACAGTGTTTGTCTTGCTGTGGCCAACCAACTCATGGCACAAGAATGCTCCACCACAGTGTTGGTCTGGCTGTGGCCAACCAACTCACAGCACAAGAATGCTCCACCATGGCATTGGTCTGGCTGTGGCCAACGAAGTTACGGCACAAGAATGCTCCACCACAGCATTGCCAGGTCTGGCTGTGGCCAACCAACTCACAGCACAAGAATGCTCCACCATGGCATTGGTCTGGCTGTGGCCAACGAACTCATGGCACAAGAATGCTCCACCACAGTGTTGGTCTGGCTGTGGCCAACGAACTCATGGCACAAGAATGCTCCACCACAGTGTTAGTCTGGTGAACTTGACATGGTATGTAGGGTGCCTTCTTTGCAGCATATCCTGGACTTTTGCTTGTGCACCATTAAACACTCCCGACATGGATGAAGCAAAGTCCTATGACTGGAAGGCAGGGCGATTTGGGTCTAGCTTCTTTGTAACAAGTGTTTCTATAATTTCCCTGGCCGTTCCTTCCCCTGTTTTGTCTTACCACTTCTCATACCTCCGACACCCTTTTAACTGGTTGACCGACACCACCAACGTATCTTAGCACAACAGCAAGATGATCCTGATGTGAGGTATTGGGTGTTGTATCTGTCATTACAGCATACATACCACACTTCCTGACTTCAGCCACAACCTGAGACCGTACTTCTGCAGCTAGCAGCTTGATAAAATCATTCTGAGATTGTGGGCTCATGTATGTAGTATGGTGCGGTCATAGTCTGGTTTCATTGATCCATCTATTCAATGGCGTGCAATGTCTTGACATCAGTGACACTATCAGGCTGAAGTTCCTATCCCTGTCATTCCAGGTGCTGCGGAATGCAACACCTTGCCGTGTAAGCGTCCTTGTCACATCCAACAGAATTGCTACTACCCCCTCAAATCTTTGCTTTATCGGTTTGCTCTTGAATCAGAGCCCTCCGTCTGTTCTTATTCAGCATAGTGTCTACGTGTCCACCATTAGTTGAAAATTGGTAGTAGTCCAATAACGAGAGTTTGTGGCACTTTGAAGTAAAGTGTTCCGCAAGTTTTCCAAGCTTATTTGCTCCCAGTGCTTTCATTTTATGCCATGCCCTCACATCAGTGGAAATCCAAGGAGATTCTGCTTTCTCTTGTCTGACTCCGACATCTCCGCAGAATACAGAACAGATGAAACAAAACGCTGTATCTTTCTTTATGCTATACTCTAGATGGGGGTAACCAGCATACCACAGTGAAGAGAAACGACATTGCTTATTAGACGGTATTCCTTCCAGTACTGGAAATTTTGACAAGTTTGGCTGATATGGACCTAGTTGGGTGAGATAACGCTTTTGATTTTCTGTCAAAATTGCATTTGTCCGTTTCCCCTGGGTCTCGTGCGGGTAGTTCATCCACATCCTTCTCATGGACAGTGCCTAGTAGTGGCGCGTAATCAGTCTTGATTCCTCGTTTAGATCTTTGGAACTATTCAAATTTTCCATTGTCAAGTCGCAGACATCATTCAAGAATTTTTTTGACATTTGGCGAGTCCCTTTCTTTTACGCTTTTTTAGTAGGTGTAATTTTGCTGTAAGCTCTTCTAGTTTGGCGGCACAAATGATCCAAGTTGCATTGCTTTCTTTCACGGGTCGGCCTATTTTTGATTGGTCCTCATGGTTGTCACCCTAAAAGAACAAACGGCACAGAAGAACTTTTGTTACTTTCAGATTGTGGTTAGAGTCCGTGCAAATTATTCAAGTTTTAAAACAAATGGATGTCTCCACTCATCATGTCTATAGCTGCATACCTGTACACATAGTTTCGTTTTTTTTTTTT
Organism: Chiridota heheva; assembly: GCA_020152595.1. Lineage (NCBI taxonomy): Eukaryota > Metazoa > Echinodermata > Holothuroidea > Apodida > Chiridotidae > Chiridota > Chiridota heheva. Next base: position 970,235 of record JAIGNY010000269.1, read on the forward strand.
ATCAATCCTGATTCCCGCACTCCTCTGTTGTCATGGGATAACTTAATTTCGAATATCTCACAATTCAGTACAAAACCATTGGACACAGCCTTCAGCCGCCACTCACTTTACCCATTCGCTGCATTTACACATACCAAGTATTTCTTAAAACAATTGGGTTTACGATATAACTGATACTCTTGTGTTCTCACATGACTATCAATTATGTTCCCGAATCGTACAAAACTTCATCACTTAAATTACTATGATAGTAAATAAGATTATATATCAGCATTAGTAACCCAAATTAACATTTCAATTATTCGCATATACTTGTGATTAAGTGAATGAAAATTGATATCCATTTACCCCCACTCGACACATTTTAAACTATTCGTGGAATAAATACTAGTCCGTCACTACTTGAAATTTTGGGCCCCACATGTTTAAGTGCCTAAAATGCTAATACACCTGTATTAACAACTCAACATTTCCTCAAATTTCCTTCTTTGGATTGGTTCAAGCATGCATGACACAGTCACCCAGAAACGGTGACCGCAGTCAGAACAGGCTGACAGGCTGAAGTGCTGATGAGTATGGTCAGAACTTCTGCACGTGATTGTAATTTGGAAGTCAATATATTAGTTTTTGAAGTGGGTGGGTGTACTTCTTTGACTTGAAAGGTTGATTATTATTTCATACAGTGACACCAAAGAAAAGTTTCTGCTTAAAGGATAACTCTTGAGTAGGCCATATAAAAAATGGAATCGTTGATATAAATGCAAAGAAATGGTAATGGGGAGGGGGGTGGGGGCTTCCGGGGAGTCATCATGTTTTTAAAGTATGGATTATTAACTTGAACAAATTAGAGAACAAAGTGTAACCATGTATGCAAGTGTGAGAGAGGAGATAATGTGCCCTGGACCTCTCCACCCTATGTGGTCACCGTGATATGACAGTTTTGCCAAGTCGGCCACACTTAAAATGGAAACCATAGGGGGTCATATTAGTGTTAATGACTGCATACTTTAGATTTTGGTTGATTTTTCATTTTATTTAAACACTTGGTTGGTCAAAATTTGTCTGTGAAATTTAGCTGCCCCACTCCTCCTCCCCCCCCCCCCCTCCACTCCACCTCTTTCTCCCACTTCTCCCTCACATGCTAAAAGAGAAAGCAATTTTTTGTTTATAATATCTACCTCAACCTCCAATTCAGCAGTTTGAGACTTTCTGGGAGGATCCTCTCTTGGTTCGGTAAGGATTTCTGCCCCAGCATCCCCAGTCCGGGTCCCGCTGGTACTTGGTAGGCCTACAGGTAAATGATGAGCTTCATTGGTGCTGACTACCGTAACTTTTTGTGTTCTTTTCAAATCTTGATGCAGCTGCGGCTGCCACAAACGGATTAACTGGGGCATTGGCAGTTTCAAATGTTATATGCACTCCTTTTGAAAATAGATCCTTGTGATATTTTGTGCTTTTTTTTCTCCATCTTGACCGTGACAAAACTTGCTTTCTTGGAATTGTTATACCAGGGATTTCTTATGATTAATAACCATTCGAATAAACAAAATTTACGTAGTTGATGAAAAGTGGGACTCGAAGATCCTCTACCAACTTGCAGCAGCCACAAGTTGAGGGACAAGGGTGTTATCTGATCTCTTATCAGTCAGCCTCACTGGTTGAAACAATAGCTTCAATCGTGATTCAATTCAACAATTTGGAAACAAGATTTGCAGTCTTGAAGACAAGGAGTTAAAGAGGGAGGCTCGTCTCAGTAAAATACGGTAAAAATGGGGGATACTATATTTTGACCTCACTTCCGGTTGTGGAGGCAAGATCCGATCCTCTGTCTGTTTGTACCACACAGTACAGCCAGACACTAGCATGTACGTTGTGTGTGCAGAATTACATACACAGCGCATTACGTGACTGTGACGAGAAACTTATTTGTTTTTTTCAATGCGTTTTTGTTAGAAAGCGAAAGTGAAATATTTGTATTATAATACTACAATGATAGTCACCAAATGAAAATTACTGAGAAAAAAAAAGAAGAAGATGAAAGCAAAAGTCAAAATAAACGATTCTACCGGGGCTCGAACTCACGACATAATTTGAAAAAAAGATGGTTTTGTTCGCCGCAACCATCTGTGCCAACTCGTGTGGTGACCTCCAATTGCGTTTTAATTAACTATATACCTTGCAATACGAGACAACGAATCGCGCAGCAAAAATTCAACCAATCAACAAATATGAAAGGAATTCCAAATATTGTGCACATATGACGATATCGCCTCTTTAATTGATGGTTGATGTGTGTCTGTTTATTCATGTGACTATATTTTTTTTGGGTAATTCGAGAACAAAGAAATTTAATTGTGCTTTGATTAGCGATGAACATGAGTTGATGAAGTTTCATTTTTAAGGTTGTAAATAATTAAATTTCCTAAAAAAGTTCAAATTTTCCCGACATAACTATTTTTTTGGCATGGCTTTCATTTCCGATAGTTAGGGAAGATCGGTGAAAATTTCCTGACAAAGTCTTAATTTTTCTGACAAAAATTGCAGTTCGTGGCTGCCCCCTCTTCCCCGCCCCCTTCCCCTCCTTCCCCTCCTTTCCCCCCCCCCCCCGCTTACTATGCCCCACAACCGGAAGTGACATAAAAGTTCTCATATCACACAATTTTACTGAGACGAGCCTCTCTCTTAAAGCTCGATTATCTCCGTAACAGAATAAGATATTGCAGCATACTTCCATTTTGTATCTTTTTTCACATATGCGTGAGGACTGAACTCGTCCTAACCATTATGCGCCACTGAAACAGTAATGATAAAGAGACTGAGGGTACATCACTCTTCATAACATTTAGCATTTCGTCACCAGTTATTTTTAACAAATTGGGGATACATCCAAGGCCGTAATTTTCATTTGGAAAGTAAGGGGGAGGGAGGGAAGGGGGTGGGGGCATGTCCTCTTATCCAAAAAATTGGACAATTTGCCTCTTTGCCCAGGGACAGGAGGCAAATTTCCCCCAAAATGTATTTGATTTTTTAAATTCTGATGAATTACACCCTGGATATATCTTTAAAAGTAAATGCCAACTCCTGAATGAAATGAGGCATCAAAGACCGTGTTCTCACTAACAGTGCAAGCAAGTGATTAGATTTTTATCATAAAAACGCCAACCAGATCTGATCAGTCACTTGATGTTGATCCTACTCGAGAGTAGAATTATGATCCGGAGCAGGCAATCAGATCCACCAATGAAAATCTCAAAAACCATGTGTGAACGCGACCAAGTTAGTTATGCAATATCCTGTTAAATGTTAACGATGTCTTTTGAATGTTTTTGGTCATCATGACCTCGGATAAGATCTCCTACAGTGGGCCTGATCGCAAGGTTGTACTCCAGGGAGAGCACGTGAGAATGTTTTGTTTTTACTTCATCGAGCCAAATTGTTGTCGGGGTATTATGATCCGGGGATAAATAAGAACGTGTCCAAAATAGTTTCTTCATAGTTCAGTAAATAAATATTGTCTGCAGAATTGATACTCAAGAATAGTCTAGCTCATTAGATGAAAACAACATTATCATCTCATAGAAGTTCCTATTCAATCCAATTTTTCTATTTTGTATTTCTTTTTCTCAAGATTTTCTTGAAGGAACATCTTAGAGTACAGTAACCTTGCATGTGAGGGCATCTTGTAAGAATAGGAACATTTTCCAGGAAAGAATAATTGATACTCAAGGATAGTCTGACGGCTCATTAGATGAAAACAGCATTATCATCTCGTAAAAGTTCCTATCCAATCCAATTTTTCTAATTTGTTTGTCTTTTTCTCAAGATTTTCTTGAAGGAACATGAGTGCAGTAACCTTGCGTGTGAGGGCCTCTTGTAAGAATAGGATCATTTTCCAAGAACTATTGATGTAACAATTCAATTTCTTGCTCTGACTCCCGGGGGAACACATCCATACTCGAGGTATATATACATGTGTCGCACAAGCATTTGCCTTTTTTCAAAATTTTCTTAGTGCAGGAATCAAAAATCTAATCTCTCATACTGCTGGTCTCAAAAAAATTGCATATTTTCATACCGCAGGTATCAAAAATCACTTATTTTCATACTACAGGTATCAAAATAACTGTCATACTGTAGTTACCAAAAAAATCCCCCTCCTGGCTCTGGCTGAAGAAAAAAAATGACTTGCTAATGATTTCCACCATAAGATTTGTTGCTTAGGAATAAACTGATGTTATTTTGTCCCCAATTGTACTCGGATTCTGGTCTTTATTTTTCATCAGAAAGTTGTCTCAATTTTGTCATGTGTATTATTCTAGTTTTTGTTGGTGTATTGTTTTTCCGAGGCTTTTACTGTAGGCCTAATGATACCATTTATTTAGAAATACAGTAATCTTCATATATGTTTTTCTTACTTTGTGTTACTAATAATTTTTGTTACGATTGAAGAATTAAAGGATTAGTTCAGTGGTCAAGCATGTCCATCTTATAATCTTATATGAAAGAGGACTTTACTTCAAAAGGAACAAAATGGTGTAGAAAGCGTTCAAAAATCTTATTCTGTTATAAAGGAAATATTGAAGTTGAAAGCTCTGTCTTATCTTTGTTGAAATGACTGGTGTAGTAAATCTACTGTGGAAAGCTGGTGTCTTCATCCACACATTCTTAACAATTGTTAATTTTTTTTTTTTTGAAACGTTTATCTAATTTTTTCACTATTGAATTATTTTTTAATAGAACTTTCTTCAGGTGATAAATATCCTACAGTTTTACTACTTTTTTTGACATATCCCATGGCTTTTAAGCCACAAAATTGCAGGACAACATGTGATAGAATACATAAAGACTGAGGAATCTGAGGCTATGACATCACAACTAGTCTGATTTCACTTATTTCTACACAAATTATACCAAACTTTAAACATAGATATTTTCTTAACGGAATAAGATTTTTAAATGCTTTCTTCCCCATTTTGTTTCTTTTGAAGTCTTTTTTATTAAAGATAGACCCCTGACCTAATCCTTTAAAATTGAAATAATACACTCTGTGTAGGATGAATTGATGATGTTATATTTATGAAAAAATGGAAATGTGATATAGGAGTAAGAAACAGCAGTAGCAAACCACATTCATATGGATTGGGGAGGGATGGGTGAGGTTCCATGCAAATGTACATATTCTGTCAGAAAATAGTAAAAAGCAAAGAAAAAATTAAAGGAAAAAAAAAAAAACCTTTGCCATCATTATCTTCTTCATTGGCTTATTGTAGGCCTATCATTGCTTAATTGATGATGCATTGACTTACATTCAAAGCTTACAAGCTTTTGACTTGTATGGAAATGTCATACAGAATAAATTCAGCTACAAAAACAGCTGACAAGCAAAATAGAGTGTTTAAGAATATTGATGGAAGAGACAATAGGGGAAGGGAAATACAAATGGGGGCTGGGGGAGGGGGAGGGGGTGCGAGGAGTATCATCAACATTTTAGAGGGAAAATAATTATCCTTCTTTACCCCTGACCTTTCCCCTAACTGGAAACAGCTTATGATTCATTGATCAATGGGATGTAATACAATTTGATTTCCTGTAGATGGTCAAGTTTTGACTGATATTTATAAAAAGTACCCTTTGCTCTTTTCATGCTTAAAATTGCATATTTTCTTTCATTTAAGTCCAAGTTATTGCTACCAGTCCATAGCTCTTTAAAGGAAAAGTATTATTCCATGAATCCATTCAGAAGTGATAATGCGATATAATCGATCACACATCTGCTGGACCAAACAATCATGTGTTATTGGTGACATCACAGATTTCTCGCAATCAATAAAAAAAAAAAAACTGGAACTGACGTTATACCAGCACGCAGCTTGCACTCTGAATCTATTTATGGGACGATACTTTCCCTTTAACATAATGTATAAGGATCATTAAGATAAACAAGTGTTGCATGACAGCTGGTGACTTAATTGCATGGTCGCGATTTTTTTTTTAGACGGCTGTGTATATGAACGGCAGCTGCCAACCATCTCAGAGTCTGTATGGAAATTAACAGACAGACCATGTAACATCTTCTTATCCCATTAATTTGACGACAAGGAGAAAAAGATAATGAAAAACGAAAGTCACAAAGCAAATTCCGTTATAGAGTAGAAAAAGAAGGCTGTTTTTATTAATAGCACAGATTCTTTTGAAGCTATGATTATTATTATGATGTGATTTGATTTGCTGAAAGGATGCTGAGAAATTTGAATTTCCTATAAGAACAAAAAAAGAAAGAAAATAGTTCATAACAAATTCCTACTTACATGAAGGTGAGTGGATTGGTTAAGAAATTTTAATCTTGTCAGGTGGTAAAAAGGATTTATCCATGCTGAATAACAAGATGACAGGTATAGAGAAATTTTATCATGTGACTCTTATCTCATCTGGAACCCATTTTTAGGGAAAGCCTTGTTGTGTTTCACGCGCCCTAATTCACACAGCTCAGTCACATTACACACACACATACAACAAACATACTGCATGCTAACCTACCTACCAGTTCAGTGCAAATTTTACTGATTGCAGTTTTTTTGTTTTCTTCCAATTTTACTTCATATTTTCCATACATTTTATATATTCATGCGAAAAATAACTTTTACATGAACACCATCTGATTGTTCGTTATAGGCAGACAAAGCCTACATACCTGACATAAAGTGCTTACTGCAAATCCTAGTGTGATCGTAGGTTGAAATCATTGCTTCGTTCACAGAAACCCACTTCGAACGTTGATCAGGATCAGATGGAAATCAAGAAAACGTCATTTTATTCCGGCACACATCTATTAGTGCAACCAATCATAGCAAGATTCCTGCATAATTATCTTACAAAAATTATCTTATCTAACAAAATGCAAACGTTTGTAAGTATAATTAAGTGTACAGCAGACGGACAGTATTCTTTTCCGACAAAATGGCAATGTAAACAAAGCGTCATACACACACACACCACACACACACACACACCCACACACCCCCACACACATACATATACATCAAAGAAGTTGGCGGTGGGGCTGGGCAGTGGCATCGCCAGGAATTTGGTCATGGGGGCAAGAGGAGCAATTTTGTCTCACAAGGGGCAAAAACCCTAAATTAAACAAATATGTCACTTTACATAATTTTCTGGGGTGGGGAGCAAGTGGGGGAAATGTCCATATGGGGGAAGCATAGCACTGCCACTGGGGGTGGGGAGGGATTTTGAATTTTTCCCAAAATATAAAATATCATTGACACTAACTAGCTGTATTATAATCTTATACATACAGGTCGGTTTGGATGCACACTTGTCTGTCTGAAAGTAGACAATTGCCCATCTGTACTCCCAATTTTTTCTGGAAAAAAATATAACTTAAACATCAAATGCTATAAAGTGGGAATTTTTTAAACTTAATTTTGATGGACCGTTATTGTTATTTTCTTAAATTTCAATACTTTTCGAATATTTTGATAAATAGTCCTCATTTATTCCAGTTAATCCGTTAACATGAGTAACACTGACGATTTTGTTGTCCCAACTTTACTGTTTAAACTCTTATTGTCGTAATGTAATAGTTCTCCTGTTTTATTTTTAAGCCCTTCAAGTTATTAAAAGCATCCTTTTGAAAGTGCTTGTCAGATTTAGTTCATATTCTGAATATTGATGAGCGAAATCTATATGCCCAGGTACTGAGCTTAATTTTTTACTCTCTCAAAGGATTATCTTACTGTTAAAAAAACATACAATTTATCTTGTATTCTTTCAAGTTTTTAGGATAGTATTGCAATCGCTGTCACTATGAGATGTTTGTGTTGCGCTTAACTTTGACATTTTTAATAAAGATGTAGGTAAAAGATGAAGTATTGATGGCTTAGCTGCCATGTAGAAAGAATGTTCTTTGAGAAATACTTGAAGACTGTGCATATTATCATGGTTTGTCTGATGTGTAGATAAAATTTAAATAAATCATTAGGCAAAAGCTCTTTGTAAAAGATTTGATCAGATAAAACTTGATAAGTGACATGTTGTATTGTTTTATTGGATTTATATGTTAGAGAATAGTTAAAGGATTAGTTAAGGGTCAAGCAAGTTCATCTTACATGAAAGAGGACTTCAAAAGAAAGAAAATGGTGAAGAAAGCAGTCAAAAATCTTATTCCGTTAAGTTGATAATCTTGTTTAAAGTTTGGTAGCATTTCTATAGAAAGACTGAAATCAGACTAGTTGTGATGTTACAGCCTCAGAATCCTAAAAGTCTTTTTGTATTTTAAAGAAAGTTTATCAAAACAAATCACTATTTTAATTATTTTTCCTCAAACTTTTTTCAGGTGGTATGTTATAAATACCTTCCCTAGATTCAGTTTTACTACTTTTTGACATATCCCATGGTTTTTATTTATAATCACAGGAAAAAAATATGATAGAATACATCAAGATTTTGAGGAATCTGAGGCTATGACATCACAACTAGTCTGATTTCAGTCATTTCTGCAGAAATAATAATACACTTTAAACTTACAATCTCCTTAATGGAATAAGATTTTTAAATGCTTTCTTCACCATTTTGTTTCTTTTGAAGTATTGTTGCTTGACCACTGAAGTAATCTTTTAAAGAAACAAAAATGTGTTGGTATCTTTTTGTTTTTAGGAGTTATCACATTTGAAAGATTCCCACGGTGTGTTGAATTGTGACTGTTAATGCAGTGAGTCTAATTTTGACAATGTCATTAACGCCAATATGTCCCAGCCGCAGCGCCAGCTTAATTTCAGTGATATCACTGAACCCCAACATTTGAAGTGAATTTTTTCGTGGTCCATCGCAACTTATGCATAAAATGTCAGAAATAGGAAATGTAATATAATTTGATGATACTTCAATACAAGAGTAGAAAATTTCCTAACCCGGAATGGCTAAACTTACTTACTTAGGTCGCCATTACATTCAAGTTAGCACTGTCCGACTGCAAAGCCTATGGTCTGCACTATGGCCTAATACACAATGCCATAATTGTATTATTGCTTCCAATTAAGGCAATTGTTATCGATTTAAGTGACTTTTTCTTGTTTCATAACTGAAATGGGATATAACATGCACTTTGCAATTCATGGGAATATTACTTTTGACTCCAGAATGCCGTGCTGATCTACCCCATATCGAAAAAGAAGGAAGCTTGCCTTAGATCATTTCTAGTGAGTTTGCAGTCAGTGTTCAGTTAGAACCTTATAAGTCTTAATTTTGGAGCTTACAATTGGATCTTTAAAGGAATAAAGCTTTAAGCTTGCTTTAAATTTACTTGATGTTAGCTCATCAAGTTTGAAGTTAGCTGCTCATACAAACAGTGTTAGCTTGCGGGAAGCTTTGATCTACTTTCAGTGAGCTTTGATCTACTTTCAGTGAGCTTATATCTAGTTTTAGTGAGCTTATATCTACCTTCAGTAAGCTTATATCTACTTTCAGTGAGCTTTTATAGGGCTTATCTAATTTCAGTGAGCTTATACCTACTTGCAGTGAGCTTTTATCTACTTTCAGTAAGCTTATATGTACTTTGAGTGAATTTATATCTACTTTTAGCGAGCTTATATCTACTAAACTTTCAGTGAGCTTATGCCTGCTTGCAGCGAGCTTATATCTACTTTCAGCAAGCTTATATCTACTTTCAGTGAGCTCATATCTACTTTCAGCGAGCTTATATATATTTCAACTTTCAGCGAGCTTACATTTACTTTCAGCAAGCTTATACACTGTATATATCTACTTTCAACTAGCTTATATTTATCTACTTTCAAGCGACCTTACAGTATACCTGCTTGAAGCGAGCTTGTTAAAGCCCCAATTAAGCCCATTTTTTTTTTGCAAGCTCATAAAGGTTTCAATTGCAAGCTTCTATAAGGAAATATAGGCCTACCATTGATGACCTACTTTTCATATTTCTTTGACAGATTTGCCACCATTTTTTCATGAGCAGGACCCTATCCAGTGGAGATTCACATCCCAATTCTGCTCTCATTGATGGACAGGGAGGCGGAGTCTATAGCTCTTGAGAAAAAACACGTCAAAGATGTATACGAGAGGATCGCTCCTCATTTCAGCGAGACACGGTTCAAGGCATGGCCCAATGTCAGGGAATTCTTGCAAGGCCTCGAGCCTGGGAGTCTTGTTGCTGACATAGGTAAGTGTGAGACCATTAATTTAAAAAAAAAACATGTTAATTTCATTGGAACCATTAGGCTATATGGTCGGTGCATGGTTTCAATGATGCAAGCGAATGAGCAGTGGTATAGCTAGGCCCCTATGGGCCAGGGACAAGTGGGGCCAGGGCCCCTATGATATATAGATATATAATAAAAAAAAATTATGGGCCCCCTTATAGGGCCTGGGTTGGGCCCATTTTAGGGGGTGACTTCCCCCTGCCCCTACTTTAGTTATGCCACTGTGGTTGAGAGCATACGACTCCACCCTTGACGAGAAGTCTGGGAGTCTAACACAGGTTTACTCCTTAACAGTGCTGATGATACTCATATACAGCTGAGTGGACTGGGGAAATTAAAAGCATCTTACTCAAGGACAAAATGCAGGGCTTGCAAACATAGGCGGGGAACCAGGGGGCCCTCTGGGCATGTGTCCCCCTCTCCCCACACTTTTCTCCAAAGTTTAAAAAGTGCCTTTTTAGAGAGGAAAAGTGTCCTTTTTCAGAAGGAAAAGTGCCTATTCAAAATAAAGAGGACAAGTGCCTTTTTTAGAGAAGGAACATACCCTTTCAAACATAAAAAAAAATTATTCAAAGACTTTATGATTTTTCATTAAACAAAATAACACACAAATGTCGCCCTAATAAGAAAAAAATTATGAAATTTCACACGCATACATTATTCAAAATTTTCCCTAACAACAAGAGCAAACCTGGGACCTGGGCCATTGTCATGACATAAACTGACATGCCCTCCCCCATTTTCTTTGTTAAGTATAAAAGGAGCCCTTTTACAGAGATAAAAAAGTTATTTAAAGTATCAAAATATATTTAAATCCCCTTAATATAATTGACCTTTTTATTAAAAACTGAAGAAAATTACAACAGCATGAACAGATCAGCAAAATATGCCAAATTTCAGTTGTGGTCCATGTGTTTGTGGAGTGCCTTCAACTTGGGTTCTGGAGAAGAAAAAAAGGAAGAAAAAAAAAAACAAATGGGTACAATTTTTTTAGGCTTTGATACTGATTCTTGAAAACTGATTTTTGTGAATTTGGGCCATTTGGTTAATTATATATCAATTACCTTTATTCTCACCAAGAAAATTACAGCCTTTTCAAGTCATAATTTAAGGACCCCTTATTTGCTTTTTACATTATTTTAGACATTATGCCAGATATATTCTGATTCAATTGACTAATCATGAAAAATCAAAAACAAAGTCTAATTTCTGAAAACCGATTTCAATATTTATGATCTATAATTTGTCAATTTTTTGTAGAATTAGTATAAACTCAATTGTTCTATTTCACTGAAATTTTACTAAATTATCTCAAATATTGGACCAAAATATCTGGAATTTGTAGCTGTAAATTTAAAAAAAAGGAAAATGGGTCACCAGTAATTTTTAGACTGATAGAAGTGCAGAAATGTTCTGGTGGGGTAGGGAGGGGGGGGAAGGAGGGATTGACCCTATAAAGCTATACTACTGTGCTTCAAGTTTTGAAAATACAAGAGTTAAAAAGTGCCTCTCAGATCTTGTGCCCCCCCCCTCCCTTTTAGATTCAAACATCTTCCGCTGCCTCTGCTCGCAAAAATAGTCAAACCCAGTACTTTTTGCATTACTCCTTAACCACTGAGCCATTGCACTCATCAAGGCAATTCATGTACATACTACATATCAGGAGGAATTTCATCTGTATTTTAATTCCTTAGGGCTTGATTTTACAAGGATACTACTGCTCCTCAAAAAATGTGTTAAGTTTGCCTTGTATTTGAATACTTGCGAGGCAGTAATTTTGAAACAAGCTCGTACATGAAACCTTAAGGAAAAGTGCTCTTTTGAAGGTCGGAAGAGCTCGCTGTAAATATGCGCAGTCATAATTTCAGCAATTAAGAGCTTTATAAAGCTTTAATCAAGTTCATATGAGTTGATAAGTTAAGTTCATAACATAAGGAAAGGTAAAGAGTCATGTACTAGTTTTATTAAATGTCACCCCCTGCACAGTTGCAATTGAAGAGAAGACGTCATTGTCACCCAGCATCTGCCTCAGTCACTCCTCTCTCACCCACTCCCATCTCCTTTCCGGCTCCCCTGCCCCTCTCTGCCCCACCTGCAACACCAAACTCTCCATCAAGCATATCCTCTTAACCTTTTCCCTATACCTGAACTCCAGATTTTCTCTCTCCTCACCCACCTCAATCTCGGATCTATTCAAAAACAATCCTTCCTCCAACATTATTAACTTCCTCTGCAACAACAACCTATTCCACCATATCTAATCTTCCTTTCTTTTCCTTCTACACCTAATCTTACACACCCCTTTTTCACCTTAATTTTTCTCCCAAATTCACTCTATTTTTCCCCTTTTCTCCCTCTCAAGCCTCCATCCTCTCTGCCCTAACTCTTCCACCTTAATTTTTAAATACCTCTTGGAACATTTGACTCTGACTGTGCGGTGCCGCTAAACATCAACAAACCAAACCATCAAATGTCAACCTGTAATCAAGGGTATAAATACCACAATCCTGCTGTAATTACTTTGGCTTGCAGCACACTTGCAACAAGCTAACAATTGTTAGCAAGTTGCGCAAGCTTGCAAAAAAATGTGTAATCTTGTGCAAGCTGGCAGAAAGTTGTATCTAGCTTGTGTATTAGCTAACAAGCTTGTATTTGTTCCAATTATTAGCTAAAGCAAGTTTAATACTATCTTGCTGTAAGCTTACCACAAGGTTGCCTCAAATTAGCTCATTTTTGTTTTGCAAGCTATTCCAATTGTGTGTTTGTTTCAAAATTATGACTTTGAATTTCTCGAGGTTCCAATTCTGAGCTCTCCACAAACTCTTGGCAAGTTTTTGTTGAGCTAAAAGGAAGCTTACCAATTCTAAGGGCCTATGACCATGCTCCACTGAATCAGCAGTTTTGTGCCCTTTTGGTATATTTTGAATTTTTGCCTTAATTTCCCTGTAACATATGTTAAAGAAATGCCTTACCATGTGATGTGACTCTTGTGTTCTTTTAGTCCAGTTTTGCCCCACTCTCCCTTGTGGGCACTGGGCAATGACTAGCGTCTTTAGGCCCATGGGGAATTATGCATGAAGGTTCCATAAAAAAACATAGCTCAGTGTAATATTTCTCAGTGATAATCCCAAGTTGAGAGGTTGTTTAGATCCATTAGATTTACCCACACTCCTTCGTATCCCCCTCGCCCTGGCTTATTCACAGCTCTTAGATTTACTCTGTATGAATCACAATTACCCGTTTTCAATTTTGGATGTTTTGACCAACAGGATTAAGATTACTATTGGGTTTTCACCTTTTCGTCCCCCGTTTATGCTTAGATTTGTAACATAAATGGCAAATTTAGCAGGTTCAGAATTAGCTGTACTGTATTTTAGAATGTCCTCGTAAATCTGAGTTCTAAGATAAACTGTTGATATCTCTGCTGGACTAAGTAGTTCTTCCGCAATGTATACACTTGAAGTTAAAGGAAGAGATTTATTGTTATCCAGAAGTTGTGTGAACATTCGTCTAATTAAAGTGAATTATTGAATCATTCATCTCCATGAGTAAAGCTCCATGCTTTTAGGGAATGCTAATATTAGCTTGCCGCAATCTCTTTCTCGTGATTGTATGGTAAAGCCTATGGATCTCTACTATGATATAATGGTGAACATATGTCTGCCTGAATATTGACTTGAGGGATAAGTCATTGTTACATTCATCAATGGGCATCCTCTACTTTGTTTTTGTTTCACTCATGCAACTCCTCTCTCGATCACAGTTTTCTGACTTTTGTTCTTGAATTTCTTTCATTCTCCCCCTGTTTCCTTTCCTTTTTACCTCTAAAATGATTTGACCTCTCAGGCACAATTTGACCATTGTTGTCGTGGTGCCATTAAGACCTCATCAAACAAACAAACAAACAAATCATTGTCATAATGATATTTGTTTTTAGGGACTTATAAACAGATTTATTCAAATTTTCTGTGACAGTTTATTACTTTATATATCCTGTGTAATTATACAAATCTTTTATGTCTATTAAGGTTTTTAACAGGAAGACTAGTCTAGCTCTAGATTATGTCGAAAGCACCTGCAGCTATTTCTGAGTTATGCAATATTTTGCCTTGTAAAAGCCGCAACAATCTATAATTCTTTTAATCATTTTTCTTCAGTTCACATGCATTTATTTATTAAATTGGAATAGCTAATCTTGTATGAAATGAAAAATAAACTGGGGGGGAGGGGGGGGGGGGCTTTCATTATTATGAAATAGCAGGTAGAGCAGCATGTATGGTTGGTCATGTGGGTTCTAATGTCTCCTAATATTATGCCTAACAAAAATCAAATCTCATGTGACCCCAACCCGAACCTCGTGCTCAATGGCAATCGCATCCTTAAAGTTGAACACACAAAGTTCCTGGGTTTAAGTAGACCCCAAGTTCTCCTACAAGCAACACATCACCAACCAGAAACAGAAATGCAACAGCTCCCCCAACATTCTCCGCCTCCTCTCGAACACCACTTGGGGTGCAAACCGCCATGCTCTCCTCATTTTAGGCTCGCCATTCGTGCCAAGCTTGACTACGGCAATATTGTCTACTGTGCAGCTCACACCTCAACCACATCAACACCATCCAAAATGAACCCCTCAGGATTTTTCTGGGTGCCTACAGGACCTCCTCAATCACCAGCTTTCATGTTAAAGCCAGCGAACCCCCCTTTCTGCTAGGGTGTAGAAAGCTTAGCCTCTCTTTTACTTTTAGAGTCTGCACCAACACCCAGAACCCTGTTTACAACCTCATTAGGTACCCCAATTTCTGCAACCTCTTTAATAGGACTAAAACCCTATCCCCTCCCTTTAGCTTACGCATTAAATTAGACCTCCTCCATCTCTGCATCAATCCGCCACTCTTGGCACCTTCTCCTGGCCCACTTTTCCTTCTTGGGCCACCCCCTGGGCCTCTCCACTCATCACAAAACCCAAACCCACCATAACCTCTTCATCAATCTCTACAACCAAACCAAAGACCAACTCTTAAACTACACCTCCATCTACACTGATGGCTCAAGGAAGGTGACAAGACAGCTGCCTCAGCTGTCTCTGCTGCTGCCATCATCCAAGACATCACCCTCAGTAACAGGCTTCCCGAATACTCGTCCATCTTTTCATCTGAGACAAAGGTCATCCTCCTTGTCCTCAACTTTATTTACTCTCCCTCAGCCACTTTGCCATCTTCTGCAACTCCAAGGCTGTTCTTACTTCTTTAACTCAATCTTAAATTGGATATTACTTCACATCCCACCTCCTCCTCTGGAAACTCCTCTCACCCACCCTCTGCAGGAAAAGTATTCTTTTCTTCTGGACCCATTCATTTTGGCATCTCTGGCAATGACAGGGCTGGTGCAGCCGCTAAGCTTGCCCTCAACCTCCCCCTACCCATTTCCCAAAACCCTTTCTAACATTAAACCGTTTATCGCTTCCCTTGTTCGTGGCTGCTGGCAAACCTCATGGGACTCCCAAATTTATAACAAACTCCACATCATCCAGCCCACCATTCTGATCAAATCCACCATCAACAACCTCTCTTGTTTATATTAACTGTCTTAGAATAGGTCACACCCACCTCACTCACTCCCACCTCCTTATTGGCTCCCTCAACCCCTCTGCAACAATTGCCATTGCACCCTCACAGTCCATCAGGTCTCCTTGCTTGCCCCCTGTACAACCTTCCCAGAGCTTCCCTCGCTCCCCACAACTCAATAGCCGAGCTCTTCCAGAAAAACCCTCCAGATAAAATTATTGCCTTCCTTCATCACCATATTTAGTCCTCCTCTTCCATCCCCCTTCTCTATTTTCTTTTTTTCACTCATGCACCTCTTCTCTCGATCCCAGCTTTCTGACTTTTAGTTCTTGTATTTCTTTTATTTTCCCCTGTTTTCTCTCATTCTTCCCCTGTTTTCTTTCCTTCCTACCTCTAGAATGATCTAGCCTCTATAAACAATTTCACCCTCGTTGTCATGGTGCTGTTAAGCCCTTATCGAACAAACAAACAAACTTATGTGACAATCACTTTTACATCCTAACAATTCCGACCATATGCATTGACATTTTTCCTCATACACTGTCCCTCAATGCATAGCCAGCATGCAAAACAAAAGAATTAAAACAAGAGGAAATGGAGCCTCAGTCTCAGGGCCCCCTCTTAAAATGTCACCCCCCCTCCCCTCTTTCTTTAAAAAATATTCTGGCTATGGGTCTGTTGTCATTTTTAAGTTATATCTTATATAATTTAACCACTTTGGGACAATATGACCAGCACTGTTGAGGTGCCAATAAAATTAACATGTGAAGTCGAATGGATAGCTGTGAGTGATGTACATATATTTTATCTGTGGCTACGTACCTTTCTACCAAATATTATGTGGACTACCTCTCCCATCTCCTCCCGTTCGTTTCATTTAAGAAAAAATAGAGAGATCAACCCGTCATTAATTCTAAAATTTGCATAATAATTGTATTTTGACACTTGAAAATTCCACAAGTTGTAAATAATGAGCTGATTTTTGCAGAAATGTTTGCTATTTTTATAGGTTTTTTCTGCATTTTTAAGCAATTATTAGCTAAATTATGTTGCATCCTTTACCTGTCTACACATATGATTGAAGGGGTGTTTAAACATCATTTCAAAGCACTTTTAAAAAGGATAAGTGAATTTTACAGATTTGCAAAATAAACTTCTCCCACATAAAATAAACACCTGTAACAGCTTGTTGCCTGATCTTTACAAGAAGTATGCCTATTGACTTTTACAAATTACCAAGATAAATTTCACTGAAAAGTAAATTTGATTACACTGAATACACACTGCACACAAACAAATCAAATTAATCCTTATCTGATTAAATAATTTATTTTCCACCACTCCGCTTTCCTTCTTTTCATCTTTTGTGAAAACAAAGCGGAGGGCGACAATTTTGTTTAATTTGGAGGTCATTGCACCTTATACAACGAATTACATTTGCAGACAAAAACTCTAAACCAGCAAAGGATATTCTTGGGCTGAATGGAAGTGACTTGAGTGGCTGTGATTGGCAAAGTCCAAAAAAGGCCCAACTAGGCAGCTAGTATACTTGAATGAATCGAAGACAAGCAGAAGTTTTTCATAATATTGTAAACTATAGTTTCAAAGATACGTTATTAAAGATTATTTTACTAAAAAAGCTGGGAATTTTTTTTTCATAGAAGGAGGGGTGGGGGGGGGGGGTTCGGAAAAGAAGAGGGAGAGAGTGGAGATGTGGACACTTTACTTTATATTGGCCACAGAGATGTTTATAGTGGAGAGCATTATAGATGTAAGATATTTGAGTTCACATTGATATTGCCTGTGCAAAAGGCTTGAAGATTTTGGGATAGGCTCCTTTAATGCCATTTAGTGGTCATTTTTGGGGGGTGCACCCCATACACCCCCTTGATGCTATGCAGAATGCAACATACTCATCTAAGTGGTAAATAGACTAGAAATATTCCTACCTCTTTGTAGACTTCATATGAAACCAAAAATTGTGGCTCTTTGGTTGATACATTTGGTCGTAAATAGAAATCATCACAGTAGGAGTGAAGGCGATTTGTATGAAGGAAAGAAATGAGAGCATCGTTAATTTCTACACGAGTCATTTACATGAAAACAGTTTTTTAGTTTTGTTTATCTAGTTGCCCTCCATCATATAAAATAAAAGTATATGTGACTGCAATGTTTCACTGTTTTATAGGTAAGTTATATTTCACGCAAAGTATTTTATTTTCCTTTGTAACTTCAGAAATCATCTGCCTCCTGCAATTGTATTGATTTTAATCTCGACATTAAAAATCACATTGCATCCAAAAACAGATGCAGTAGAGTGTCTACATCAAGTAGAGTGTCTACATCTAGTAGAGTGTCTACATCAAGTAGAGTGTCTATATCAAGTAGAGTGTCTACATCAAGTAGAGTGTCTACATCAAGTAGAGTGTCTACATCAATCAGTTTCATACAAACTTGTGAAATCTGCAAAACAGGATATTGACTGAAAATATTAGAGTATCTTCTTCAGATTTGTTGTTTTTCCTCCATCACTATGCTATTCCCAGGACACCTAAATGGGGGCCATATTGAATTTCAAAATGGCCACCAAATAAACATTTAAAAAATTGTTTACAAATTTTATAAACCTTTATTTATTTGATTAAAAAGCAAGAACAG
Source organism: Chiridota heheva (assembly GCA_020152595.1). NCBI lineage: Eukaryota > Metazoa > Echinodermata > Holothuroidea > Apodida > Chiridotidae > Chiridota > Chiridota heheva. The sequence continues at coordinate 988,692 of JAIGNY010000269.1, forward strand.
GTAATATCTAAAGATGATAAAAATGGATAAATAACTTCCTCATTGACCAAGCTTTCCAAATATAGGCCTGTATATACTTTTACAGTTTTTAATGAATATTTTAGAAGTTATAGCTGCTTTTCTGAAGCATGGTCAAAATTTCACAAAATCACTGTAGGCTGTCATATGGTTTTTTTAGGCCTTTGTTAGAAAAAATACAATCAAAGGAAATTTGGTATCATTGGAATCATCAAAATGTTTATATTATCCTGATGTAATGCCTTTAGACACTCACTTCCGGGGCTTTGAGTTATTTGAATAAATTTGCATAAATAATCGAACTGCCCATAACTTTACTTCTAGAGTACTAAAGAACTTAGTTTTAGTAGCAAACCCTATTTTTTCAATTTTTAGCAATCCAGCTATGCTAGTCCCATGATGCTTAAATGGCGGCCATATTGAATTTTTCAAATGGCTGCCGAATGAATTTAAAAACCTTTATTTATTTGACTTAAAATCCAAGTACTGTAATATTAAAAGATGATAAAAATGATTAATATGATTTATTGTTGACTAAGGTTTCCAAATATATATATAGTTTTGCATTTTTCCCAATACACAATTAAGGAGCTATAGGCCTAGCTGCTTTTTAGTTAGAATTTCACAGAGTCACTGGATTTTCTGGCAACTAATTCGAAAGACTGGCCTGTGATTGGCTTAAAATTTAGAGCAAACAAAACAACATTAGCAAGTGTTTTTTTTTTTTTCTTCAATTGATTGGTGAGTTCTTATTATTTATGTCTAAAATAAACAGAATATTGTATAATGGAACATGTAAGTACATTACTTGATAATATCAAGTCTCCTGGTCATGATAATTCGACGAGCCAACAAGTTTATGCGCTTAAGTTGCAGCCACGAACCTGCACACAGGTGGCTCATGGAATATGCCCAGGGTCACTTTCCATTGGACCGAAGCAGAAGCCGAATTTTTCAGCACTCTCTGAGTGACTGCAGGCGACGATGCAGATATTATCAAAGGTGGGTTAGGGGCGGATGTCAGTTCTGACTTACTTTTGTTCCATTGATTGTAATTTTTTCCGACACTAAACTTATTTTAGACAGCTATAGCCTAAGGGGTTCCGTGACAGGAGTGTAAGTAGCAGATGCACTTAGTTTAAACGTTTGAATGGTAGAACAATGGACTAATTGAGCTGGTTGTTATGGAACTTTATATAAGTGCTCTTCTTGCCTGGATTTTACAATAGTTTTGCTAGTTTTTATTTTCAATTTCAACCTTCCAAGATTTGCATACCCCACCTTCCCTCTAAAAAGTTACACAAACCTCAAATTTGTATCAAATTTTGTAGGATTAAATCTGTTTCATGAGGAGCATGACTAGAAAAGTAGAAATGAAAGTTTCAACTTCTTGAATATTTTTTTTTTCATTATGGTGTTCTGGGAGGGGGAAACTTCATACTAAAAGTGGTAGGGGTGTGCAGCCCATCAACTGAAAAAACATACCTGCAGTATGACATATTTTTTGGTAACTGCAGTATGAAATTATACAATTTTGATATCTGCAGTATAAAAAAAGTCAATTTTGATACCTGCAGTATGAGTAGTGAAGAAAAATATTGTAAAAATGAACCAGCAGTACAACATTAACACAATGAAACCTCATTTTTGGGACCTGCACTACGAAAATGCTTTTAAAAAAGATATTAAAAAAAGAAAAAATGTACCTTATTTTCCCCATTCGACAGTATTAATGCAACTGTACCAAACCAAAGGCTGTAAATTCAACAATGTGCTTGTATTTTATATTTCTGTGGTGGAACATACTGTATTCTGCAGTTGGTATATGAAATGTAAGATTTGATACTTTACTATGTCCTAGTGTGACATGATTAATATTTTATTTTTGTTATAAGAATTAAACAAATGCATTTGATGATTTAAAAGTAAGCTTTGTTACATCTGTTGGAAAGATTACTACATTATTTTCTTTCATTCTTTATTTTTGTTATTAGATAAAAAATTCTTCTCTCAGGCAGTTTATGCAATGTCATGAATTGTTCTACTCTTGATAACTGTATTAGCCATTAAACATGTGGTATAAGACAACGATAACAAGTCAAGATGAAGAATCCGCATGGTTCAAACTTGGATGGCAGAAGCTTTTTTAAGAGAGATATATCACGATTCATTCTTTCTGGTATGAAGCGTGTTTAATATTCTAATTGATTGAGATCCTCTCAATCATGATACAAAACATCGTAATTCCAAATGGGTAATCATAGAAATATTTGAATTCTCAATCCGTATACAGAGGTTTTTTTTTGGTTTTTTGCAGTAAGCCCATCGCTGAGGAATGTGTCTTTTCTCTTCTGAGACAATTAGTATCATGTCAATAGTGAAAAAGCATTTTCGAGTTACTTATTTCTTTTTATCAGCATAAATGATTAAATACAACTGTACTTGGCAACTACAACTCTTGATAGTTGTAAGAGAGTGGGCATAAGAAATTATTCTGCTCATTGGTGTTGTTGGACCAAATTGATAATTAAAAGTATTATATATTTGATATTCTTCAGAATGAACATTTTTTGATGGACCCCTGAACTAATCCTTGCAAAAATTCTTGCAAAAAAACGGGAAATATGGGTTTTTATTACAATTTGTATCACTCCCGGATTCCTGGTTGTAGTTACGAATCCTTATGTGGATTGCCCAATACTGGGATTGGGATACGACGGGACTTATGTGACTACAGGGATCCTGCACAGTGCTAGCTCTAAAAATCATAGAAAATTAACCAGAAATGAAGAAAAGTTCCTGAAAATTTAAGACAACTTCTCAAAAATTATAAGGTATTTTCCGAAAATTTGAGATTTTCTGATTAGGAACAACTTGGACGTTGATAGAAAGTTAATTTTCGCTTGTAAGTGGAATGTTTTTGTGTGTCCTTCCCCCTCTTCCCCATCCGCTTTCCCTCCCACACACACACCGACCCAAAGAAATTTGGGTACTAAGGCAGCTATACTTGGCTAAAAGCAGTTTTTTTAAGTTTGCAACAAAAAATATATACTTTGGATGCTCTTGCATAATGCCTCTATGGCAGTATGGTGGGTCACCAGGCCAAGGAGCTGGTGGGCTAAATTTCCCTCCCCCCCCCCCATCCCCCTTGCCCTTCTCTGCTTCCGATGGCACTAACCTGCTGATGTGTATTCCTAACAACCCCAGCCTACTCAAATTATCAAGCCACTCACAAAAACAGGCTTATGCCTACCACAAAATATATGTTGAGCTACTGTACTACATCCATCATTGATGTTCTAGTTGTGAATGACATACCGATATGCAAATTAGATGAGTGCTTATATCATCTTTAATTTGATTAAAAACACAGTAAAATGTTAATTTGACTTAAAACAGAAGCTCATGCAAAGTAAGCAATGCCCAAAATTAAAAAAGCTGTTGACATTCTGTTAAAGGAGCACTAGGCTGAAAAATGAAGGTGTATTTTTAGGGTCTCCACTTCTCCCCCTTCCCCCTCCCTCCCTTCCTCCAAAAAATTAAAAAAAAAAATGAATGCTTATCTATCACGCAACTGTATAGTAATTTTCTGGTTAATATGAATATTCAAGTGACCTTTATTCGCACATTATCTATGGGCTATGGAGACATAAAGTTTTATGTCTTTTTTCAATAGCAAAATTATGTTATGTTATTGTTCAATAGCAAAACTGAACAATAGCAAAACTGAATATATCAAATTTGGCAAAACAACCCAGTTGAAGAAATGTGTTACCAATGGCATCACCATAAATGATGTTAATATTCATGAAAATAATTGTATCAAATACCTAGGAGTTAGGCTCGATACTGATTTATCCTTATATAAACATATTACTGAAAAATACAAATCTGCCATGTACACATTGTATCGTGTAAAGGTCTTACATTCTCACTAGTCCAGATCATTCCTGGAGCAGTTGGTGCATTCATGGTAATTTCCCAATAAGATTGTTGTTGCACATTGTTCTATGGATTACCCAAAGCTTCCATATTCAAGCTTCAAAGAGTACACAACTTTGCGGCCAAGCTTATCTTGAACAAGAAAAAACATGATAGTGTACCAATGTGCTTGAAAGAGCTTCACTGGCTACCTGTAAATTCTAGAATCCTTTGTAGATTGTTATGCATATCATACAAATGTGTTGATGGATTGGCCCCTGATTACTTATCTAAATTCTTTATTTCAAAGAAAAACAGGATAATGGATTGGCCCCAGATTACTTATCTAAATTCTTTATTTCAAAGAAAAACAGGTATTCACTCAGGTCCAACAATTTATTTTATGTACCATTTACTTTAAAGAAAACAAATTGGGGATCGGGCCTTTTCGGTGGCAGGGCCAAAAGAATGGAATAAATTGCCCACTGATATTAAAAACTCCAGCAACTTTGCAATTTTTAAAAAGAAGCTTAAGACTTTTCTTTTTCGTGATGCTTTTCAATAATGTTTTTATTCATTGTTTGCCCGTTTTTGTTCAGCATTGCTGAGTATATTGGTTATTATTGTAGATTTGAGCACTTTATAAGTATCAATTAATAATAATAATAATAATGATAATAATAATAATAATATTGATTATAAAGTTTTATCGGTTGTGGATAAGACATCTGTGAAATTGAAAAAAAAAAGACTGCCTTCTTTTTTTGGTCTAGTGCTCTTTTAATTAGTAGCAGGAGAACATAATAAAGGATTAGTTGAGAGGCCAAGCAAGTCTTATCTTTATATGAAAGACGACTTCAAAAGCGACAAAATAGTGAAGAAAGCATTCTAAAATCTTATTTCGTTGAGGAGATATCTAAATTTGAAACTTGGTAACATTTGTGTAGAAATGAATGAAATCAGACTATATGTGATGTCATAGTCATGGCCTCAGATTCCTTAAAGTCTTTATGTATTCTATCATATTTTGTCCTGCAAAGGGTATTTTTCATATACCACCTGAAGAAAAATTGAGGTAAAATACCATAAAAAGGGAACAAATTCAATAAACTTTTTTAAATACATTAACAATTGTTAAGAATGTGAGGATGAAGATGCCAACTTTCCATAGTAGACTTTTTACACCAGTCATTTTTACACAGATGCTACACAGCTTTAGATTTAACAGAATAAGATTTTTGAATGCTTTCTTCTCCGTTTTGCCTGTTTTAAAGTCCTCTTTCACATAAGATGGACATGCTTGACCATTGAACTAATCCTTTAAAGTCAGAAAGGGAAGTTACAAAATGTGTACAATTAGTTTACTTTAATTTCATATAGGTTAATATACAGCATTCAAATGTTCTTTACTTTTCTTAATTATTATCCTGTATCAAACTGTAAGTGAAGTGATACATAAATTTCAGGGACTGCGGAGACATCCCCTCCCACCCCCTCCTCCTACTCTTTCTCTCCCTCCCTTCTCTCAACATTTTACTCAAAATTTACAACCACCTTTGGTCCTCCCAAACTTTCTCCAACATTTGGAGAGAGGCCATTATTATCCCCATTCTTAAGCCCGACAAAGACAGGACCATTCCCAAGAACCATCACCACATCGCTCTCACCTCCTGCCTCTGCAAGATATGGAATACATGGTCAATTACAGACTATGCTGGTACCGTGAGATTAACCACATCCTCACCCCCATCAGAACGGCTTCAGGAAAAACCACAATTGTTTAGACAATGTTCTGAAACTAGACACATATGTCCGAGAAGCCTTAATCAGGAATCACCAAACCATCTACTTCTTCTTTGATATCGAAAAGGCCTTTGACACCACCTGGCAATATGGCATGCTCAGGGATCTATGCTCCTCTGGCCTCAGAGGTCTCCTTCCAACCTTCATTCAGAACTTCCTCCACTCTCAATATTTCAGGTTGCATATAGGTATTACACCTACACACAAAGGTATACCCGACACCTGGCAGTCCCTCAAGGCAGCATCCTCTCCTTAACTCTCTTTATACTCAAAACATCAACTGCTCTCTCTCTCTATGTTGATGATTTTCTATCTTCACCTCCTCCGCATGCTTCCAGACCATGCAAAATAACCTCAAAATTTGCCTAAACAGCTTGGCTCATTGGAGTGACACAAATGGCTTCAATTTCTTAAAAGACAAAACTGTTCTTATTCACTTCAATAACAACAACTTTTTTTCCTTCGCCCCAAACTCCGGCTTAAAGATTGCATTATTCCCAGCAAGGAAAGTTCTAGATTCCTTGGACAGTTGGAATTACACTCGACTCTAAGCTTTTATATCTCCCTCACATCAACATCCTCAAAACCAACTGCTACAAAATCCTTAATCTTTGCAAAGTCCTCTTCAACACTGACTTGGGAGCCTACCATATCACCTTGCTCACTTTATATCACTCCCTTCTTAGATCTAAGCTGGACTACTGCAATTTCATCTACGGCTCCATCCGCAAATTTGATCTGAAACACATCGAGGTCATTGAAAACACTGCCCTCAGGCTCAGAATCTGCCTTGGTGCCATCCAAACCACCCCCATGACCAGTCTGCACGTTGAGGCCAATGAACTCCCCTAGACCTCAGGAGCACCAAGAGTGGCCTCTCCTTCACCCTTCGCATTCTCGCAGACCCTCAAAACTCTTGTTTCCATTCTTACCTGCTCTCCTTCCTGCTAACCTCTTCAATCTCGACAAATGCATCGGAATGCGGATACACTTCCACTTCCCCAAAGCCAACATCAACATCTTCTTTATAGCCAGGCACACCTACCTCTTACCCCCACCTGGGTCATACCACCCCTCAAGTTTTCCTAGGCCTCTCCTCTTTTACAAAATCTTATACCCAGCCTTTTTTGCTCCAAATACTGTCAACTCAGTAAACACTTCCACAACTACTCCTTCCTTTTTACTGAAGGGTCCACATGGGAAGGTACCTCAGCAGCTGCCGCTGCCTGCCCCAGCCTTACCCTTTCTTTGAGATTACCAGATGGAGCCTCTATCTATTCTGCTAAAGCAAAGGCTATCCTCCTAGCTTTAAACTTCGCAGAACTCTCCTTCCGCTCTCTCTTTGTCATGTTCTTTGACTCCAAATCAGTCCTCACAGACATCCTCAACTTGTGCTGGTTTAATCCCGTCATCTTATAAATCTTAAACAAAATGCACATTCTCTCCTCCTCTGGCAAGAAAATTATCTTCTATTAGATCCCCAGCCAGTTGGGTATCCCCAGGAACGAAAGGGCCAACAGAGCCACCAATAATGCTCTGTCAAACCAAATTTCCTTTGTCGATATACCTCACTCAGACTTTTGCCAAAATACCTCCAATTAACTACCTCAGAAGGACTTGGCAAGACTCCTGGAATCTCGAGACTAATAATAAACTTCACACTATCAATCCCAAAGTAGGCATCAACCTTTCCCTACTAAGTCGCAATCACAGAGAGGACATGGTCATCACCCACATTTGCCTAAGCCACACCTATCTCACCCACTCTTACTTCCTTTCTGGCTCTCCCAAACCTATCTGCCCCACTTGAAATACTAATCTCTCGATCAATCATATCCTCTTAACCTGTCAATTTACGCCAACTCCAGATCTTTCCTATCCCCTGCCACCACTATTTCCGACTTCTTCAACATTATCACCTTCCTCCACAACAGCACCTTTTCCACTTGATTTAATCTCCCCACACCCCCATCCTTTCCTATCTCACATCCCTCCCTCTCTCCTTCTTACCACCTTTTCTACTGCAACTTATTTCCTCTAAAATTTTACTTCTCTCCATCTTTCCTCTTTTTCCAATCATCTCTTTCCTAACCTTTGCACCTTGATTATTTAACACCCTACTTGGCATGTTTGACTCTGACTGTTAAGGTGCCATTAAACCTCAATGAACCATCAAACTTTTACAAGTTTAGCTGTTGTAATTGATGAAATATCACCAGAGCTACATGTATGATTCAACACAGATCAACAAAGTCACGGAACTTGTAATATGCAAGCACATAAAACGGGTAAAAACAAATATACTTTGTTTTCAATAAAAAAGATTGCATGTGGTGAAGTATAATGAAGAAGATTGATTTGTACCCCACAAGAAAGAGACCAAATTACTCTCTTGTATGCCAATTTAGCCAGTTCAATTGAGGCAACAACTTTTTTGCTATTGTCTTGGGAACACGTGTACTATAATTTTCAAAGCAGTTTTCCTACAATGAACTGGTATGTGTGTAGGAATGATAAGCAAATGTGTGCAAGGTTCCCATATGACATATCCAATAGTTTGTATGCAATGCAATGAAAATGCAATAAAATACAGACTTTTGATGTTTGTAAGGCCTATGATTAACTTTCTTAAATCAATTGATAATATTGAGTAATTCAGATTGAAGTCTTGATTTATAAGCTATTCTCATTCCCTTTTGTTCAAACTTCTTCTATTGTGGGTACCCTTACCCCCATGTGCCTTACTGCTTTTTGAAGAAAAAAATGGGTCCAAAGTGATGTGTAGAACTTTTTTTTCAAGTAAGTTATTGATAGGGGCAAGCATATTTTAATTGTTTGGGGGCACTTGACCCTGTGGGTAGGATTTGACCACTGAAAGTGGGGGGGGGGGGGGGAGGGGGAAAAGTCACAAAATAAAAGTTGCCTGCACAATGAAAGTGTGTATGTATGTTTGTGTGTGTGTGTGTAGGGGGGGGGGAATAAATCATTAAATTACACTAAAATACCAAGATATTACTATACAAAAGCAAATATACAGAAAAAAGTTGCACCCCTCAAATTCGGCCTATGCTTGATTCCTTTGTAATTCCCCCTAAATATAAGTATGCTATACTTCACCTTCCCCAAGGTAATTCTCACGTTTATCCATAAACCTTAAGTTTTTATCATCACATGTGGTCCTTTATAAATATTCTTTATGATGAAGTTCACCTTGTAATCTGAACTATAACATTATGATTACACCGGATAACAGTAAATCCAGATTGTGTTGATGTATTGATTTGCCAATTAAAAGCTTCTTCGGGCACAATCATGATGCTTATAGTGGAGAAATAGATTTTCTTTAAATTATTGCTTGTACATGCATTTAAATAACAAGTTGAAGTGTTTGAGCTAGGGGAGCTAGAACTTTTTGGCATACTAATAGTTAACCTGAGGGATTTTTGCAGATAACAACTTAGTTAGTGACTTGCAGTTATGAAGTATCATACATTAGTTTTGCTGTGATGTTTGGTAGTAGTTTTTCTTCTTCTGAAGTTTGAAGAAAATCGTTTCATGAGATTATGTCTGTTAAATGTCAAAGCAGAATATTTTAGTATTTACTGTTTTTTTAAGCAATTTTATTTTTATATTTATTTTAATTTACTTCCACTTGTTTGAATATTTACAAAATGTACAACAGAATCAGTGTATATTTAATGTGGTGGGGACCAATATATGATTACAAGCATATACAAAATCTTTTACAAAAATGGTGAAGAGCTATTACAAGGATGGTTGCAATAAGCCAAGCATTTGCAATAGTTTAATTACTCCTCAACATTGGTTTTGTCTCATGAAGGAGGGGGCAAAGGCCTATAGATAGGACAAAATATTTTCCCTGTACAATTTGTTTTGTGTGTGGGAAACTGATCTTGTGAGGGGCAATACAGATCAAAAACATGCTTGTTTGAGGCTATAATGAACTTGCTGCAAGCTGGTATAAGCTTACTGTAATAAGCCTGGGGGGGAACTTTCATATGTGAGGTATATATATATATATATATATATATATATATATATATATATATATATATATATATATATATATATATATATATATATATATATATATATATATATATATATATATATATATATATATATATATATATATATATATATATATATATATTATATATATATATATATATATATATATATATATATATATATATATATATATATATATATATGTGTATACCACCCAAGCAGGTGCCTTTTTTGCACCATTTTAATGAGCCCTGGGGAGGGGGAGGAGAGGGATGTGGGAAATTTCATATGTGAGGTATATATATATATATATATATATATATATATATATATATATATATATATATATATATATATATATATATATATATATATATATATATATATATATATATATATATATATATATATATATATATATATATATATATATATATATATATATATATATATATATATATATATATATATATATATATATATATCTAAATATATATATATATATATATATATATATATATATATATATATATATATATATATTTATATATATATATATACAATTATATATATATATATATATAAATATATATATATATATATACATACATATAATTTAATTATATATATATATATATATATATATATATATATATTATACAATTATATATATATATATATATATATATACATATATATATATATATATATATATATACATACATATAATATATATATATATATATATATATATATATATATATATATATATATATATATATATATATATATATATATATATATATATATATATATATATATATATATATATATATATATATATATATATATATATATATTCATGTGTTTGTTTGGGTGTGCCACATTTTTGTAGTGCAGGTGTCTTTTTTTTTATAAAAATATAATATAAAAACAAATACAAAATAGTACAAAATACTATCTTTTTTTTCTTCATTTTCGTAGTGCAGGTCCCAAAAAAGAAGTTTTACTGTGTTAATTTTGTACTGCTGGTCCATTTTTACAATATCTTTTGTTGAATACTCATAATGCAGGTATCAAAATTAACTTCTTTCATATTGCAGGTATCAAAATTGTATAATTTCATACTGCAGTTACCAGTCCGGCTCGTACCCCCGATCGGGAGAACAGTGTTGTTCTCCTGATCACAAGATCATTAACAAAAGTTTCCCACAATGCATCTATCCAAATTCAAAGTTTCTATGGGAATAACATAAGAGTCAGACATATTTAGAGCATGGGGAACTCAACCACTGTGAAGGGTTCAAATTTTTTTCAGGATTTGAAATAATGGCATATAAATTACTTTTCACCGTGCGCTTTAAGAATTCACCGTGCGGTTTTCGAGGAATTTAAAGAAAAGTGATGAATTTTTATGATGTGTTTACCATTATGCAGCTGTGCTTTAACAAGGTTTTCTGAAATTATGAGAAATAACTGCCTGATAGTAATGAAGTTGTTTTACTTTTGCAAAATTTGTAGCATTACATCATATACACCGACGTAGCACTTGCGTATGTGTACCATACAGCATGCAGTTAGTACGTGTTCATGAAGGTGACAGCTCACTGCACTGCGAGCGTCACGTACTGCCACGTACATCGTGTCTTATGCTAACTTAATTGTCTATTCTTCTTTGTTAAAATATTAAAAAACTTTCCGCTCACAATAATATTCAGATAATTTCACACATCTGTGACTATCATTAATCACACCACATGAATTCATTGTTTTAAGCAGGTGTGTGACAAACTAAAAATCTATACCATAGATTTTTTACACTTTTTATGCCAATTGGTTTGGCATGTGGTTTTACAATCAGCGCATGCATTCAAATACAGAATTTTTAAATATGTAGGCCTAACTTTAAAGTTGTTAGGTGTTCACTTCAGATCATAAAGAGGGCATGATCTACAATTGATGGTTTTAAGCTAAATCTTTAGGTGGGGTTCTCAGTCCCCCTCCTAGAAGGTAGGGGTTCTCAGTCCCCCTCATAATAGATAGAATGCTCAATCTTTTCCTAATAGCTAGGGGGCTCAGCTCTCAAGCTCCCTGTTTCTACACCACCTGAAGCTCCCCGTTTGACTGAGATCAATTTGAATGATTTCAAAGACATAGGGCCCAACATTTTTAAGACAATACTGTTTGGGCCAGCATAAGAAATAATTTAAGCACAAATGGATGACCATGTAAGGTCATTGGGTCAAATAAAGAATAATCTGGAGATCAGGAGCAGTGTTAGCAAAACAACTCCCGAAATTTTGATATGCATGCATGGAAGTTTCATTACCCTCTTCAACTCTATAGATAAAAGGAGCACTAGACCGAAAAGTGGGGGTGATTGTTTTTGCGAATTTCACAGATATATCATCCACAAAAGATCGATACACTTCATACCTTAATAGCTCACAGACGACGTGAGGGTAAAGGTCACTTGAATATTCATAACAACCAGAAAATTGTTATACTGTTGCATACTAGATAAGCATTTGATTTTTGGGGGACCCCCTAAAAAAAAAATACATCCTCACTTTTCGGTCTAGTGCTCCTTTAAGCCATAGGCAGGATTTGCAAGGGGGCATTTTCCGGCACTTTTTTCCATATTCATATCTTAGTGCGTTGTTAGGATTTTGCCTTCCCTCCATCTCAATTTTGTTGGGCAAATCCCACCCATGGCCAGAGGTCAAAAATGGACGATTTTTACTGCAGCTCTCAAGCTCATGGATAGGTCAATTTAAGAACAAATTAATTACTTTAATGCCCTGGACATTTTTTTGTTGAACTTATTATTTTTCCTGTTTTCTCTGAACCATGTAAGGTGTCTACATATAATTGCTTTCAACACTGTTACAGCTCTCTTTTCCGCTTCATCTCAACCTAAAATCTGTTGATCATGTTACATCACTTATTTTCCTGTCTATTCCAACTCCCTGATCAGCGGAACAACAGGAGGAATATCTCTTGTTGATATATGCTCTGAACCTGCAGTTGATTGGATTTTAAATATCTTTCAAAATAAAGCACAGTAATGTGTTGAAAATGAATAATGTGATCTTTGGGTGCAGCAAGAGTTGTTTGTTTATGTGATTTGTTGGAATTGGCCTAAATACACCTTTAGTGAGATAATCTGATGATGACCTCGGACACATAATCATGACTATAAGTGGACTGAGCTTCATTATTTCTATGGTGCCTAGCTTCGTTGAGAATGAGTTCAGACTTTCACTTTGCGAGTGGGGGAGGGGAAGCAAGGGTTAGTGGTAGCACTACGGGGTGCATGGGGGCATTTGCCTTCCCCACGAGATTACTTTGCCTCCCAGAAAATTTTGTAAACTGACATATTTTGTCAGACTTTTTAGGCTTTTACCACCCCTCCCCCCTCCCTCCGTGAGACAAAATTTCCCAACTTTTTCCCCTCATGACTAAAATCCTGGCATCACCACTGACAAGGGTGGACTCAGTGGAGAGATGCCGGACCTTAGGGGTCCTATGTCCTATATTTTTTTGCCTTTCATTTTTCTTACAAATAATGAAATCATAATCTATTTTTCATAATTTTTACAAATCATTGATTTAGTTTTCATGATTCTTGCAAAAGATTAGTATATCTTTGAAGGGGAGGGGGAATTGTATCCCTTGTCCCTATGGCGAGTTGTTCATGATGGTGTACGTGTTACATTACGTTATTTTCCTGTTAATCAGCATAACAGGAGGAATATCTCTTGCTGATATATGCTCTGAAACCACAGTTGGTTGGATTAAAATGTCTTTCAAAATAAAGTGCAGTATTGTGTTGAAAAATAATTATGTAAATATCTTTGTGTGTAGCGCACGAGACGTTTGTTGATGTGTTTTGTCGGGAGTTGCCTAGATACATCTGCATTTAATAAGGCTATCCAATGACGACCTTGTAAGACATATTTTTTTTTGTTGTTGAAAATTTCCTTATAAAAAGGGTACAGTGATGAGAGCAACGTTAATTCAGAATCTGTTCCCTCAAATTTCTGTTCTAGATTTTCCTAAATCATGCACCGCTTCTTTTTGTTTTCTTTTGGGGGAATTTCTCTTTAAGGATAGGTGACTACTTTTGGAAAGATTGTTCCTTTTAGGCTTTTTTCTCCTGCTGTGACCTGCCCACATGCCCTTTCGGTACTTGTACAGTGGTTCCTCTATAGTAGTTGCATGACTCTTTTCTTGTAGTTGCCTCGGATCTCCCTACCCTTGGTATTTTTTTCCAACATGACCAAACGCTTCTGCCATACCCTTGACCTTGACTCTCTACCTTCTCTGTGACCTACCTCACCCTCCATAGACCATTCCCTCAGCCCCAGTCCTCAAAATTGTAATCATTCAGGCCACCAACAAACCAAACATTTTCAAAAGAGTTTGTCCCTTCCTCATTCAAAAGGCGCTTCATGGCCTTGTCGGCACCCTGCACGGCCTTGTTGGCACCCTGCACCAGGGACTCTCAAGCCACCACTCTCCTCTGCACCAAAGACCTAGCTAACACAGGTATTAACATAACAGTCACCCCCACCATTCCAGCAAAGATGTCATAGTCATAGATTCTAGCAATTATCAGACATTAGAAGATTAAGCAATATCTTCGCTAAGGTACACGACCAAATTCCTATTTTGGCCGGGAAAGGATTCCCTTGGTCACCGGATAAATGAATTTCATAAGATTAAGCTGGTTTTTCGGAAGTTTACCAATATGAAGGGTATAACCAGGTTGTAAGGTTTTAGGGGGCGAATCAGCCAGATATGCATTGCGCATTCGGCGTGGGGTCTAGAGGCCCACAGAGGGGCTCCTAGTGGGGTAGCTTTGCTTTTTTAATGGACTAGAAGGTGCCTACAAACGTCTAATACTGTATTCGATCGCCCAATATATCAGCTTAAAGTAAAAATGTAAAATCTTATAGAAAATGATACAAACCACTGTCAACAACTTATTTGGAAAGGTCTGTCCTTTTAAATTTCTTTTAAAATTTTTTTGGAGGTCGACTGTCTTCTCTGCCCACCACCCTCCCCCCGGGCTATGTGCCTGACAAGGGCATAGCCATGTTTTGATTTTGGGGGCGGATCTGCCAGCTGTATATGCTTTGCGTATTCGGCGTGGGGTCTAGGGGCCTGCCCAAGGGCCCCTAGTGGGTATGTATTTTGGTGGACTATAGTGTATCTAAAAATTGTCTAATATTGTATTCGATCACCTGATATATCAGTATATAAGTACAAATTGTAATATCTTTTTGAAAATGATAAAAATAACTGTCAACGACTACTTATTTGAAAATGTAGTTCCTTCTTTTTACTTTTGGGGGGTGGGGGGCTGGCTGCATGCCTGTAAACAAGTTAAACATATTCAAATAAGTTGATATCAAACTTATCATCTTTCTGTCATGGCGATACACATGCGTCACTGAGTTATCAACCAGGACATACATACGTGTTGTCATCACTCAGACACTACTCTCGTACTTTCACAGTGTACGATGAAGCGCATAGCCCGCATACACATAATAGCGTTACGTTTCATAGACAGCGCATGCGGTAGAACACCAAAGTGACATGTCGTGATGGCATCATAATTCTTTCACAGATATCATCAATGACGTCAAAGTTTGAATCTCTGTATAGCTTCGTCGACCGACTGAACCCCCGCGATTGTGTCACATACTGCATGATATATTGACATCAAATTATTGAGTACAGAACACATTGGAATAAGCAAAAAAGTGAGGGCACATTTAATATTGTGTCCCCCATCTCAAAAAGTGAGGGACATTTCCCCCCTGCCAGCCCCCCCTCCCTCCTCCTCCCTGGATTCACGTCCAAGGAACTAGGGACCTGGCCTATTTGACAAATGTTGATCTTGTAGAGAAACTTGTAGCCAACACGTAACTAAGGCCCGTCGTCTCGTCCTGAAGAGAGTCGGTGCTGAAGCAACCAGTACCATCTTCCTGACTTTTGCCACACCAACCCTCCCTTCCCACATCACTGCCGGCTATCTCAGTATCCCTATTGCCCCATATATTCTTAACCCCCTCCGCTGTCATAAGTGCCAGAGGTATGGCCATGGAAAGAACTCCTGCCGCAGCCAAGCGCGCTGTGCCAATTGTGGAGCCTCGGACCATGACAGCGCCTTTTGCACCAACACCCCACTCTGCACCAATTGTGACGGTATTCACCCAGCCAACCACCCCTCCTTCTTAAAAGACTGCCCCACCTGGCTTCAGGAAAAACAGATAACCAAACTGAAAATGCTAAATCCCAACATCACTTACCCGGAGGCCAGAAAGCGATTCCTCGCTTCCCTCTACACCAAACCTTCCTACTCGAGCATTCTTCTCAATAGCGCCCTGATGGCCCTGATTGCCTATTTATTAAGACCTACTTACCTACCTGAAGGCTTTTAGTTTTTATGTTGTAGATTCAAGTCCCCCCAAAAAAATTAGATTTTTGGTCAACAACCTGAAGATTTTTGATCCACAATTGAAAATTTTTGGGTCAAAATTATAAATATTTGGTCCAAAATTAATGGTAAATCAGTTGATGCAATTAAAACATGCCGACATCTGTTTTCTGTATGGTTCATTTGATATTTAAGTTAGGTTAATTAGCTTTAACAAAATTTGGGGGCTATGGCATTTTTAGGGGGCTAAGCCCTCAATAGCCCCCTTAGACACGCTACGGGGGAGGGGAACATAAGAAAGAAAAAAATGTTAATGGCATAAAATATTTGATAAAAGAGTGTTGAAAAGCAGTCTTTAAACAAGGCCTAATTTCACTGACTACCTGGACCTTTTACCAAAATTTCTGGACCATTTACTTTTAGGGGAGTCATTTGGGAGTTCAACAATTCGGTTGACTCCTCCTCCCCTCCCCCCCCCCACCCCTTCCTTTCTGCTATAGCTATACCCATGGAGCCCCTTCCAGGAAATACAAACGTTTTGATTACTTGAACTCATAATCAACATAATCTCCCTTCAATCTTTGTGCAGAAATACACTGTAATCCAGTTAGGCGTATTCAGTTTTCCATGCCAGGAGGTGGGGTGGGAAGGAAATTATCTGAAAATGACTGTACCCAGAGGCATTATAGGAAGTAAGTGTTGGGGTTGGGGGCTGACTTCATCATTCTGGTTGGTAGGCAAAGTTATCAACTGAAAATGAAGGAAATTTGTGATAGAAGTATTGGAAATTTTCGTAATTGTTTTGAAATTTTTGTAAAAACTATTAGAAATTTGTGTAACTTTTTAAAAGTTCTTTCAATATTTTTTAAAAATGAAAAATAATTCTCTAAAATTGAAGAAAATTGCTTGAAATGGAAGAAATTACCAGAAATTGAAGAAAGTTCTCCAAAATGAAGAAAATTGCCCAAGAATTGGAGAAAATTCCCTAAAAATTCCCCCAAAATTGCCTGAAAACCGAAGGAATTTGCCAGAAAACTGAAGAAATTAATCAGTACCATTTTTTCTGGTTTGAAAGGAGTCCGATGTTGTTTGGATGATATTGCCACATGGGCTTCTGCTCAAGCATGCAGAACAGCGATGCAAACCTGAAAAATGTTCTTGCTCGTTCGTCAAAATATGGTGTGAAATTGAATTTTGAGAAATACACATTTTCAACTTCAGATATTTCTTGGTCACAAATTTTTGGCCCAAAGGTATACAAATTGGTGATACACACACTGCAATTCTTAATGCTTCCATGCCAAAAGATACAAAATCCCTGGTGGGATTAGCTGGTTACTTTTCGAAATACATACCAAATTTAGCAGATATTTTGGAGCCAAATTGAGACGTGACAGTTAGAGCAGAAAGGTAAATTTGTGTGGACTATGGCTACTTAAATTTTAGTTTTGAGTAGCTTAAACAAGCCTTATGTAAAGATAATATTTTATCTGCGTTTGACCCAAATTTGGTTGTAATTGTTACATGTGGTGCCCCAGACTAAGGATTAGGGGCAATTCTTACGCAAATGAAAAATGGTAAAGAAGTGACAAATGAGTGTATCTCCAGGACATTGTCGCATGCTGAGCGCAAGTACTCAGTGGTTGAAAAGGGAGCTTTAGCTTGTGTTTGGGCGTTTGAAAGGCGGAATACTTATTTGTGGGGGCGTCTATTTCTTTTAAGGACTGATCAGCAAACAGGGTCAGATCGGCAGTCATTGCATCTGTGTCACCTAATGAAGTTTAATTTTGAGGTACAGTACAAACATTATTGTAGCTGATGCTTTATTTTGAAATCCAATGTTTGCTGACATTCAAGAGTATGATCATGATAATGAAATCATTTATCAAATTGCATCATCAAATTACTTTGGTAACTTTAGACCAATCAAAACAAGAAGTTGTACAGGATACAGTTTTGGATATCTTGAAAGGTTGCAGCATTTCTACAGGGTCACAGTGGCCATCTTTTGACAAAATTGATGATGATCGAGTGAAACCTTACTACAAAATCAAAGATGAATTGTATATCTGTAATGATGTCATAATGTCACATGATCAAACTGTGGTACCTGCTTCTCTTACAAAGTCTTTCTTGCAAATCGCTCATGATTCACACCGAGGCATGACACGTATCAAACAACTTCTTGACATGAGGAGCTAGTTAGGAATTGCACTATCTGTCATTACAATGACAAGTCTGTGACTACTAAACCACACCACAACTTCAACCAGTTGATTTCCATTCAAAACCATAGACTAAACTTGCCATGGATATTGTAGGTCGGTATACTGTAGCTACCCTTGATTTTAGGTATGCCATTGCATTGATTGATTATTATAAGTGGCCCGAGGTGTGTTTTACGTCAAACATCACTACCCAAACTGGTGACATCATCAAACATCACTACCCAAACTGGTGACATCATCAAACATCACTACCCAAACTGGTGACATCATCAAACATCACTACCCAAACTAGTGACATCATCAAACATCACTACCCAAACTGGTGACATCATCAAACATCACTACTCAAACTGGTGGCATCATCAGGCATCACTACCCAAATTGGTGTCATTTTTGGTTGACTGTTTTAGAGAGGGATGTCTTGTGAAATTGTTCACAATTTGTTACCTCAGAATTCAAAGATTTTCTCTCCTCCAGTGGCATTAATCAACTTTGACATCTTTGTACCATCCGCAAGCAACTGGAGCTATTAAAAGGTTTATGGCACTTTCAAAAATTGGGTACAAAATTGTTTAAACACTAGCCAACCTTGGAAAATGGGGACTTTGAATTTCCTTGCTGCCATTGGGCAACTCCTCATGCTACAATCGGCATTTTGCCCTCTATGTTTTTGGATGGTCATGAAATGCGAACTAAACTTAATACTGTTGGATTTAGTCAACCACCGAAACCATGCAAACCAGACGTGAAAGCAATGAAAAGAAACAACTTTATTATAGAACTTATACTGATCGCAATGCTGCAATTGTAAGCTATCAGGTGGGTGATTTGGTGCAAAAAAGGAAACCGGGTAAAATTTCTAAGGGTGATAGAAAGTGTAGTGATCCCCATACAAATTTTACAAAAACTAAGTGATCTTACTTACATCAAAGACAACTGACATTGGCATGTACATAGACTTATTCCACAAACAACTTATTCCCCTAAACCATAATCTACTTGGACATGAATATTCATATTCTGGAATCACTTACTGCGATCCAGATCCTTCAATCATGATTCAAGCTGCATGATAATGCCAATGTCCGAGCAGTTACGATCCGGAGACCTCCCATTTGGTTGAAGTACTTTAATACTACTTAACGAAATATGTTAACTCATATATAGGTTTCATATAACATTAATAGGTCATAGATATATTCTGTTTAGTTGGTTGTTTTTATTTCCCTTTCACTTATTATTTCTTTTCATTCAGTTGCTATTTCAAGGTACAACATTACTTATAATTGTTATCCACAAACCAATGTTATTTGCATTTTTTGGCTAAACAGTCCGGGAGCATGCCTATTTATAGGAACATTTATAACACATGAAAATATTGAAGTGATGCAGCCATATTGTTCAGATGTTGCTATAAAATGTCAAATGATGTACTTGAAATATTAAAAATCATTGTGTTGAAATATATTTGAATTTTCAAAATGGCTGTTTCGCACCTAAAAGCTTAGCTTCTATTGTCTATTTTATCTAATATTTCGAAAACAGCGTGGTGAACATATCAAATGGGAGTGGAAAAGTTGTGACAGTAATGACAGTAATGAATGTTTTTTCATAAGTTTTAAGTTTCCCCTAGCAAAGATATTTTCCCAGACTTATTTCAAATTTGAAAAATGTAACATTGCATAAGGCTTTAACGTTAGGATAGCAAAGGATCATGGGAAATATCACAAAATGGTGATTCCCATGTAGCAAAATTGTTCCCATTAATAGAAACATTTATGTTCCCATTAATAGGCATGCTACCGGACTGCTAATGCAAATACTTAGTGTCAATTTATCTTGAATATAAAATATCAAGCTAGCTGTCATTGCCGATTTCCAATTCCTTGTATATTTACTAATGATGTCCAGACAGTCCAGCACTTTCTGTTTTTGTTCTCCAGAAACTATGTTCCAAATTTCTGCAGCTAGTTTCATATCAGTTTTCTTATCACAATATTTATTACTTATGTATGTTATGCTTCATGCATTTTCTTTCCAAAGGGAGATGTTATAACATTATATTAAATCAACCATAAAGCTGGTGTCATAATTGCTAGCTGGCGTAATTTGGTTGTTAGTTTACATAATCTCTCTCCACCATCCAATTATAGATTGATAGTCCATGCAATTATCTGACATAACCTCTTGCCCAAGTTGACATGTCATTACTTCTCATATAAGTACCATTAATTGAAATATACATTATGACTTCTACTCAATTAGCTCATGCTAGACAGCTGTTGTGTGTTTTTCTACATAATTTTGATACACACATTCATTTTCTTCATGATTTTTATCATAAACCTAATTGGAAATTGGTTGTTCTTTACAAAAATGTCTTCGAATGTAACTTACATGTTAGACTCACAATTCTAAAAAGCATTTGAAAAATATTTTTAATAAATAGCTTACAAATTAGGAGTTGTGGGTCTGATTTCAGCTAATATCTGTGCTATCTCAATTCCAGAAGGTATCAATTTTAGTATTTCATGCAAAAAGTATATAGATTTTTAAATATTTTTTTTGCCAATTTATTCGCTTTATTGACCTCAAGCATGAAAAATGCGTATGTATGACTGCTAAGCAATGTACAGAAGCTTATATGTAGAAATATATTTATAGGCATGTTCTAAGAATATTAAACCCATGTCAATGAACCTTGGGTGTCTAAATTTTGCCAAAATGTCCATGCCCCATATCGCTTACAAAATATTTCCTATAATAATTATCTCTAAAAGAAAATAAGGGAAATAATGCCGATAAGAATTTTAGGTATGATAACTTGTCGTTTAGCATTTTATGTTTAATTCTGTACAGGAAGTATGTGGACATTTACGGGTGACTATGTTTTATTTGACTGGTTAATTACCATGGCAACAAATTCGCATCCTTCCTTTGATGTTTTGTTTACAAAAGTAAATTTTAAGACGACATGTTTCTCATTAGATCCATGCTCTTAAGCTTTTAGAGGCAGAAGATCATTTGTCATCACAAGTGTAATTGGTGGACAGTATACCCTTAAATTTTCTTAAAGAGTGATTTAAAAATTGTTTCTGACAAGATTTAGTTGCCAATTTAAGTTTGTTGACCTCACAAAATACATATCACATCTAGATGTGTTCAAGATATCATTGAAATCTGCATATCTGCTCCATGGCTATTGCATTTAATTACTTCATTCAATAAATAACTTATTATTACATCCATATGTGAAGAATGAGAATTAAGCAAGAGTGGTGGGGAAGGGGGTAAGGGTACGGGGGAAGATTGTCCAATGAGCAAATTCATTTTTCTGTTACATGTGAGTTTGTAAACTAGACCAGACCTGTTGAAAGGTCACCCTCTTTGTCTTTAAATTAAGATTAAATTAAGGCTCACTGCATGGCGGCTAGTTAGCTGTAAGAGAGGAGCAAAACATGAATAGAGAGGGGGCAAAAAGTGAACATATTTTAATTACACATATAATTCAATACAAAAAATAATGATTAGCAAATCTTTGGGGGGCAAGTGCACCTTTTTGTCCTTCTGGCGAGCCATTGATGCTAAAGTTAGTGGTAGACTGGACAGGGACATAGCCAGGGAAAATGGGGAAAAAACCAGTGAAGAAAAGAAATGTTTAATTACAAAGAGTGGAAGTAAATTGAAGAAATTTGTAAATATTTTGGCAAAATGAATAGGCCTAAGATTGTTCAAAAATGGAGGAAATTTCCCAAAAATTGAATAAAATTGTCCGAAATGTAGGAAATTTCTTGAAATTTGTCTGAAAATGAAGGAAATGTCAAATGAAGAAAATAGTTCGAAAATGAAGGAAATTTCCAGATTAGCAGTAACTTTTAATGGAAACTTAATTTATCAGTGCAAATTTGTGGGGTGTAAGAAAATTTGCATTTTTCCCAGTTATTAATATTCAAAAGGTACGCAGCCATGCAAGGGGGGGGGGTCGTTCCCCCTTTCGGTAACTTATTGAATAACTGTACCAATTATGGCATATGTTCTGATGTCTGGGCTTCTGAGTGTCTCTCGAATTATCAGAAAATTTTGATTCATTTTCCGAAAAAATTCAGCCAATTTTCCGAAAAAATCAGTCAATTTTCCTAAACAATTCGTTCAATTTTAAACCCTTTAGAGTTTGAAAAAACAGTAAAAAAAGGTTTTTTCAGGCAAAGATAGTTCAGACCTCCCCCCCCCCCTCCCCTCCCCTCCCCTCTCCAGTAGAGATTAATCCCGTTAGCATATGGTTAGATATAATCTCATTGGGTCTGGTTAAAAATATTTGTTCAGAGACTGACGGAGGTCACTCACTCCTTTAAAATCTGGCTACGTTTCTAAAACTGGATAAATAGTAGCCTAAAATTTAAATGAGGTGATTATAGGGTAACCTTTCAGGGAGCAGGGACCCACAAACAGTAGCCTACTGCCGAGAAGGGAGGTAAGTCCTGGGGACATTGCCCCCGAGGTCCTAGAGGCTTAGTTCGTAAGCGACTGTAAAAATGTGCATCATTCATGCATTGCTGCTAAATTTAAAGATCACCGATGTAAGATACAAGAGAATGGTACTGAACAAACTAAAAATGAATGATGAGAAAACAATAGGTTTTGGCACATGTCAACAGCTCAAAATACTAACTAACAGGACTGTCAGTGTTGATGGTGCATCAGTAAAAGTTGTTAACTTTGTGCGTGACATAGGTGTGGCTTGATTGTAAAACCTAAATATGAAAGCCCATGTAATGACAAAATGTAGATCAGCATTTATCAATCTTTACAATATTAACAAAATAAGGCCTATGCTAACTAACGAATCAGCTGATCCCTTGTACATGCATTAGCCCATTCCCACATTGACTATTGTAACTCCCTCCTTGCTGGTATGCCAAGTGACTTAATTCAATCCATTCGCCACTGCTCAAGCTTTTGCCCCCTCAAACTCAGACATAGATCTGCGCCCCTTGCAAGCACCCTAGATCAGGACCAGATTACGTTTTTGGGGGCCCATAACCTATCCACTTAGGGGGTCCCTTTTGAATAGCTCAAGATATTACAATGTCACAAGTTAACGTATGCCCTATTCACTAATTTATTCATCTATTTCTTGATCTATTTCTTGATCCCCCCCCTGGTCTTACCTATAGGTTACCTAGTGAAAAAAAAGGTATACAACTGGTAGGTAACCAAGGTTGGCACAAAGTACTGCCATAGGGTTAGTAATGTGGATGATGATGTTGATGGTTTATTCCTGCAAAGATCAAAATCTCAATGAGTACAAAGTAATATAATACATATGAATATTTGAGGATATTGTGATGTAAGTTACATAGCTAGAGAGGCCTGACATGTAATGATACTGTAAAACATGCATTAAGCGTTCATGGTAACATCAGTACTTTAAAACACATGTGGTATACTGTACTTTGCCAATAATCGAACGACTGGAGTTATTGAACGAATGACCTGTACTTAGACTCTGTTCCCTAATCCTATTGTTATTAGTGAGGTTACTGAAGAATTCTTTGTCAACCCCCCAAACCAAATTTTTCCTCTTAATATCCAAAATATTATCTAGTTAAGACCGTTATCTTAACCAATATTTCTGTAAAATATATGATAAAAAGAACAAAAACTCACTAATGAATGCATCGGATCAATCAAATATGGCCATGAAGACATCAACTAAGTAGTTAAACATATTGATGGCGCTATACATAATCTAACATACAAGATATATATATATATATATATATATATATATATATATATATATATATATATATATATATATATATATATATATATATATATATATATATATATATAGAGAGATATAGAGATAGAGAGATATATATATATATAGATATATATATATATATGTATATATTTATATATATATAGAGAGAGAGAGAGAGAGATATATATAGATATATAGATATATATATATATATATATATATATATATATATATATATATATATATATATATATATATATATATATATATATATATATATATATATATATATATATATATATATATATATATATATATATATATATATATATATATATATATATATATATATATATATATATATATATATATATATATATATATATATATATATATACTGTGGTCACTTTGTTGTAAAGGCAAATAACTGACTACCTCCTACACTACATGGCCACCCCTCTTAATATTACGGGGCTCATATTAGGGATTAGGGGTACATGATGATTCGAGAGGTGTATTACTTTCTAACCCCCAAGTCCCGATTGGCAAATGGAACAAGTCGGGAGGTCATATTTCAAACCCGTCTCCACTAAGTCTCACTCTCCTGGACTCTTTCTAACACCAATGCTTGATTAACCACAGTGAATGTGAGAAAAATTAAATTGCTGGCTATACACAGCAACACAGTCCTTTTAGTTAATTGTGGTTTGGAGATCGTATTTTCTGGGCCAAGCCAACCATTCGATTAACTAATAATAGTTTTTTCCAATTAGTGCCTGGTGGATTTAAAAAAAAAGAAAATAAAGTTCTAAGGTAGGATGGTAATTGGTAGATAAATTGTGGTTTCTGTGTTGGGGAGTTTCTGGACAAGTTTTTAATAGGCCTCTTAAATCATCATGTAAGTTTTTGGAAGAGGACAAAATGTTGTGATTTTTGCGTCTGTACGTGTGTTTGTGTGTGTGGGTGTAGGCATATTCATAGTGTGTCGCTTATAACTCAAAAACTGTAATACACACATGAACAAAGATTGGTGGACGGGTACCCCTGGCCCAGAACTTCTGTCTCCTCAAGGTACGAAGGTAAAATGAAACAAGTTTTTGGTGATGGCTGTATCTTTTGAAGGAATTACTTGGTATCTTCACAAATTGCATAGATTGGTGGGTGTAATATTCTAACAAAAATTGATAATAATTGGAGGTCAAAAGGTCATGGGTCAAAGGTCAAATAAGTGTTTTTTATGCAAAAGTTTGTGCCATTTTAATTTCAAAAAGTACAAGACCTATGCCAACCCTATGTTGTACCATGAAATCTTGATACATGAATTTGTGTTCTGTAGACTCTGGGGTCAAAAGGTCAAAGAGCTATTGACCACTTTTCACCATTTTCCCCTATAGTTATGGAACAGTAAGCGTGACATGAACATGAATGGTGTCATACAGTAGGATACAATAAATGTGAAAAATTCAGAAGTTGTTTCAGTGATGAGGGTCAAGGGTCAGAGGTCAAATATGTGATTTTAGGAGGTAATTATGTACTAATTTGTACATTTTAATGCTACTTGAAATTTCAAAAGTGCAAGATACCAATCCTATGTCTGTATCACATGGTACATGAACTTGTGTCCCGTAAACTCTGGGGTCAAAAGTTTAAGGTCAAAGAGCTAGTGACCCTTTTAACCATTTCCCCCGATAGTTATTATTATTAGCTAATTCCCCCACTATGCTGTATGCTTAAGATGATATGAGATCAGCTACCCCATGGATTGCTTCCTTGTTTTTGTTTTAGGTCGTTTGCCAGTTATTTGTCACCTGCATTTCATTTTAGCTGTTCTTGATAATGGAAAGACAAGAATTAAAAAGCAGCGTTCATTGTATGGATGCACACATTTATTATATTGAACATCCTTTTTGCTGCTAGAGATTTCAGGAGAATCCTTTGATCATGGAATGGCTTCAGACGAAGCAACAGAATCATGATTTGGTAAACCAAACTGTGACTATCGTACTAATTAGACGTGCTTGTAAACTTGTAAACAAAATTATGGTAGGCGCTTTCCAATACCAAAAAATATGTATCAACAATTTATACATATATATAATTTATTGGTGTGTTAGGGTGAGGGAGAGGGAAATAGAGTGACAACAACTATGTATAGTTTAGGCATGGATTGCCCCATGGAATATCACTTTGACAAGTTGAGCAGAAAATGAAATTTGTTAACATATGGAAAATAATATCAAAAATCTTTTTCCGATATAATTTGCAGCCACAAGTCGAATAAAATTGGTCTTCACAAACTTATTTTCATACCTCACATGTAAACACGAAAAACTTAGTCCTCCGTATTTAGGAGACGATCCCGAATCAAATGATGTCATCACTGAGTAAAACGATTTTGCTCCGTGGTCTTTTACAGTGAAATTTTTGCATAGAAGTAAATTTTCTATGCTAAGCGTTGTTACTCATACGCGAGTATACATAAGGTAGAGCAAAATGGGCGTGAAAATTTCACGGGCTTTTTCACGGGCGTATATAAGGTACAGGAATTGGATTGCACTGTTTGAGCGTTGCAATTCCAATGTGTATAACACAATATGTGTACATACACACCACGAGGGCAAGATATTTAAGATTTTGTTTGTGTATGCACTTGTACATGCGCGGACATTACCAAATTGTTCATTGAAAACTTTTTTTTTTGAGACGTGTTAAATCCCATTGACTTTTGTTTAGTGTGTGGCGCAACTTTTTCAATGAACATGGGCACATATATACCATTAAGAATTTTTGGCCCTTAGATCCCTCCAACCCGACACACTCGATTTTCTTAAAATCAGGGGTAATATCAGGGTAATCCACACCATTCAACCCTAGAGACTCTTTACAAATCTTTGACTAGCAACCAGCTATTGTTACACCATACACAACACAGGGGTAATCTATACCTTTAAACTGACAGCATCTTCATAGTCTATTCACAGTTCACTTGTTAGCAACCAGCTACTGTTACACTGTACACAATAGGTCATTCATCTGGGTCACATAAGTGCTGTGCAGTGAAGCCTAAAAAATTATAATTATTGTCTGGAACATTGAGTGTATCTCCCAATTCAAAAGATGGAAAGTTCCAACAGAATTTCAGAAGAATGTCGATTTTACAGACAATGGAATCTGAGATAAACAATATAGGCCTAGTACTGTTCAGCATACCTTTCATTAATTTCTATATCAAAAACATTATTGAAGGTAAAAATGAAGAATTATGTAACAAAAGCTCTCCCCCCCCCTCCCCCTCCCCCGTCCTTCCCCACATCGATTAGCATATGAGGGCGATTTCATTTTCCAAATGTAGGATTCCAAATTAAGGTTAGGTCATACATGTTTACATTAGCTAGCTACCATTGCAGCGGATCAGGCTTAATATTTTCATAAAATGTGTAAGAAAACACATTATTTTGCCTGAGGATATCTTTGACATTTAAAGATGCTGATGAGATTTTGAAATGCTTAAAATGCTCATTTAAAAGTAATTTAAACATTAAGAATGCATCATATTGATATGTGAAGCTTATAATGTTTTCGATGCATCTGACATTGTCACATTTTAATCCTATGTCATCTTTTCACACTTTGTCCTACATTTTATTGTTGTAAGAAGTGTGCATCTATAAATGAATTTGGATGGAGTTTATACACCAAACGGAGGGGTTAAGGGATAGGGGAGTCTAGTGTTCACATTAAGATGTGTGGGATTGCGGGATTCTCGCAACAAAACAAAATCAAATCCCCTCCAAAAAAAAATAAGGGGGAAATCTCGCCAAAAAAAAAGAACAAAGAAATTTGTGCAGAACTACTTCATATGTTATGGTAGTAACGATACAAGATAGGTCATGATCATTTAATTTTGTTCAATTGTGCAAAAATGATGTAAAAAGTAAAAACATATAATTAAGAATGGTTTTCCTTCACAGCATACCGGCACACTCCATTGAAAGTTGGCAAAAGGAACAAAGAGCAGGCCCACTGGTCTCTCACTCGATGGTGACATCGTTGCATTTATGGCTGGCATTCACAGGCATTCTTAGCATTATGGCAACCTAATGTTAGGCCTATATATATATATATATATATTTATATATATATATGAATATATATACTAATCTATATATTAGTTATAGGCTTATATATACTAATAGTATATAGGTTGCTATTAACGCTATTAGGTTGCCATTAACATTACTAAGGAACGCCTGTGGTTGTATTGGTCAAAACAAATTGTGCACATGTGATGAAGGTAATGAAATATTGAACGTAATAGAATCACAATCATGTTATCTACAAATCGGGAATGTTCATGTTCAAAAGAGGGATTTCATCACGTGACTCTTAACTCCACTGGGAGCCATTTTGCAGGTCAGAGATTTGCGCGTTGAGTATTTCATGCATTTGATTTTCACACAGCTCAGCTACATCACACATAAAACAAACAGACTCGGTCTAAAACACGTGCTAGCATGCGCTGGTGATGAAAACACGTGCTGGACATGTAAAACACATGCTGGGCATAATAAACATGTGCTGGGTAAAATAAACTAGCCAGATGAATTAAATTTTTAATATAAAATGTTATTATGATGAAAAAAATTAACCTCTAAGTACTTCAAGTATAATCTTAATTAGTGGATTTTAAACACATCTATTAGTTAGTGCTGTGTATGTACATCCTTGGTTAGTGCAATCAACGGCACAGCACGATTCCGGCATACTACAGTAATCTTATGTAACAGCATGCAAACGCCTATAAGTGTACTGCAGACGACAGACTGCTCTACAAAATGGCGATGTAAACAAAGTCATGTGACCTCTTGACGCCAGCTGAAACTTCCTTATAGACCTAATCCACCAAATGCAAAATCACGTCATCCGGCGGCAATTTTGTAAACAAACCAAATTTTGGTTGGCAAAGCGCAGCGCAAACTACCAGATTGTACATTATAGGCCTACAACTCATCAAGTCAACAGAAAAGGTAATAAAAGTAATTTCTCGGTGAATGGTCCAAGGCAAATTTTGCCTCTAAAAAGCTTTTTGACTTAATGAAAATCGTACATATTTCAGAGAGACTAGGTGTGGTGAGGTATGGATGGACAGATTGGTCCTAACTTAAAAAGTCAATGAACTTTATGATATTCCAGGCTATAATGCAGAACTTCATCTTCATATGCATTATTAGGCTTCAAAGTCTTATTAATTAGGCTAACTGTAACGTTACAATGTAGGCCTACTGCAGTTTTGCTGAAAAAAGAAACAAAACCGTTTCAGAATTTAAAAGAATACTGAACAACGAAAAATAGCTAGATTTCATCCAGATTTCAACTAAATCCTCTTCAAAGGCCTGGAGCCTACACTATAGTAATTCAATTTGTGCATGGCATGAGATTCATAAGTTAATGAACACAAATGTAATTGCCAAAGCTTACAAATTGGAAGAAAGGGTCTATGGATTTAGCGGCCCTCGAAGTAAAACAATTTTCAAACTAACTCTTTATCAAAGGTTTTGGTAGTCATCACTGCATGATTTGGACATGAAGATTCGTGTTACATGTTCAATCCATTTATTGTTACAATTCAATACAAACACAAAATGCAAATACGGTACTGCATTATTGGCCCTTCAGTTAACTTAACTTAAGTGTTGTTGTTGGTTTTTTTTTGGTTTTTTTGCATGGTACCCATAAATCTCATGCCTACATGTATCTCTTTCACATTTTTCATG
Source organism: Chiridota heheva (assembly GCA_020152595.1). Lineage (NCBI taxonomy): Eukaryota > Metazoa > Echinodermata > Holothuroidea > Apodida > Chiridotidae > Chiridota > Chiridota heheva. Next base: position 1,018,686 of record JAIGNY010000269.1, read on the forward strand.
TACCTAGTAGCCCACTATTCTTTATAAGTCAAAATTTTAAATTGTCTACTGACCTTTGTAAGTTGTAATACCAAAGAACTACAGCAAAGAGTATCGAAAAAGTATCTGTATCTGATAAGCAGAGATATTTCCTGTTACTAAGATTCCCAGATTTAACTTTTTTATTGACCAACCACATTTGGGATGCAATGAAATTATGTTTTAACTAAGCTTGATAATCCTTCCATATATAAGATTTAGTAATTAATGTTGTGTTGTCAAGTTTAAGCCATTAGTCAATCAAAATAGGCCTACGTTTGATGTACACATGTTGGCATGGCAAAGGTCATTTTATTAGGAATAACACCAGTAGTTTTGCCAACTACATTGGAAACAACTTTGCCAATTTCCTGCCAGGATTGAGAATGAATCAGTCGCAATTTATCCCTAAAAATTAAAAACAAAATAATGATTGCTTATACGTGATAACAAAACTTTTTAGCATTACTAAAATACAAAGACGGATGGCACTTGGTGAAAGCCTCTCAAATCTACCTTGATGATTTCTTTTTATTTCATTAGAAAAAGTGTTCGCACTAGGCTTTATAAAAGTTATTTAAGAAAACTATGATTATTCTCATATGATGATATTCCATGAAGACATTGGCATAGGCAGGTTTTTTGTTTGGGGGCTACTCATTGGTATGATTTTTAACCCGTGACAGTATCTAAGCGGAGCGCCACCATGGGTTGGCGCGTGGCGTTCAGAGAAATTTTTCCAATAAATGCTGCCTATAGATTGCGGAAATGGCACTTCCTAGGCCAAAACTTGCAAATTTGAGGCTGTATTTCTTTGATTGTTCACAATTTTGCCAGAATTTTGCTGTACATTTTGCCCGAATTCTTGGTTGCCAAAAAAATTGGGGGAACTGTGCCACCTGCCCCCACCACATACTTGCCAAGTACAATTTATTCAAACTCTATTATGAGCGATATAGGGGCAGTTTGGGTTGATCCCTTCAGAGTTTTTATGGGGAAGGGGTGGTACATGTCAAAAGAAGATATTTGTAAAGCAAACAAAAGATCATTGATCACACTTGCACACCTGGCCAATATTTTTGACTCCAGAATATTGAAAAATGAGGAGTTGAGTGAGGTGACATTGTACTTACTTGTTACTTGGAGTCGAAATGTTGGAAGTAAGATTTGACAATCAAACTTACCAAATCATAATTTTAAATTCAACCGCAGCGCTGATGTTATGGCAAATCTGTCAATGACTGATTCCACGTCTGGGCAATGGGCCCTATGAATTTGTAATAGAATAAGTGCCTCCAGTCGGGCTTCCGTGATTGTTGACCGAATAGCTGTAAGGGTTCTTTCCATTTTTGAGAAGACTCTCTCGGCCTGTGCAGAAGTCACTGGCAAAGTTTACAGCAACTGGAGCAACAGTGATATGTTAGGAAACATTTCAGAGCAATGATCCAGGGCACAGACGGATGAAGATGGTCGGGACTTGACAGGAACATTTTCCCATTTCTTCCTCCATAACATGTATTCGCCATTAACAATCATGAAAGGATCTCTGATCAAACTTGCATACATCTCAATAGCAGGAGTCAAATCATTCCACTGCCTCTCACGGTCAGCTTGTTTGGCGAATTCCATACAATTTGGTACAAGGTAGTTAAGTTTCATAATCTGTTGTTGATGTGGTCCAAATCTGTGCTTGAGGTCTCCAATAATGGAGTCTATGGCTGGATAAAAAAAGTTGACTCTGTAAAAGCCTTCGGTGGTGTTGTCCGATGTTTGAGCATTTGGTCGGTATGAGCTTCTAGCTGCAATGCGTGGTTTTCGCAGTTCCACCTCCATCACATCTTGTGCGACTGATTCTGCCTTTTGATACAGGTCATGGAACTCCCCTTCAGTTCGCAATTCTTTGAGAACAGACTGGAGACGGTTTACTGAGGCTAACGCTTAGGATAAATCTCCCCCCACTGTTTGTAAGACTCGGGAAACTGGTAGCATCAATCCTGACAGTTTCTCTAAAATGACTGAAGCAACTGCAAATTCTGAGTTGCACACCGGTTTTTCAAGGCTATCTGCTTTGTTTCTGTCGCAAGGTGATGCCCAGCATTTGATTTCTGATAAGGCATCTAGTGTATATTTCAAAAGTTGCATAAATGTTAGAACTGCTGTGTGTCGTTCCACAAAACGTGTTTCGCACAACGTAATCAGGTGCTTCTTGGTCATGGAAATACCAGAGTCACTTTCTATGAGGCTCTTCAACAGATCCGGTTTTTTTGCACTTGTTCGAAAAGTCGATGAAATTTCTCGCACAACATTTTCTGCATTTCGAATAGGAAGTACCTTGATTGCAGCGGAAGCACTCAAATTTAGGCAGTGCATGGCGCAATGAAAATAAAAGGCCAATGGAGCTGCCTTTTTTATTGTTGCTGAAGCACCAACCCATTCACTGGCCATGGCTCCTGCCCCATCATAACCTTGTTCCACACAAAGAGACAGATCCGAACCGAGCTCACAAATCTTTCTTAGCAACGTTTCTCCAATAGCTTTGCCACTCAACTTGGTTTCATTATGCTCATTTTCACCAGGATTATTAGATTTGATGTCAGAAATCAAGTCCAATACCATTACCGTGTCCTCATGCAATCTCCAAACTCCAGAATCGCTTGGTGAAACATATCTTATAACAATTGCCAGTTGTTCCCTTTTTTGGCGATCCATTGTTTCATCAGCTATGATAGACCAGAACTGTGCTTTTTTGATGTTAGCAACAACACTTTCCCTAATCATGTCACCAGCAATGCAAATAAGTTCATTTTGAATCGAGGATGATAGGTAGGTTGCATTAGCATGGGAAGTTTTGATATGGTCCTTCAAAAATGAATCCCCACTACGAAGTCGAAAACGAAGTAAAGCCCTAAAATTTCCGTCATTTTCTGTTGGTTCATCTCCGCTGATAGAAATTATTCCTAGTTCACCTCTATGGCCTCTGAGGGGAATGTTTTGTCGAGAACAGGTGATAATTGTATCAATGATTGGACGAAGGCGATCTCTGTTTTGCTGGATCTCCCGCTTGTAAGATTCGTTAATGTGTCCTCCAATATCTGTTCCATGTTGAATCACTGTTTGTCGAAAGTGTTCCATTGCAACTACGTTTTCTTGGTGGTATTCAGTGGCCTCATGTATGCGCATCTGTACGATACATAGGCATATAGGTGTAATTTAATTTTTGTTAATATGGGATTGGGGGGGCCATGGCCCACGTGGCCCCCCCCCCCCTCTGGCTACGCCAGTGCATGAAGATAATGTTTTACAGGTACTACACATACAAGCATATAAGCATGTAAGCATATTAATATAACTGGTATTTGGCTTCTTACATAGATAATTTTCCTGTGTTTCACATTGATGAAAATCATGGACAAAGTTCAGTAAGTGAATCCTTAGTAAAGGCAAAAGAAGAGTATACAGTGTACACTACACATTTCACACAGGATACAAAACTGTATGTAAACATCTACACTATCAACTTGAATTGCCTAACAGGTAATTTAAGCAGTAAGAAAAATCCCATTTGGATGATCATTTATAGTCTGAGAACATAGTATGATGGGATGAATAGGCCATGTTTATTATTGATTTGATTTATTTCACTGCTCTTTATACAGGTAAGCTCATTCAGCTGAAAGCTGGTTCAGATAAGGCCTTGTTTACAATAAAATAACAAAATATAAAATCAAACTTGACGTAAGAAATTGGCAAAAAGGCAAATACAGCAAAAGTAACAATAATTAAGCCATACATCAAAGTTTAGAATAAAAACTGAAACATCTAAAGAAGATGTCAGAGTTTCAAGTTTTTATGGCAGTTCTGTGAGTATAATAGCCTAAGCATACATACTATGTGAGTATAATAGCCTAAGTGTACGTACTATGTGAGTATAATAGCCTAAGCGTACGTACCATGTGAGTATAATAGCCTAAGCGTGCGTACTATGTGAATATAATAGCCTAAGCGTATGTACTATGTGAGTACAATAGCCTAAGCGTACGTACTATGTGAGTATAATAGCCTAAGCGTACGTACTATGTGAGTATGATAGCCTAAGCGTACGTACTATGTGAGTATCCTAAGCGTACATTACTTTCTTTTAATTTATCTCCTCATGAAGCGCTTCATGTACTTCTGTGGTGGAACATTGACACGTAGGCCTAGCTTGATAAAGTTTGAACTTGGTGAATACATCAACAGGTAATATTTGCAGTAATTCAAGTGATCAATTTTGCATTGTGTGATTTCTTAGTATTTCTTAGTGGCATCAAAACCATTCTCTTTCAGTATCATGAATATTAAACTGTTTAAAAAGTACAGCGCTTGATTGGCATTTAAATCTACAATTTATAGCCTCCTACAGACATGTACATATGATCTTATATTATTCAAAAAAAGTGCAAAAAGGAGACTTAATTCATGGCCCTCAGTTGACTGCTTAGTTGAGAAAACATGCACAAACAAGTAGTCCACCCATACCTATATGTATTTACCAATCCCAGAGAAAAATCCACATCAAATTCACACCTAGGTTTTATATATATCCCATGCATAACCAGATGAAGACATGAAATTTACTTGTATATAAAATGAACATTTAATTTGATATCTGCCTTGATGTGATCATATAAAGTAATTCAGTATTCTTGATACTTTAAGTTTAGATGGCCTAACTTCAGTGGGTTCATGGTTCAAATTAGTAGATAAGCTTTAAAGCTAGGCAGCCGGAGTACTGGCTGTAAACATAGACCAATATGCTGCAGATTTTTGCTGATTCTAGTCCTACCCAGAATTACAGCTTATAGTTTAACAAAATTTCATTTCGATTTAATTACAATTGCCGAAAGACAGTGAGTTTTCACAGTGATTAATGACTAATTTTTGTCGGATCCTTATTTTCATGGGTGAACGCTAATGCTGCATGGCCTTGGATGAAAACTTGTGCAAAGTTCAAGTTGGAGCGTTGTTTGCTTGCGAAACAAACACCAGTTAAAATCACAACCAACTGTGCACTACTATTTTGCGTCCAAACTATATATGTTTTATCTGAAACTTGCTCTTCCTGATCCATTGCAGGCTCACATGCTTGTTTTGTATGTATTAATGTTGTGAAAAAACAAATAAATAAAATGAAATGAAAAGGCACATACTATACAAAGGGGGCATGGCATTGAAGCATTTTGTATGATATTAATAATAAATTATATTGAGAATAACCATTTTACATTAATTTACCGATAAGCAATCAAGCACGCGTAGTTTGCATACATACAGTTTTCCCACACTGTGCCCACCAATTTGAAAGTTGGGGGAAATCATAAATCACACTAACATACAAAAATTCACCATGCAAAGGATAAAAATTATTGAAAAAAAAAGAGTGCGAGTAAAAATATCCCCTATTGCACCCCTACATCATGCTTATGACAGTACTTAAAAGTAGACCCACTGAGCAAAAAGGTAATCTTCTTTTTATGGCTGCTCAAGCTGGACAGGCCACTGCTAGTGACATGGCTTCCCTTGCCCTAGAGTAAGGGGAGCCAAGGGGGCAGGGGTGCCCTTTTGAAAGTTGGGAGTATATGGGGGCAGGAGATGCCCTTTTGAAAATATCACCATACAAAAGTATATATTTGGAAATAAAGTGGGGATGGGACAAGTTTTCTCCAAATCCTGCCTATACTAACTGGGGACCAGAGGCACGTGTCCCCCCCACCCCCACACTTTATCAAAAAATGACAAAAGGACCCCTTTTTGAAAAAGAAAAATGTCCCTCAATTACTGTAAAAAAAGTGCCCTCACTTGAATTTCTGCCACCTTGCCCCAAGTTCTGCCACCTTGCCCCAAGTTCCTTCCAACACCCCTGGCCACTGAACTTCCTTCCAACACCCCTGGCCACTGAAGTTCCTTCCAACACCCCTGGCCATTGAAGTTCCCTCCAACACCCCTTGCCACTGAAGTTCCTTCCAACACCCCTGGCCACTGAAGTTCCTTTCAACACCCCTGGCCACTGAAGTTCCTTCCAACACCTCTGGCCACTGAAGTTCCTTCCAACACCCCTGGCCATTGAAGTTCCTCCAAACTTCTGGCCACTGAAGTTCCTTCCAACACCCCTGGCCACTGAAGTTCCTTCCAACACCCCTGGCCACTGAAGTTCCTTTCAACACCCCTGGCCACTACCCATAACCCTTCATTTTAAACTCATGTTGGTACTCATGACAAACTAGCAAAAATAATATTGAGACATTCAGTTTCATGAAAAAAAGATCAAATTGAGCTGATGCATAATATGCTTGATTTATAGGGCACTAGAAAAGGAAACAACATAATGAAATATAAGTATAAAACTGAAGTTTTTATGATAATTATGCATTCAACTATGCTTTGGTCGAGCGATGACATCACGATATGCATCTAAAAAAGACTGCAAATTGCAGCTAAATGTATAAATGAGGATTTTTTAGCAGGTTAATGGAATAGGGCCATAATCATCAAGTCAGCAAAATAATTAATGCAGCATAACAACGGAAATTACCTCACTTAATTGGCAAAAGAAAAGAGAGAAAATGGATGTATTGCTAAGGAAACTGATGGGTTTTTCTGAGAAAGAATTTCTGGCTTAGGAATGGATATGATTGTTTTATTATGCCGATAAAAAGAAGAGAATTGCATAGAATAGGAAGTAATGGAAGTTGGTTGCGTGCTTTATCGTAAATACTCAAGTGCTTAGATTGAATGGTGTAATCAAAAGCTTCCAGCTCCCAACAGTAATATTGCCGCGATGGAATAATGTTTTTGTTTTGTGTTTTTGGTTAATTCATTTAGGAAACAATTTGATAGATTATATTTCAGGAAAGTAATCTTGGTATTTGAACATGTAACTAAATTTTAACTAAAATGTTTTATTATCTATTGAAGATCATCATAGTCAGAAAGAATGAACAAAATGAATTAAACATTGATTATTTTTAAGGCATTTTGAAATCTCAGACACCAATTTGCATATTTTATGCAAATTTTGTGATGTATGACAGGGCGACCTTGCTATTTTCTTTTGTAAATCCTTTGTTTTTTTAAATGTCTATCATAATTCTTGTGGTGCAGCAAATACTGACCAAAAGTTTTTGCCCTGCCCCTAATCCAATTCTTGCAAGTTTCCCATCACTTTCAGTTACTAAGAATTAGGAATGAAATTGGAAGAATTGTCTAAAGATTTTGAGATATCTGCCTCGTCATACATCACAAATGTTGCATGAATTAAAAACTGATCAAACTTTGATCAGCCATAACTCAAAAAACTAAAAGGTTATATTTCGCAATTCAAAAATTAATCTGTTATTTGAATACACTTTCAACCAATATAGAGCTAATGTTACATGTCATAGAGTATCAATGAAATCTGAGCTAAGTTATCCATTTTGTTTTGTGTTGCTACTACTTCTATATTCATCATGATGAGAGCAGCTGAGCATAAACTTTCACAAGTACTCCACAAGCAAATAAGCATGCAACTATGATACACATGATCATCTAGTGCAGGACTGTAATTTTCATCGGGAAAGTGGGGGGACATGGCCTGAATATCCAAAAAGTGGGGATATGGCCTGAATAACCAAAAAGTGGGGGTATGGCCTGAATATCCAAAAAGTGGGGGTATGGCCTCAATATCCATAAAGTGGGGGTATGGCCTCAATATCCAAAAAGTGGGGATATGGCCTCAATATCCATAAAGTGGGGGTATGGCCTCAATATCCATAAAGTGGGGGTATGGCCTCAATATCCATAAAGTGGGGGTATGACCTCAATATCCATAAAGTGGGGGTATGGCCTCAATATCCAAAAAGTGGGAGTATGGCCTTAATATCCAAAAAGTGGGGGGAAAAGAGACAAATTTTCCCTAAAATGTGCTGATTTGTTAAAATACTACAGAAAAGTGGCGAGGGGACATGTCACCCTGGGAATTATGGCCCTGACCTAGTGTGAGATTAATGATTTTCCCAAAAAGAAAAGGCCTGTTTTTTGGCAAAGCACTCATATATGTGGCAATTTGCTACATAACAAATATTTATACTTGTATTTCTTAATAAAACAGCATACAATTCTGAGTTATGTCTTTACATTTTGAAAATGGCTTCTTTAATCTTTTAATAGATTGATCAGCTAGCGCAATTTGACTTTAAATGCCAACCTCCATAAACTGTGTGAGTGTGTGTGTGTGTGTGTGTGTTTGTATAGCAGAGGGATGGTGGGGGAGGGGGAGTGGGGTCCAAATATCTTTAACATCATTTCTGGAAGAGCAGGGGTCAGTAGCCTATACTAATGGAATGCAGGGCATTTCTTGACCCCTTGTGTTGGAGAACATGAGGGAGATTAACCCTGTTTTACCCATAATTCAAATGTCTCTAAGTCACATTTAAAGTAAGTTAAATCCATTCATATTTACTGGATGGAGTACTGAAACATGATGTACTGATATTGATGGGATCTCAACGCCAAAGTAGGTCATAACAATGAAGGTTATGATAATGTTATTGGTGGGCATGGAACAGTTTAGGGGAATGCTAGTGGTGAGGGGAATGCTAGTGGTGAAGGGAATGCTAGTGGTGAGGGGAATGCTAGTGGTAAAGGGAATGCTAGTGGTGAGGGGAATGCTAGTGATGAGGGGAATGCTAGTGGTGAGGGGAATGCTAGTGGTGAGGGGAATGCTAGTGGTGAGAAGCTTCTGGACTTCTACTGTAAGAATAATGTGGTAATAACTGGTACAATTTTCCTACATATACACAAGCAAACCTGGACTTTATCTGGAGGGAGGACACTGAATCAAATTGACCATGTGATGATAACAAAACAGCACAGGACATCTGTACTGGACCCCAGAGCCATGAGAGGTGCTGACATCACTAGTGACCATCATTTGGTGCGTACAAAGTTCAGACTGAAGCTAAAGAGAAAACAGAAGGCAAAAGTAAATAGGATGAAGTATGATACCATCAAGCTACAACAGCCAGCAATTAGAGCCCAGTTTTCTGTCAAGTAGTAGATATGATGTCCTACAAGATTATAATGATGAGACAGGTGATGATGTAGTAGAGAGTAAGTGGCAAAACATCGAGAAAGCATACAATGAGACAGTGAAAGAGGTTTTAGGATACAAGAAGAGGGGCCAAAAACCATGAATCAGTAAAGAATCCTGGAAGTTAGTTGAGGAGAGAAAAAGGTTGAAGAGTAATATTGAACAGGCCAAGTCAGATAGAATTAAAGGCAACTTAAGCTAACTACTGCAAAAAAGATAAAGAAGTCAAGAGAAACATAAGGAAGGACAAAAGAAAGTGGGTAGATGACATGGCTATACTTCTCCCTAGGTGGGGGGACACTTCCATATGTGAGGTATAATATACTTGTGCCACCCGAGCAGTTGCCTTTTTTCAGAATTTTCATTGTGCAGGTATCAAAAATCTAATCTCTCATACTGCTGGTCTCAAAAAAAAATCATATTTTCATGTTGCAGGTAACAAAAATCACTTATTTTCATACTGCAGGTATCAAAAATCATCTATTTTTGTACTGCAGGTATCAAAAATCAATTATTTTCATACTGCAGGTATCAAAATCATAAACTGTCATACTGCAGTTACCAAAAAAACTCATACTGCAGTCCAATTTTGAAATTCTGGGCGGCACATACCTACCACTTTAGTATGGTAATTTTATTTTCATACTACAGGTATCAAAAATCATCTATTTTTGTACTGCAGGTATCAAAAATCAATTACTTTCATACTGCACGTATCAAAATCATAAACATTCATACTGCAGTTACAAAAAAATCATACTGCAGTCCAATTTTGAAATTCTGGGCGGCACATACCTTCCTCCCCACCCCTTCCCGCCCGGGTGCTACTTCTGCTGAAAAGGAAGCGGGTAGTGGTAAAATGAAAAAGCTTTATGACATTACCAAAACATGCAACAAAAGAGGCAGAACAGGAAATGCAGTAAGAGACAAATCTGGAGGACTATTGGCTGATGAGAGACAGCCAAGAGAGAGATGAAGAGAGCATTTGGAAGGTGTTTAAACAGACCAATACCTAGTAACAGATGTTACTTGTGATCTCGCCTGTAAAAGAAATCAACACTATTTATATTACTAGATTCAAAATAAAGGATGCAATGAAGGAGTTAAAGATTAACAAGGCTGCCGGTAAAGATGATATTGCAAAAGAACTGATGAAAGTGGGTACCCATATTATGGAAGAATGGCTATAGGATTTATTCAGGACAATATGGGACACAGGAATAATACCAAAATCTTGGAAACGGGCTGATTGTGAAAGACCCAAAGAAAAATTTACCAACTGTAACAATTGGAGAGGTACAGCAGCGGGCGTAATGCAGGAAGGCAAGGAGAGGGGGGTGGGGTGGGGAGGGGGGCAAACCGCATCCAACTTTGTTGGAACTAGAGGGGGTACATGTAAAAAAAAGTCCATCAGGCAGCAGGAATTTCTGACATAAAAAATACTTTAAAAGTTTTACAATTTGTTATTTTAGCTAATTTCCAATCTTTTTCATTTTAAAGTTGTTACTGTATTAGTCCAGGAGAAACTTGAATTTGATGAACTATTATGCATTCTTAGACTTTAGACGAAAGAATTTAAGAACTTATGCTACTTTTAAAAAAATAGGGATATACATATATCACATACTCGACCCCGGCCCGCAGGGCCCTATAACTACTTCGCTGTTCTAAGAACAATACATACTGCACAGTAAACTAATTAACATATATATTTGAAGCCAAAAATAACAACCCCCATGAGAAAGGGTTAATAAAAGGGGAAAAAAAACCTCAGTTGATCTTTTTAACGTACTGGTTTTAATAGGGGTAATGATTAGTTCTATGCCACATATCAGTCAGAAGACAAAGTATTAGTTTTCACGTGACCAAAAAAGCACATTTTCTCTCATAGACACCTAACTAACGTTAAGACTCCTATGAGCTCAATTGTGAATTTGTGGTAATCCCCTAGTATTAATAATCTATTATTGAACTCTTGCATATGGACCTCAATTGTTTCCATTTCAAACATTACTTTATCAGATATTATCAAAAATCATTATATCTGTTGAAGAAATTATAAGTAGCATACTTACCCTTTCTCAGTAAAGACTTTCTTGGTAAAGAAATCATGCATGAGCTTTTGTTTCTTCATGATGATCCCTCGGGCAGACTGAAAAACTTTTATGTACTGAGGGAGCACTGTTTTATTTATATAATTTATAGAGATGCATTGAAGAAATGTAGTGTGATATATTAATGTATAAATGTAATAATAATTACCCCAAATTATGGTAACACACACTGCAACCGGCTAGCAGATATCATGGATAGCTGAATGTCCAAAATACTCATAACAGCATATCAATAATTAAATATTGTATGATTTTAGGTATTAATATGGGGGTGGATACTTATTTAGCTCAAAATAATAACAACGTTTTATTTTATAAGGCAGGTCAGATTATTGAGTGGGGGGAGGGGGTATCCTCAGAAAGTCATCACAATGATTAAAATTACTTTATGAGTAATGAATGTGCTGTAATAGATAAAGGGGTGGTGTCAGAATGGTGGTGTCAGTAGCCAGTGCACCACAACTGGTTATCAAAGGCCGTGGACATTGACTTGGTTGTCGATGTTATGTCTGTCCGTACGTCGTACCTGTGTTCTCGTCTGGGTCGTATTAAGCGTTTTGTGATAGCATTTGTACCATCATAACCGAATACGCAGGCGACGACCCTGTCATTGTAATTGTGTGTTCAACTCTCTCTCTCTCTGGTGGTGTCAGAATGGTTTCAAGTTAAGACGGGAGTCAAACAAGACAATGTAATGTCTGGTTTCATTTTTTCTAATGATAGTGGAGTGGACTGGGTGATGCGTAAGACAACTGAACCTAGTAGTAAGGGAATAAGATGGAGGTTATGTCAAGGTTAGAAGACCTTGAATTTGCAGATTACATCGTTCTGACCTCCTCTACCTTTCAACATATGCAAACAAAACTAACAAGGCTGAACCAATATACTGCACAAACTGGGTTAAGAATAAATAAGAATAAGACTGAACTCATGAAAGTAAATAGTAGATGCTGTGACAAAGTGCAAATTAATAATGAACATCTGAAAGAGGTACATACTTACAAGTACCTAGGAGCAACTGTAAACATATAAGGTGGTGGTGGAGAAGATTAAAATTGTTAACAGAATTCCTGAAGCAAGAACATCTTTCATGAAACTAAAGAAGATATGGAGCTCCAATACATATTCAGTCAAAACAATGATCAGATTATTTAACTCTATTGTTAAGTCCATTCTCTTTTAAGGTTGTGAGACGTGGAGGACCAGTGAGAATAGCAATAAGAAATTGAATACCTTCATGTTCAAATGCATGAGAAGAATTTTGAAGATCAGATTGCTATAAGTTGTTTCAAATGATGAATTATTGAGATTTTAAACTAAGCAAAGGAGAATTAGCAACAAAGTCAAAATGAGAAGATGGAGGTGGATTGGGCATGTATTAAGAATTGAAGAGGACAGCCACTGCATTACAACATTGACATCGAAGCCAGAAGGAGAAGGAAAGTAGGACACCCAAGAAAGACATAGAGAAGAACGGTATAGTGAAGGAAAGAGAGGAGCTAGGGTGGAATTTTTAAAATGAAGCCAAACACGTTGCCAGAGACAGGATATGTTGGAGAGAGCAGCCTGATGGTACACATGGCCCGAAGAGAACAGTGAATGATTGAGTGAAATCCATCCGAGCCTATCTCTGGTTTTCATCTCACAAACAGATGATAGCCTATGACTACCCCTGGATGGGATACTAGTCCATCACAAGTTAACTCCCCAGCATGCAATGCTGGCACTCAATGTGACTGGAGCTGAAATGCTGGCCCCGGTGCATCGCTCAAGGACACAATACAGCTGCTTAGCCGGGAATCTAATTGAGTACTTTTCGATCCAAACACCGACTCCCAACCACTAAGCCACTGTAGTCCCTACTTTTCCTTTCTAGCATGAAAGTAATTGTATATCTATTGGTCTTGCTTTTAAATCCTTGCCCTGTGAATATACTGTAAGCCTCAAATTTCTAATGAAGATCTGTTACTCATTTTTAAAACAGGCTGATCGAGTATTACCATAGAATCAGATGTGTTTAAGTTACAAACCAGTTCCAGGGTCCATTAAAACATTACACTTATATCAAATTTTACTAGTGCACAGACAATACAATACATAAAAACTTGAACGATCCATTTCCTGTGACGACGCATGAAAAGCGATAAAACAAGTCCATGTTTTTGACAGGGATGTGAGCGGCAAATGGGAAAATACCAAGAGTTTTGACAACGTAAACTGGTAAAACGGATTAGGGGTTTGAAGCTCTGTCTTGTGTATTCCATGCAGAAAGTGCTTAACGGTATATGGATGTGTAGATCAGCAGCATTGTCTAAAAAATCTTTCAACAAAATCAGCCAAATTTAAAGTGTCTTAAAATCTCAGGCATCAATATGCAAATCATTATGTAATTTTGTTCTTTGAAAGTGTGCAGCAAATTATAGGTTTTTGAATCTTTACTATTTACCCCCAACAAATTTTAGTAGGAATTAATGGACTTTCTCACCACAGTAACTGTAATTAAAAAAAGAAATTTAGGGATTTTATAAATATTTTGAGCTGTTTGTCTATTCACATGATGAATAACTCTGGCTATAAATTTTCAGTCCAATGAATCCCAATTCACCAGTGTTTATAACTGAACTCACTGATGAAAACATCCTTTTAAAGTCCAAACGATTCCTCAGCCCCACATTACACGCATGACTTGGCCCTGCAGCAGCCAAATCCATACCTGCTTCTTCACTACAAGTTCCATTGCGTGCGCTTAGATGATTGGGAGTGTAATTACTGGTGCGTGTAATCACTAAACTATCTGTGGTGGGTTTCTTAATTGCTTCTTGCATAGTTTAATAGTCATACCCGCCGAAATGGAGGTTCTTGCGGGTGAAAATTCTGAACATTTGTAGCAAGGATTGAGCTTAATAATATATTACATTTTTAGTAAAAATTGAAAACTATTCAAGCTTTGTTCAGTCATATCTAAAAAAAAGAAAATGCTTTTTTTTTATAATTTAAGAGCATACTTGCTCAGATTTGTATTACCCTATTACCCAACATAGCAATTTCTACATGTCTGCATAGAGCACCTGCAGAACCAAGTCGCCATGCAGGCAGGCACGTAGCCAGAAATTGTAAAGGGGGCAGACGAAAATAATTTTTACCGGAGTGAACTATATGTAAAGCGGAAAAATTCAGAAGCATAACTGTTACAACAATACAAAAAAAACGTCCCCCTCCCCCCAAAAAGATTGACATTTAGCAAGAAGGAAAGGGAGGGGGGTGGCTCCCATGGCTCCCCCATTGGCTACATGCCTGCATGCAGGTAAATTTGACTAAAATTCCAGAGATTTTGCTAAAGGTCCACAAATATTGCTAAACGGTACAGATTGTGAGCAATTGCTTTTGCTCACCTGTAAAATTTAGCCTGTGATTCAGTGTAAAGACCGCTATTTTGGAAAAATTATTTACAACATTATCATTCTATGGGCTTTCTCCACCCTCTCCCCCACCCTCACCAAATTTAAAAGACTGGCTACATCACCTGTGAAAATATATTATGATAAAATGTTAACCGACAAAATAACCCAAAAAGGTCAAAAAAGTTTGCTAAATGTTCCAGAAATTTTGCTGAAAGGTCAGGGAATTTGTTAAAAGGTCCAGCAATTTTGCTATGAGGTCCAGCAATTTTGCTAAGAGGTCCAGCAATTTTGCTAAGAGGTCCAACAATTTTGCTTAAAGGCTCATTAAAATGTCCAGAAATTTTGTTTAACAATCCAGATTTTGAGGCAATGCATTTTAATTTTTTTTTTTGCTCCTCAGTAAAATTTAGCTTCAGAATAGTTTAGAGATGGCTATTTTGGAAAAAATTGTATGCCATCAGCATTTTTTATTGTTCTATGACCCCCATTTTTCCCAGTCTACGATCCAAAAGGAGTGGAAAGAGGTCCAGCAATTTTGCTACGAGGTCCAAAAATTTTGCTAAAAGACTTATTCAAATGTCCAGAAATTTTGTTTAACAATCCAGATTTTAAGGCAATGCATTTTTGGTTCGCATGCCAAGCATTTACGCGAACCTGTGTAATGGCGATTATGGCCGTCCGGCCGTCCACAGATTTGTCCTGAGATTTCCTCAGAAATGTTAAAGTTTTAAAGAGTTCCTCAGAAAATGTTAAAGTTTCTTCAGAGTTCCTCAGAAACAATCAAAGTTTCTTCAGATATTCTTATGGAAGATTAGAATTTTCTTTTAAAATGTTAAAGTTTTTCAGAGATACTTATGACAGGATTAAAGACTAGTTCCTTAAAAAGTTTACAAAACATTTAATATTTTCTTAGAAGATAAGTGTAAAATTATATAATTTTCCAATATTCTTCAGAAATCCTCAAGTCTCTCTTGTAGCACTTGAGAGTTAAAATCCCTAAAATTCCTTAAAATATTTGGGCACCAACAGTTACATCAGGCATGATTTTTTAAACTCCACCTTTATTATTGTGCTCATTTGCATAAAGTTGCTACAGTATATGACCTGATCAGACTTTTTTATTTAGTATGCTTAGTCAGGGAGTGTGACAGAATGTGATTGCATATAAACATAGGGAGGGATGTCATGTGGGACATGGATGGGGGCCATTAGGGCCATATGATATAATATTTACCATGTTGTATACACCAAGGGATGTATCAGGCATAATTATTTGACTCCACCTTTTTTTCTTATTCAACAAACATTTGCATATAAGTTATATGAACTAACACTTTAATACATAGTATGCTCAATCAGGGACTGTGATAGCTAGGATGAGACTTCTTTTGGAGCCTATGGGACATCATGTGAGACATGGGGTGGGATGCCATGTGGGACATGGGGTGGGATGCCATGTGGGACATGGGGTGGGATGCCATGTGGGACATGGGGTGGGATGCTAGTGGAACAGGGTGGAATGCCATGTAGGATATGTGGTGGAATGCCATGCAGGACATAGGGTGGAATGCAATGGGATGGAATGTCATGTGGGACATGGGATAGTATGGGATGTCATGTGGGACTTGGCGGCCCACCCCATTTCAACAACTCATTTGCCTATAAGTTATTGGATGAACTGACACTTTCATACATAGTATGCTCAATCATGGACTGTGATAGCTAAGTTGAGACTTCTTATGGAACCTATGGGATGTCATGTTGGACCTGGGGTGGGATGGCATGTGGGACATGGGGTGGGGTGCCATGTGGAACAGGGTAAAATGCCATGTGGGACATGGTGGGATGCCACGAGTAACACAGATTGTGACATAGGTTGGGATGCCATGTGTGACATAAGGTAGGATGCCATAAGGTAGGATGCCATAAGGTAGGATGCCATAAGGTAGGATGCCATGTGTGACATAGGGTAGGAGGTTATGTGGGACATAGGGTAGGAGGCCATGGGGACATGAAATGTGATGCCGTGTGGGACATAAAGTAGGATGTCATTGGGACATTAGGAGGGATACCATGTGGAACATATGGTGGGATGCCATGTGGAACATCAGGTAGGAAGCCACTGATGCGGGACACAGGGAGGGATGCCATGTGGGACATAGGGAGGGATGTCATGTGGTACATATGGTTGGATTAATGTGGGACATGCATGTAGGATGGGATCCATGTGGGTCATAGGGTGGGATGCCATGTGGAACATATGGTGGAATGATATGGTGGAATGTCATGTGGGACATGGGATGGGATGCCATGTGGGACATGGGGTGGGATGCCATGGGGTGGGATGCCATATAAGACATGGGGTGGGATGCTATGTGTGACAGGGGGTGGGGTGCATGTGGTACACAGGATGCCATGTGGGACTTAGTGGGTGTCAATTTGCATGGGCATGTGAACCATGACGGTATTTACCATTCTAGTTATTGTACCCATTTGCATAAAGTTGCTACAGTATATGAACTGACCAGCCTTTTTTTTTTTTTTTGTATGCTTAGTCAGGGAGTGTGACAGGATGTGATTGCATATGGACATAGGGAGGGATGCCATGTGGGATATGGATGGGGGCCATTAGGGCCATATGATATAATATTTACCATGTTGTATACACCAAGGAATGTATCAGGCATAATTATTTGACTCCACCTTTTTTTCTTATTCAACAAGTCATTTGCATATAAGTTATATGAACTAACACTTTAATACATAGTATGCTCAATCAGGGACTGTGATAGCTAGGATGAGACTTCTTATGGAGCCTATGGGACATCATGTGTGACATGGGTTGTGATGCCATGTGTGACATAAGGTAGGATGCCATGTGTGACATAAGGTAGGATGCCATGTGTGCCATGTAGGATATATGGTGGAATGCCATGCAGGATATAGAGTGGAATGCCATGGGATGGAATGTCATGTTGGACATGGGATGGTATGGAGTGTCATGTGGGACATGGGGTCCCAGACCATTTCAACAACTCATTTGCATATAAGTTATTATATGAACTGACACTTTCATACATAGTATGCTCAATCATGGACTGTGATAGCTAGGTTGAGACTTCTTATGGAACCTATGGGATGTCATGTTGGACATGGGGTGGGATGGCATGTGTGACATGGGTTGTGATGCCATGTGTGACATAAGGTAGGATGCCATGTGTGACATAAGGTAGGATGCCATGTGTGGCATAGGGTAAGAGGCTATGTGGGACATAGGGTGGGAGGCCATGGGAACATGGAATGTGATGCCATGTGGGACATGAAGTAGGATGTCATTAGGACATTGGGAGGGATACCATGTGGAACATATGGTGGGATGCCATGTGGGACATCAGGTGGGAAGCCACTGATGCAGGACACAGAAAGGGATGCCATGTGGGACATAGGGAGGGATGTCATGTGGTACATATGGTTGGATTAATGTGGGACATACATGTAGGATGGGATCCATGTGGGTCATAGCATGGGATGCCATGTGGGACATATGGTGGAATGCCATGTGGGACATATGGTGGAATATGCCATGTGAGACACTGTATGGTGAAAAGCCATGTGGGAGATATGGTGGAATGCCCTGTGGGACATATGATGGAATGCCATGTGGGACATGGGATGTCATGTGGGACATGTGGTGGGATGCCATGTGGGAGATATGGTGGAATGCCATGTGGGACATGGGATGGGATGTCGTGTGGGACATGGGATAGGATGCCATGTGGGAAATGGGGTGGGATGCCATGTGGGACATGGGGTGGGATGCCATGTTGGTCATAGGATGGGATGCTCTGTGGGACATATGATGGAATGCCATGTGGGACATGGGATGCTATGTGGGACATGGGGTGGGATGCTATGTGGGAGATATGGTGGAATGCCATGTGGGACATGGGATGGGACGTCGTGTGTGGGACATGGGGTAGGATGCCATGTGGGACATGGGGTGGGATGCCATGTGGGACATGGGGTGGGATGCCATGTGGGACATGGGTGGGATGCCATGTGGGACATGGGGTGGGATGGCATGTGGGACATGGGGTGCCATGTGGGACATGGGGTGCCATGTGGGACATGGGGTGCCATGTGGGACATGGGGTGCCATGTGGGACATGGGGTGCCATGTGGGACATGGGGTGCCATGTGGGACATGGGGTGCCATGTGGGACATGGGATGCCATGTGGGACTTAAGTGTGAGATGCCATTTTTATACTTGGCCGGATCATATGATATGGGTGTCAATTTGCATGGGCATGCGAACCATGACGGTATTTACCGTTTAAGTTTAATTTTTTTTTGCTCTTCAGTAAAATTTAGCTTCAGAATAGTTTAAAGATGGCTATTTTGAAAAAATTGTATGCTATCAGCAATTTTGTTGTTCTATGACCCCCCTTTCCTCCAGTCCACAATCCAAAAGGCTGCTACATGACCCCTGAAGATATATTGTGGTAAAATGGTAACAGACAAAATAACTCAATTACTTTGCTTATGAAAATCATGAATTCAGGAAATATCCAGAATATTTAAATCAAAGAATGAAAAATTAAAAGTAAATACGAAGTGACACTCCCTCCAGATATATCCAGAAGGGGCCTTAATTTTGGCCCCAAACTCTCAGTAATATGAATATTCAATATTCAAATTAATTTTTGACAACCATAGGCATAGAAACCTATGTTGCAGTGACCTACATGGTGCCACCTCAACTAAGTCTATTTTTTAACAATTGAACTAATGTTGTAACATATCTTTGTGCCCCACCCCCTCCCTCCCCTCCCTACCAATGACGAACATGTTCCTACACCTATGTTGACAACAATACTTTTTAGGAAAATATAGTAAGAAAATATGTTATGGAAACATCTGTCAGTCCAAAAGAATCCTGGAATTTTGGTATAATAATAAATACACCAAAACTTGGAGCTCCGTATTTATTACACGATCCATGGAGGCCGCCATTTTAACTTGTGATAACGTTAAGTCAATGCGGATTTTTAATGAGAACACGGGGTGTATTTTTGAAAGGAAAAATCGATATCAAATGAATATTCATAAGATTTGACCACGGACTTTTTAATTTCACCATGGACTTCGCAATGAAATAACAAAAAAATTCCGTTGACAGGTTGTTGACCTAATTTTGAACAGCCCTCTCGACACATGATTCTGTGTTGGCTTAGTCATCGCTGATACCGTGTACATGCATCATACGTTACATTACAGAAATACTATCGTTCTCCTAGTAAAAATCCCATTGATATCACAAGTTGAAATGGCGGCCTCCATGGATCTTAATGAAAACCAAGCTCCAAGTTTTGGTGCTATTACACCAAAAGTCCAGGATTTTCCCGGACTGACAGATATGAACAATTGTTTTGTGATTTTTGTATTACTGTGATGAACTTTCAGCACTAGCATAGGCAAGATTTGAGGGAGCAAGATGGGTAATCTTGCTCCCCACACTTTTGTATGGTGATTTTCATATCTTAGCATGATTTTGTACCACCAATCTCACATTCACAATCTCACATTTCTTTAATAGTCCTCTATCATATACATGAAAATGATAATTCACGGGAATATTCCTTTAAATCCTAGTTTTACAAACACACACTAGAACTTTCTGGGTCTATCACTCACTTTTCTGCATGAATATTCACTTTACTTAAAATCTTTTCCATTAATGCATCTTAAAAAATAAACTCACTTGATGTGTTAATCATATATCTCATGCATCACCGATCCAGTCCTTTGTATATAATTCAAAAGCTCGGAATAAAGTGCATTTACACAATAACTTGTGACTAAATAAAAAATTAATCAATTTGATAAAGCTGTCGACAAAGTAATAGCTTTCACCAGAAACAGTTAACGGTTGTATTAGCTTGAGTAGAAATTTGAAAGTTGTAGTCTATCATGGGCTATAAATTAATTAACTATTCATCAGTCTTCCGTGACTTCTGGCACATACTTCTCTCAGGCTGTCAGGATTACACGGATAGTTTTCAACTATCCGAATTGTTACAGGCTGATAATATTATAAACACACGTTGCACATAAAGTATAAGTTGATAAGTTAAGTTCTGGAATCAAATATGCGATTCTATAAAAAGCATGAAAACTGTAAAATTATTTTCTGATAAGTTAAAAAAGACACTTATATCTAAATATGACTAACTCTAGTTTACCTTCATGTATTTTCATCTCCACTTAGTTTATGATTATATTTTACCTCTTATCTATTTTTACCCAACCACTTAATAAATTTTCCCATAGGCTTCATTATGTTACCAGTTTGGGGGTGGGGGTTCTATTTTCCTTCTATTTTCACACTTTCACTTCTCTATACATTTCCTTTATGATTAATTATTAAATTTAAGTTATGGTGGGCTTCTTGTAAAAACTCCGGCTTCTAAGCCCTTCCACCATTTTCTCATAAATTGTTATGTGTTTTCATTATAAATATTGTAATATATGCATGAAAATGGAAATTAAATCAATCAAACAAATCAATCAATCCATGACTACAATGCATCATGTAGAATACATCATATTAAAAGGAATAAACATACATGCTGAAGGATGCTGAGATATCAACAGCCTATGGATGAATTACGTTTAGTATCACTTTAATTTCATTTATATTTAAAGATTAATGTTTAGGACAAGAGTGTTTATATGCATATTTAATGCACAGGGCAAAGGACTTTGTAATGGTTATCATACATGTCTACAGACCACGAGGCCCTGGGTTCAAGCCTGGGTTGGGTCGATGTTATGTCTGTCCATATGTCGTACCTGTGTTCTCGCACGGGTTGTATTAAGCGTTTCATGATAGCATTGTTACTATCATAACTGAATAGGCAGGCGACAACCCTGTCATTGTAATTGTGTGTTCACTCGTCGTCAACTTTGTCACTAGTGGAATCGCCTACCTTTCAGGTCATTCGGGAGTGCGAGTCCTTTGGACCCTGCTAATATACATATAGGCACGATGCCAAAACATTAATCTTTTTATAAAATATTTGTGTTAGATTGTTTGAAATGCTAAAAAGAATATCAGACAAGAAAAGTTTACATATAATTTATTGCTGTATTAAAAAATTACCTGTTTTGAAAATGGAATAAACCAAATAATCATGGTCGTGCATTAGCAAGATTTAATGCACGGGTCATAACAATGCAGATACTCAATAGAAATTTATTAAGTTTTCATTACTGTTGCATGTATGAAATGCATTTAGTTATTCCAGGGAACCCAGAATAGAAGGTCATCAGTTTCAAAAATACTACTCCTTTTAAATAGCCTAGCCACTGAAGGTCCATGATAGATTTATAGATCTCTCTCAGCTTCATTTAGCTGACCCAGGGTTGTAATTCCTGGGAGGGACGGGACAAGTAACTTCCACTTTCAGGCAGAATTTTTGTAAATACTATTTTTTTGGAAGAAAAAACATTGTTCTTTCCAAATTTTGGAGAAAGATTAGCTCCTCCCCCTTAACTTTTAGAATAAGAATTAAGACCCTATAGGCCCCTTATCTTGGCTTTTATAAGCTCATCAAGTACAATTTTGATTTTAAAGGTCACTAGATATCTTTTTGTTTGATCAATAAGAGCATGAATTTCTAAAGAAAATTTCCGTCTTTATTTTTAGTACCTCTCGCAGTTAAATGAGTTCAGCCTAAGTTCCATTCCTGGGCGTGGTTCAATAGGCAGGGTTGTAATTCGGGACATGCCCTCCCCAAAATATATATATATATATATATATATATATATATATATATATATATATATATATATATATATATATATATATATATATATATATATATATATATATATATATATATATATATATATATATATATATATATATATATATATATATATATATATATATATATATATATATATATATATATATATATATATATATATATATATATATATAAAAATTGATATCAAACTTACCATCTTTCCGTCAAAGGCGTAGCCAGATTTATATTTTTGGGCGGATCTGCCAGCTGTATATGCTTTATGCATTTGGCGTGGAGTCTAGGCCCCTGAAAGCTATGGGTTTTAATGGACTAGAGGGTGCCTAAAAACACCTAATATTGTACTCGATTGCCCGATATATCAGCTGAGTAAAAGTGTTAAATCATATTAAAAATGATAACACCACTGTCAACGACTACTCATTTAAAAAGTTGATCTTTTGGAGAAACAAATTTGGGGATGACTGCCCTTATCACTCTCCCCACTCCCCCACTCCCTCTCTGCCTCCTCCTCCCTCCCCATCCTCTAAATATTAGCTTATATGTATATATATATATATATATATGTATGTATGTATGTATGTATGTATGTATGTATGTATGTATGTATGTATGTGTATGTAGGTAGGTAGGTAGGTAGGTATATATATATATATATATATATATATATATATATATATATATATATCCTCTAAATATTAGCTTATATGTATATATATATATATATATATGTATGTATGTATGTATGTATGTATGTATGTATGTATGTATGTATGTATGTATGTATGTATGTATGTATGTATGTATGTATGTATGTAGGTAGGTAGGTAGGTATGTATATATATATATATATATATATATATATATATATATATATATATATATATATATATATATATATATATATATATATATATATATATATATATATATATATATATATATATATATATATATATATATATATATATATAAATTGACATCAAACTTGCCATCTTTCTGTCCAAAGGCATAGCCAGATTTATATTATTGTATTTAATCGCCCGATATATCAGCTAAGTAAAAATGTAAAATCATATTGAAAATGATAACACCACTGTCAGCGACTTCTTATTAGAAAAGCTTGGTTCTTTTTTGGGGGTGACTGCCCTCATGCCAACTCTTTCCCCCTCCCCCCTCTTCTCCCCCCTCCTCTCACTTTCGGTAGGCGGATCAAGTGCCTATGTCCACAGGAATATCTAAAATCACAGAGCTTTTAAGCTTCATGCAGCAACATTAATGGGTCATTTCAGTCCCTTAATTTGAATAATAAGATCTAAGAACTAAAGAAATTAAACTGTTAATCTATGCTAGTAAAATTGTTTGTAATTTTCATGACTTTTAATGAATTTTAGAACAATGGTTCAGTTTTTTAAGGATGTATTTTACTTAAGAAATTGGATTAAAAAAATTGTTGCAAATAAAGAAAGAAATCATTTAGAGAGAGAAGCAGTTGATGAATGAGCATCTCTATAAGGACATATTTTACCATAATGGAAATCAGATAAAATAAATATGTGCTGGAATGAAGAAGATTTAATGTTTCATATTTTTCATATGTTCAAATGAAGCAATTATTTTCACTTGTGCATAAATCTAATTGTCTGTTTCACTGTTTTTGTTACCATCATAACTCAGATCTTCTTTTAACACTTGCCGGTACAGTATGTGAAGTGATTATGTACCTGCGAGGCAGTGACGACTGTCATCACGGAAACTTGATTCCAGTAGATGAATATTTTTCCTAAAGAACTGATAGCTTCTATATTAATCGGGATTGGGTAATTTACAAAATCACTCAGTGAATTACAAATTCAAAGTAATTCTTTGTTGATTATTATTTGTTTAATTTTGCAGTGTAAAAAAAGTCATAAGATTCATGCGGGCAGTGACCAAGGACGTTGCACAGTTTGATCAATATATTTGTTTGCGTATCATAAAAACTTATTAAGAAGTTGCAGCACATCGGAAGTGCTCTGTAGTATGTCTCAGTTTATTCAGCTGTGTGTTCACGTTATTGCTAAAGAAAAATTGTTTCAAATTAGTCAACTTTCTTTAGCCTTTAGCAGTAAAACTTGTTTTCTTCAAGATTGAATAGAGTTATTTACGACTTTCAAGAATACCCGAAGAGATGATAAAGTAGGCAGCTATGGTAATAGCAGGGGTGGATCCAGGAAAAGTATAAGGGGTTGCCCGAGGAATGGCTGCCATGTTGAATTCTTTAAATTAATGGTCACATTTTTTTATATATATTCAAAGTGTGTAACATTTTCTACAACCGTTCAAATAACATTAAATGTATATAAGATGCCTGGTGCATTATGGGTAATAGTTTAATGGTTCCCTGTTAAGAATCTAAGAGCTCTTTAAAATGAAGCTTTAAGAGAAAAATGTTATGCGTCAAGAAAGATTGTCAACAGTGATATTCTGCTCAAGTTTGTGTACGCTATATGTCCAACTGCAGTAGTTTTAAGATTCATCAAAAATTGCCTTTTTGTAACACCTGCTTCTGCATCATCTTCACCCATCCTTTTAATCCCCTTCCTTCTCATAATCCCCTTTCTCCTCATAATCCCCTTTCTCCTCATAATCCCCCTTCTCCTCATAATCCCCTTTCTCCTCATAATCCCCTTTCTCCTCATAATCCCCTTTCTCCTCATAATCCCCTTTCTCCTCATAATCCCCCCTTTCTCCTCATAATCCCTTTCTCCTCATAATCCCCTTTCTCCTCATAATCCCCTTTCTCCTCATAATCCCCTTTCTCCTCATAATCCCCTTTCTCCTCATAATCCCCTTTCTCCTCATAATCCCCTTTCTCCTCATAATCCCCTTTCTCCTCATAATCCTCTTTCTAATCATAATCCTTTTCTAATCATAATCCCCATCCCTTTCGCTTTCCTCTCCTTCTAATTATACCCTCTACTGAAGATGTAAAATAATAGAGGTTATTAGTGGCGGATTATAGCTTTAGGTGCCAGGGGGCAAACAGTCAGTGTAGGAAAAGGACGGTAACCAGAGGAGTGGGAACTGTGGGGAAAGGGGGACAATTTCACCTGGAAGGATTTTATTTTCTCATTAATATACAATTGCAAAAATGAAGTAAAATTATTCATTTAAATTTTAGGTAAAACATAATGCAAATTTTGGTTAAAATATTGAATAAAATGTCCCAAATATTGAATAGAATTTCCCGAAAATCAAATGAAATTAAGTGAAAGTGAATGAATATTTTCCCAAAAATGTTCAAAAATGAAATAAGATTGCCTGATGTATTTCCCGAAAATTGCTTGAAAAATTTCCTGAAAATGGCAAATTCATAACCAAATTATTTGGGCGATATTTAACCATATAAATTCTTTATTATAGTTTATTTCCTGAATACGTATATTGGTATATTTACATTTCATTTATGGAATTTTTCCAGAAGTTCCCCCCTCTTCCCCCCCTCACTAAATATGCCACTGGAGTTAATACACTTGATTTAAAATGATGTTTTTCTGGGATATTTCAAATGGAGTTATAATGGACTTAAAATAGGAAAACAAAACAACTCCCAAGATGTGACTCCCAAGATTATAAGATTTGTTGGAATCCACAAAATAAAGGACTACTTGGTGATCTTTTAAGTGAGGAGATCTTTTGACTTAAGAAGGAACTTTTGGATCTAAGTATGCCTTCTAAAGTCATCTCGCATCAAGTGTAGCAAAAAAGTTCACCATTTATGACAGCAGCCTGAGAGCTAGAATCTTCGTTTTCAATACTCTTCACATCGCTAACTCATATGACCTATAGACAAACTCCAAAAGAATGACAATATTTCATTCTAGCTCGTCTTCCCAGGTGAACATAAATTTATTATGGTTTACAGGTCATCATAAAACTGGCATGCAAGTAATCATGAAACTGGCATATATACCATCCTGGAGAAGTGGCACTCAAGTCTCGTTTGAATTATTGGAGCAGAATCTCCAATTTAAAGGAGATTGAAATGCAATTTCATACTTACGATGTAAAAAATTCCAACCCCTGGATATGATTAGCCAATTCCTGGAAAGCGAGGTGCTTGATATGCAAGGGATTACTGCTTGTTATTCTATTAATCTGTTTGAATTTTATTATTTTTGTAGTTTCTTGTGTTTTAAATGAATACTCACATGGTTTTGTGTAAAATTTTAATTGAAATTAGAGCATACTTTTAGAGCCAATTTGGTACAAAAATCAGGTTGATATCATATTTCGTTCAGGAGATATGGATTTTTAAAGATTTCCCGATTGCATTTTAAAGTTTTTGTACAGTATGATAAATTCGTGTTTGATGATGCCATAGAGGCAATATTCTATTGCAAATGTTTATGTATTTCTTTGAATGTTAATTGGTTGTTTCTGTATGATTAGAAACAATTTCCAAAAGTTATTAAAGTAGGGTATATTTGGCAACAGTATATAAGTACCTTCTTTCATCAATTTGTTTTTGGTTCGCATGCGAAGCATAATGCGAACCTATGTAATGGCGTTTACATCCGTCTGGCTGTCCGTCCGGCCGTCCACAAGTTTTCTCCTGAGATTTTCTCAGAAATGTTAAAGTTTTTTGAGAATTCCTTACAAAATGTTAAAGTTTTTCAGAAACACTTAAGACAGGATTGAAGACTAGTTTCCTTAAAAAGTCTACAAAACATTTGATATTTTCTTAGAAAATAACTGTAAATTGATATAATTTTCCAATATTCTTCAGAAATCCCCAAGTGTCTCTCTTGTAGCACTTGAGATTTAAAATCCGTAAAATTCTTCAAAATATTTGGGCATTAACACTTGTATCAGGCATGATTATTAAACTCCACCTTTATAGGTTCGCATGCAAAGCATTATGCGAACCTATGTAATGGCGATTACGTCCGTCCGTCCACAGATTTGTCCTGAGATTTCCTCAAAAATGTTAAAGTTTCTTCAGAGTTCCTCATAAAAAGTTAAAGTTTCTTCAGATATCCTTATGGAAGGTTAGAATTTCCTTATAAAATGTTAAACGTTTTTCAGAGATACTTAAGACAGGATTAAAGACTAGTTTCCTTAAAAAGTCTACAAAACATTTGACATTTTCTTAGAAGATAACTGTAAACTAATATAATTTCCCAATATTCTTCAGAGATCCTCAAGTGTCTCTCTTGTAGCACTTGAGATTTAAAATCCTTAAAATTCTTTAAAATTTTTGGGCACCAACAGTTGTATCAGGCATGATTATTAAACTCCATCTTTATTATTGTGTTCATTTGCATAAAGTTTTTACAGTAAACCAGACCTGACCAGACTTTTTTATTTAGTATGCTTAGTCAGGGAGTGTTGCAGGATGTGACTGCATATGGACATATGGAGGGACATGGCGGCCCACCCCATTTCAACAATGCATTTGCATATAAGTTATTATATGAACTGACACTTTCGTACATAGTATGCTCAATCATGGACTGTGATAGCTAGGATGAGACTTCTTGTGGAACCTATGGGATGTCGTGTGGGACATGGGCTGGAATGGCATGTGGGACATATGGTGGAATGCCATGTGAGACACTGTATGTTGAAATGCCATGTGGGAGATATGGTGAAATGCCATGTGGGATAAGGCATGGGATGTCATGTGGGACATGAGGTGGGATATCATTTGGGACATGGGATGTGATCCATGTGGGACATAGGGTGGAATGCCATCTGGGTCATACAATGGGATGCCCTGTGGGACATGATGGAATGCCACGTGGGACAAAGGGATGGGATGGGATGTCATGTGAGACATGGGGTGGGATGCCATGTGGGAGATATGCTGGAATGCCATGTGGGACATGGGATGGGATGTCATGTGGGACATGGGGTGGGATGCCATGTGGGACATGGGATGCCATGTGGGACTCTTAGTGTGAGATGCCATTCTGATAATTGGCCGGGTCGATTTGCATAGGCAAGTAAACCATGACGGTATTTACTGTTCTAGTTTTAGACGGTTTTAGTAATAAAAATGGATGATAGATTTTAATGAAAT
Source organism: Chiridota heheva (assembly GCA_020152595.1). Classification (NCBI taxonomy): domain Eukaryota; kingdom Metazoa; phylum Echinodermata; class Holothuroidea; order Apodida; family Chiridotidae; genus Chiridota; species Chiridota heheva. Next base: position 1,047,225 of record JAIGNY010000269.1, read on the forward strand.
GTATAAAGTTTGTGGGAGAATGTGTTGCTGTGATGTCATACTGAGCCTTTTCCTATTCGTGTGTTGAAATTTTTTGTGAACCTTAGAATTTGAATATCTCTTGGTAGGAATAACATATCAACATGATTTTTATACTAAATTGTTTCTTATGAAAGGTTACAAAAAACATGGAAATATTCCTTTAATTGGATTTCACATGGAAGAATCAACAACTTTTTATATTTTACAGAAGCATGCGTATTGAAACACATGACTTGTTCTTCTCCTTAAAAATTTGTTCCAGCAAATCATAACCACAAACTTACTGCAGCAAATAGTGAGACCACTTTATCCTTATTAAAATAACCGCACATTAAGGACTTCATCCATTGCAAATAAGATACTCAGCACCAACTTCTACAACAACTAATGTTTTCAGAATAAAGAAAATAAAGAGGAAAAATCTGACCCGACCTGGTTATTTATCAGGTCGGGTCTGACTGTTTGAAACTGTAAGGAGCAGAACAACTAATGAAACTCAATAAGCTCACTCTGGCAAAGCAATGAACCGAGACTATTTCTGTTAAGCTATTTTAAATAATATGTCACATGGGCAAACTTCATGAGGGACCATAACAGACCAATCATATACTGGGGGAATCTTCTTAATCAATCAAACACTGGGGGCTTCTTGGTTGTCTAGATAATTCATGTAGGGTATGGGTACTAAGCGAATGAAAAAATGCTTTAAAACACTTATCATCAGATCATATGTATCTTATACATGAAGTTAAATGCAGGCACATTGTTGCTTGCAACTTTTCCCCCAGTAACTGCAGCTGACTGGTTGGCTAACAAAGTTAGATCTATACAGAGAATACTCTCAGGATTAAAGGAGTGCAAAAAGCAATTTCAGACTTGTGATGTAATTCCATTTAACCCCTGGATAAGATGAACCAAATCCTGTTAAATGTGGTGCTCCATTGGCAAGGGATTAACTGCTTGTTATTCTGTAAATTGGTTTGAATTTTATATTTTATTGCAGTTTGCATGCGTATTTAAACATATACTCAAAAAGCTCACTCTGACAAGGCTATATTGAAGTGTATGAGTAGGGGGTTTGGACAGTTTAATATTACCAGGGCCATAATTTTTTTTTCTCACAAAATTAAGAGGGGGAGGGGATATGGGGCCATACTTTTCCTCCACAAAGTAGGGGAACTTGGTTTTCAAAACCTGTAATATGCACACTTTTGGTGAGCATGCCAAGCATAATGCGAACCTATGTAATGGTGATTTCGTCCGTCCAGCCGTCCACAGTTTTGCCTGAGATTTCCTCAGAAATGTTACAAACTTTCTAGAGTTCCTCAGCAAAAATTAAAGTTTCTTCAGATATCCTTATGGAACGCTGGAATTTCCTTACTAAATGTTTTAAAAGACAGGTTGAAGATTAGATTCCTTAAAAAGTCTTCAAAATATTTTTATATTTCTTTCGAAGATAACTGTAAGATGATATAATTTTCCAAAATTCTTCAGAGATCATCAAGTGTCTCTCATAACACTGGAAGTTTAAAACCCTTAAACTTCTTTGAAATATTTGTGCACCAATGGCTGTGTCAGGCATGATTATTTATTGTTGTGTGTATTTGCATAAAGTTGCTACAGTGTATGAAGTGATGAGATTTTTTTACTTATTATGCTCAGTCAGGGAGTGTGACAGGATGTGACTGCATATGGACATAGGGAGGGATGCCATGTGGGACATGGATGGGGACCTGCAGTACATAGAATGAAATATGTACCATGTGGTATGCATCAAGGGCTATATCAGGCATGATTATATGGCTCAGCTTTCTTTTTCTTATTCAACAAGTCATTTGCATATAAGTTATAATAACTGACCGACTTTCATACATAGTGTGCTTAATCAAGGACTGTGATAGCTAGAAAGAGACTTCTTGTGGATCCTATGAGATGTCATATGGGACATGGGGTGGGATGCCATGTGGGACATGGTAGGATGCCATGTGGGAAGGGGGGGGATGCCATGCAGGATGGTATGATGCCATATGGGATATGGTAGGATGCCATGTGGAAGAGGTTGGATGCCATGTAGGATTTATATATATATATATATATATATATATATATATATATATATATATATATATATATAAATATATATATGTATATATATAAATATATAAATATATATATATATATATATATATATATATATATATATATATATATATATAGATATAGATATATATATATATATATATGTATATATAGATATATAGATATATATATGATATATTATATATATATTTATATATATAAATATATAAATATATATGTTATTGATATATATATATATTATATATATATATATATATATACATGTTTATATATATATATATGTATACATTTATAATATATATATATAATATATATTATATATTTAGATATATATATATATGTAAATATACATATAAATATTAGTATATATTGTATATATATATATTATATATATAAATATATATATATATATTTATATATATACATATATAAATATATATGTTTGAATATTTAATTATATGTATATATATATATATATATATATATATATATATATATATATATATATGTATATATATATATAAATATATATTTAAATATTATGTATATATATATATATATATTTATATATATATATATATATATATATATATATATATATATATATATATATATATATATATATATATATATATATATATATATATGTATATATATATATATATATATATATATATATATATATATATATATATATATATATATATATATATATATATATATATATATATATATATATATATATATATATATATATATATATATATATATATATATATATATATATATATATATAGTGGAATGCCATGCAGGACATAGGGTGGAATGCCATGGGATGGGATGTCATGTGTGACATGGGATGTCATGTGGGACATGGGATGTGACATGGGATGTCATGTGACATGGGATGTGTCATGGGATGTTGGATGCCATGTGGGACATGGTAGGATATATATACAGGGTTGATATATATAGGATATATATATATATATATATATATATATATATATATATATATATAAATATATATATATATATATATATATATATATATATATATATATAGATATATATATATAGATATATATATATATATATATATATATATATATATATATATATAGATATATATAGATGTATATAAATATATATATATATATAGATATATAGATATATATATGTGTATATATTTATATATATATATATATAGATATATAGATATATATATATATATATATATATATATATATATATATATATATATATATATATATATATATATATATATATATATATATATATATATATATATATATATATATATATATATATATAGATATATATATATATATATATATATATACATATAGATATATAGGTATATATATATATATATGTATATATATAGATATATATATAGATATATATGTATATATAT
>JAIGNY010000259.1:0-92903 GCA_020152595.1 Chiridota heheva
AGAAAATCCAGAGAATCATGACTTAGGGAAATACAAATTTAATTTCTTAATCCTTAGAAAAAAGTCTAGCTATGCTAGGTACTGTAATAATTTTCCCTTAGAAGTGGTGCACTCACTATTCAAATTGCAGCAAATTTTGAGGTAACAAGTGGGCAAAACACTGAATAGCAAAATTGCCGATAAGTCAGATATCAAATTATAAAGAAACCCTTCAAAAACCTTCCACAATGATGACATAAAATTTGATTTTCTAAGACAGAAAATTTGTAACAATGATAACATACAAAAAAAAGTTAAAAAATACAAACTTTTGATGAACAAAAAGAATTTTTTGAAGAGAAAATATAAAACTTGTTTTCAAAATTTTAGAGGGTCCAGCATTCCACCTTCTCAGCGACTACGCACCAATTTGCATGATCCAGATAACTTTTAATAACATGCATGGTATGCACGTTTTCCTCAATAAGATCTTTAAGTTCGCCATCTTTAAACACGTGATAATAACGTAAGTGCTTGCTGGAATCAGGAATGCCAGGGCCCTCATGTTCCATCGTAAGCCTCTCTGCCGATTTGTGTAAAGACGTCGGAGACTTTGCATCTTTCTTCGAAGTTAATCCATTTGTGCCGTTTGTGTACTTGTGAAATGTGCTGGTAATAATTGACAAGGGTGAAGACTTATCTTGCTCGTAATCTAATGGGTATGTTGTGATACTATCATCAGACGAAGATAAAGAATCTACAGAAGAATCTCTCGCGCTCCTCGGACTGACCAAAGGAGATCTGTTTCTATGTCTTGCCCTGATCGAGAAAAGTTCCCCCTTTGCCGTTAAGGAATTCAGACCCACAAAAGCCTCCTTCTTAGAAAACTGCGATAATTTGGACTCTTTATGGTGGCCGTCAAGAATATCTTCGCTGTGCACTCGAGCTTTCGCTAACGACACATCCGTATCTCTGGAGTCTGAAAGACTAGTCGTTTCTGGCAGAGAAAGACTTTTTTCAAGGTGAGATAATGACTTCATGATGGAAACTAAAGGATTTCTTTCAAAGATCCCGTCAAACGACCTCCCAGATTCCACCTTTTTCTTCTCTGTGTCTATGATCCTTTCCTTGAATTCATTCTCTGGTGAATTGAATACGTCGGGCATATTTGAAGTGGACTCAAATGAACCAGTTGGGGTGCGATTCCCAACCTCAGTTCCCCACATTTTGTTCATTTGTTTGACTCTTTTCCTTCTGTCAGCGTGAGAATCAACTTGAGACAAACTCTCATCTAAAGCTACGACCTCGGACTTCCTATTGAACTCCATATTTTTTGCGTTATATTTGCTTTCCTCCGCATTGCGAAGAATCCCGCCATTTGCCTCCAGTTTTTTCTTGCTTCTTTCCTTGTCCTTCAGATTTGGCTCAAATCTTCCAAACTTCTCACTTCCATCATTTAGCAGTCCGTTTCCCCTTTCAAGACGTGTAGCACGCACCTTGCATTTTGCAAATAGGTCCCCCTCCGCAGTTTCGTATGTCTTCTCACTGATCTCCGCCTTCTTCTTGTCATAACTAATGTTTATGTAGGATTCATCAAAGCTAGAACTGAGTCTTTCGTTCTTCACACTCGGTGAAAAAAGCATTTTACCATCTTTGGCCTGATTGGTCGGAGATATGCAGCCTTGAGGGACAGAGTCAAGAGACGCGGAATGCGTCCCGTAAAGATCTAACCTGGAATGTATACTTCTGACATACTTGACTGGCATGACATTTCGTCGCAAATCTTCAGAAGACTGAGGGCGCTGGAAGGAACTGTCCGAAAGACTCTTCTGTTTGCGAATGGATAAAGAGCTCTCCTTACAAGGAGTGTTTTTGACTTTTGATTGACACCAAACAGGATACTTAAAGGTATTTGGTTTTGCAGGATACGGCGAATTCAAAGGGCTGGACTCGTCAGAGGATAATCGGTCATTCTCCGATGATGACCGTGGACGGGAATTCTGGATGGGTGCTAATTGGACATTTGTGAAGGACTGTGACCTTTGGTATTCTGGCAAGCCAAAGTTTCGAGGTTTAGCTGTAATAGAAATGAAATGAATAAAAAAGTTTGTCCATAGCGAAAGATGTAAATACTGTACAATAATGGAATACTATTATAAATATTTGTTAGATATGGAAATGTAAAAGCAACTATAGCAAACAGTATTCTAGGATTATCAGCATTCGTTTCAAACTTCATGATAAACACACAGGTGTGCCTAACTTTTGATCTTAAATTGAAGATTGTGGTGCAATAATTTGGTTTAATATGAATAAAAAATTTTTTATGATGCATAATTTTTCTATTTCAGTTAATTACATTTATGGCTTTGAAAAAAAAATTGGGGTTAGGGTACCTTTTTTAGGCCTCAGTTGACCCCTTGGACTCAAACAGCAGGGGTGTGTCAAGCTTTTCATTTTGAGGATGGCTTAAGCCCCTGACATTGGTTAATTGAGATTGGAGAGTAGGAAGTTGGAGCAGCCCCCCCCCCTTCCCCCTCCCCACCCGCCCTCCCCAAAAGTGAAGGTGATTTTCCGGAAATTTAAGATTCCCCAAATAATCAAGAGGATTTCCCAAATAATCAAGAGGATTTCTCAAATAATTAAGAGGATTTCCCCAAAAGTTAAGATTTCCCAAAAATTAAAGAATTCCAGAAAATTCAAAAATTTTCAATTAGGAGTAATATTATATGGAAACTTAATTGATCAATTGATGCAATTTATTCACTTATATTACCAGGATAAGTTTTGAGTTCTTTCCCCCTGAGAGGCAACCTTCCTACACTAATTGCCAAGAAAATGCTGGCAATTGACAATGAAAATGACAACAGTTTTTTTTCAGCTTTGTTCATCAACATCAAGAAAATTAACAAAATAATTTAGGCATACATAACAAAATGAATAAGCATAACTGGAAAAGGATGAAAAAAAAGAACTATAATACTTAATAATCAATTCCTCCAAATCAATTCACATACAAAAACTCAAATCAATATTAGAATGGCTGCAATGAAAAGTAAAGAAAAGGGAGAGAGAGAAAAAATAAAAAATAAAAATAAAAATAATATAAAAAATGAAATAATAATAACAAAACAACAACAACAATAAAATAATAATAATAATAATACTAATACTAATAATAAATATGATGATTATAATAATAATGATAATAATATAATAATAATAATAAAATAATAATAACAATAATAAAATAATAATGACAATAGTAATGATAATAATGATAATAATAATATGAAAAATAAAAAATAATAATAATGATAATAATAATAATAATATTAAAAAAATGATAACAATAATAATAATAATAATAATAATAATAATAATAATAATAATAATAATAATAACAATAAAAAATAAAAAAATAACAATAATAATGAGCAGACCTAATTGAGATTTGTATTGCTTTGAAAATGATTTACCAGGGTGGGGGAGGAATGGCCCTCATATTATTAAAACTTTCACCCCCTATCTGAAGGTTTTTGGTCCTTTGTTGTAGATGTTGGTCCAAAATTGAAGATTTTTAGTAAAAAACCTGAAAATGTTTGGGTCAAAATGAAAGATGTTTTGGTCCAAAATGGAGGATTTTTGGTGCAAACTGGAAATGTTTTGGTCCTAAAAGTAATGATATTTCGGTCGAAGCAATTAAAAAATGCCAACATCTGTTTGCTATGGATTATTGATATTTCAGTTAAGTATATTAATGGCTTTGACAATTTATCTACTTATTTATTATACTACTACTACTACTACTACTACTACTACTACTACTACTACTACTACTACTACTACTACTACTACTACTATTATCATTATTATTATTATTATTATTATTATTATTATTATTATTATTATTATTATTATTATTATTATTATTATTATTATTATTATTATTATTATTATTATTATTATTATTATTATTATTATTATTATTGAAGGGGGCTACAGCATTTTTAGGGGGATAAGTCCCCACTATCCCCCTCTTTGACACGCCACTGGTATACAGCTATTTTTTTCTAATCCATTTAATGTGCAAATGGTTATGAATGTATAGAATTTTGAGCAATCACTTTTTTACCCCAATTTATTACTTGCACCCATTTCCATGTGTACAAAGTAAAGAATCATTTAAAAGTGCATAAAAATCATTTAAAGTCATGATGTCTCATCTCCAAACATCCATATTTAAATATCAAATTAAAGTTTGCCCTTCAATTTGTAATTATAAACTTTAACCATGAAGAACACTGTTTGGCATGTGTACCTTTCACCCCCAGCAGGGTGGAATGGTTGCCAAGGGAAATATTTTGACCTTTTAGCATAATTTCTGGACCTTTTAACTGTTTAAACATTGCCATCTTACTTTTTAGGGGTCATACGACCCTGTTGACTGCCCCCTGGCTATTACATCCATGCCCTCAGTCACCCAGTTTTGTAAAAGCTTATTTCATTAAATGTTAACGGTATTTTGTAAATCCTTACAACAATTTTAGCTTGCTGCATGCTTGCCATGAGCTAACAATTTTTAGCTTCTGCAAGCATGGTACAAGCTTGTGCAAGCATGCTGTACATTTGCAGCAAGCATGCTGCAAGCCAGTATTTGGATCAAATACTAGCTTGCTAGCATAAAATATGTTTAAGCTTGCCACAAACTTGCCCAAAGTTTTTGCTAGATTGCAAAAAGTCCTAGCGAACCCCCTTTTGTTGGGAAAGTGCCCTTTTGAAATCTAAAAAATAATAAGCACCAGAAATTTCAATGTTTGTTGCCTTTTTATGCGAAAAACGAATCCCCTTTCAAATTCCTAGCTATGGGCCTGCTGAAGTATGGCTTCAAATTTGGTCAATTCATTTTGTGATGTATGACAGAGAGGAAAGCTCAAAATCTTTAATGTGGGCTTCTGTCCTAAATTTCTGCCACTGAAAACCATCTGTATATCCTCCTGAATTTGATTGGGGTATGATGGAGATTCAATTAAAGGATTAGTTCAGGGGTCAAGCAAGTTCATCTTATATAAAAAAAAAGAGAACTTCAAAAGATACAAAATAGTGAAGAAAGTGTTTAAAAATCTTATTCCGTTAAAGAGATAATCAAGTTTAAATCTGATCTATGTGACTGGTGTAGTAACGTCTACTATGGAAAGATGGCGTCTTCATCCTCGCATTCTTAACAATTGTTAATGTATTTTAAAGAAAGTTTAATTATTTTTGTCACTAAATTATTCTTGCTCCAACTTTCTTTAGGTGGTATGTTAAAAATACCCTTACTAGATTCAGATACTACTTTGTGACACATCCCGTGAATTGAAGCCACAAAATTGCAGCACAAAATACGATAGAATACATAAAGACTTTGAGGAATCTGACACTATGACATCACAACTGCGGAATTGCCCCCAGGTTACCCAGGTTCGGTCTGATTTCAGTCGTAAATTCTACACAAATGATACCAAGCTTTAAACTTAAATATCTCCTAAACTTTGCTTGACCCCTGAACAAATCCTTTGACATATTGGTCATGGGTCAACTGCTCCAATTCAAAAAACAAAGGTGAATGATTGAAAAACATTCAACTAACATAAGAAAATTCATCGCTTTTTTCTGTGATGATGCAAATTTGAAAAAAATTAGGCACAATTATTTTAACGAGACATTCAAATTAAAAAACTGCTGTGAAATCGTCACTTTTTAACTGTTTTTATTAAATAGATTTTTCTTCTTTTGAAGTTTATAGTCTATTTCCTTCAAATAAGCTCCAGTTGTTACAAATTAATCTTAAAAGGAAATCAATATTCTAAATCACCATGAAATTTTTTCCATGACCCTGAACCAGGATTCTGCCATTTTCTGCTTTCTGAGTCAATATCTATCTGCATTTACTGATTTTCCAAATTATGCATGTATAATTTTCCAATTTTGTTGATCGTAATTGTGAAAAGCAGAAAAAATGATCATCAGCAATATTGCATAGGCGGCAGAAGATATTTAAGATTGGGAGGAGAGGGGGGGAGCAAGCTTCTAAGTCATAGTCCCTCAAGATATTTCATATGCCCATAATATAACCCTAAATCACAAGTGTTTCTTCTCTTATTATTATCATTATTGTGGGAGGGAGGGGGTGGGGGGGGGAACAAATATCAGGGCATGGCCTCTGCACCCTCGCTTCTAACGCTAATGCTACGTACCTTTAATTTTTTGTAGCATGATTCAAATTAGTGCTTTACACAATTACCTCACTTTATAGCCTATTTTTGTGTCCTCAGATTCTCAAAACCACCATCATGGTTCGGGATGGGTTGTAATTATTTCATAAATTAATCCTCTATAGATGATTGGAAATTGCACTTTTGCCCCTTAAGCTAATATAACCCCAAATCAGAAAATTTCTTCTCTTATTATTGGGGAAGGGGGAGGGTGAGCCCCCAGAAAAATTGTTGGCAGGTCCCCCTCGTTCTGCCGCCTATGTATTGGGGTGTTTTTACTTTTTAAATTATTATCATAAAGACCAAAACTTGTCCAACTTAAAAGGAGCAATTTCTATCATCAAAATTGCAGATTTTCCTTATTTGAAATTTCAACTTTGCATTCTCTCTCTATGACATTGGACTGAAAATGGAAATGAACAGCAAAAATAACCAAATTGTACCTTCTTCAGGCCCGTGGCCATAAATGGCCATAAAGGGGAAAGAAACTTTTGAAATTCTAGGTGCGCATTATTCTTTTAGATTTCAAAAGGGTACTTTCTCAACAAAAGGGGGTTAGTTCGCTTGGACAAAAATCCCCCTGGCTATATGGGCCTGACACTGGCAGTTGCCAGGAATTTGAATGGGGATTCGTTTTCATATAAAAGGGCAACAAACTGTGAAATTCCAGGTGCTTATTATTCTTTTAGATTTAAAAGGGCACTTTCTCAACAAAGGGGGTTGGTTTGCTCGGATGAGCCCCCTGGCTACAGCCTGCTCTTTAACTCCTTTTTTTTTCTATTGCTTGTTTGAGAACAATTCTAAAAGGGATTTTCCCTGTTAAAAACAAAATCTCACACAACAAGCATAGGCATAAAACTGGCTGTGAAATATAAAAGTAATAAAGATGTGCTGATAAAATCATGGCCTTCATTTCACTTTAATGCCGATCTTAAAAAAATACAGTCTGAAGTATTAAGCAGTTGACCAAGGGCGGGTTTTCGTAAAACCTCCTGAAAATATTCTTTTGTTTTGCTTTTTTGAACTTCCCAATCAAAAAAATTGGGAAAAGGTACTTCATTATTTCAAAAATGAGAAGATTAAAGGTCATGATTTTGAAATATTTACATCTTTCCCCCCAAGAAAAAGTCTAAGTATGCCACTGTTCCAGTCAGGGGTATAGGGGCATGACCTCTAGGGGGAACTTTCCAAGTCATATACACTTGTCACCCAGTTTGTAAATAGAATTAGTGAGCCCAAAACAATGAAGTAAAAAGAGCACTTCACTTTGAAAGGGGCACTTTTGTAATAATTTTTGAAAAAGAGTGTGCACATTCTACCATACAGTCTTGCACCTTGGACAATATTTAAGGGGCGCTTTCAAAAAAGGCACTTTTATCATTTTTCGGAAGTGCCAGGGGCACATGCCCCTCTTTCCCCAGTTTCTGTACCTATGCTTCCTGAAAAATAGTATTGAGGATCAGGACATCATTGTATACAGTACTTGACCCCCTTTCCGTCATATCTCTCAGAAGCATGTCTACTTCTTCCCTTCCTATCCTCAACCTCTCACCTCCATCTGCCTCTCCCTTCATTGATGGAGGGGGATCTGTACTGTTTGGAAGGGGCTTATAGTCCCTCAAAATCCCCCTCCCCTAAGACCCACCACTGCTATCTCTCAGTTGGTTTACAAACCAAGTACTTAAAACAAAATTACTTACTTTTGGTTTTGGCATTTTTATGTTTGTTGTGCTTTTGGGGTGGATGCCAGGGCACTAGGACATCTTGTGCATCGAACTGTAGGAAAAGAAAGAAAAACCCATAAAAAAACATAATCTCATCACATACATGGAACATTTATAACACTCTTCACAATTAAAACTATTACTCCACTCAATTCCCGGGGCCAAGCAGCTACGTGAAGAAGGTGGATGAATAATTAGCCAAATTTAGACAAAAACAATAGATGCGTTTGGGGGGAAAAAGGCAGCCAATTAGGGCCCAAATATCGCAGACTATTTATTGTTATTATGGAAGAGGACTAAATGATGCAAGAACCTTAGTATGGTTACACCCAGCCTTTTTATGCATGGTTGGGGCCTTTGGAATATTTGATCTTAAAGTTAATTATATACTTGATTTTGAAGTTATGATGATCTAAATTATGGATCTCACAGCAACTACCTTCACCCACCCCAACCTACCTTTTACCCACCCCAAACCTACTTTTCATCCACCCCAAACCTACCTTTCACCCAACCCAACCCTACCTTTCACCCAACCTCCCTTTCACCCATCCCAACCTACCTTTCACCCACCCCAAACCTACCTTTCACCCGCCCCAAACCTACCTTTCACCCGCCCCAAACCACCTTTCACTCCCGCCCCAAACCTGCCTTCCACCCACCCCAACCCTACCTTTCACCCAACCTACCTTTCACCCACCCCAAACCCTACCTTTCACCCACCCCAAACCTACTTTCTACCCACCCCAAACCTACCTTTCACCCACCCCAACCCTACCTTACACTTAATCCAAACCCACCTTTCACCCGCCCCAAACCTACCTTTCATCCACCCCAACCCTACCTTTCATCCACCCCAACCCTACCTTTCATCCACCCCAACCCTACCTTTCACCCACCCCAACCCTACCTTTCACCCATCTCAACCCTACCTTTCACCCACCTCAACCATACCTTTCACCCACCCCACATGGGAACCTTGCGCGCATTTGCTTATCATTCCTACACCCCATCCTACACACATACCAGTTCATCGTAGGAAAACTGCAATAATTAACAATAATTCCATGAGTGAAGAACAAACATTCCGCGCATCTGTCGTGTATGCCCAGCAAACAAAAAAATGCCAAATGAGACTTTCATTACCTGGTTACCAGCAGTTCACTTCACTTAACAACCGCTGTCTGTATGTAGGTTTGTATGTTTATGTGCAACTAGGAAATATCTTCGCTTAATTGCATTACAATACAATACAATACAATTTATTACAGTGTTTTAGACCATCTGGCCTTTGTCACAAACATAAACAATAAATTAAATGGTACATGATTGAGGTTCTTACAACAATTAATAATCAAAGAGAAAGAAACAAATCTTGCTTCCATTGCGTGTAAAATAAAGTGTGATACTTGCCAAAATATGTAGTTAGAACTAGCTGATAATAAAATATTACATTTTAATCTAGTTGCGGGTTGAAAGAAATATTTTGGAATAAATTTACAGTGGATTTCAGAAAGGAATGGACAAATATTCACCTCCAACTTCTTTTAAATTGCAAACCTGACAAAACCTGTTCATAAGTTATATTACAATAACGGCCTTCATTGACTTCAATTTCAAGGCAAGGTCATCTGATTTTGGAAACCAACTTTTAAAGTTAAAGCCAACATTAGATAATAGGTATGGCTCTGCATACCTTTCGATTTTAAATTGTACATTACAACACAAAGAACTTCTAGAATTAATATCACTCAACCACTTCTATGTCACAAACTCGCTGCTAAAAATTTTCATTAAAATATGGTGTAGTGATCCCTTCTCTCTGCCCTTTCCAACCCAGTTTCATACAAAATATTTTTAACACACAGTCCCCATGATAGCAGTCCTTTGTTTTCCAGCACTCCTTTGTTTTCCAGCACTCCTTTGTTTACCAATACTCTTTGTTCTACATAACAATAAGTCACATACCTGTCTTTATCAAGAATAAGAAGTCTTAACCAATACGTTATTTGCCTTAGTATTGTTTGACTTTTAAAGGAAAAGCGACCCAGCTCTCCTAGAGCCAGATTATTTGTGGCATTTGGTGGTAAACCTAAAACATATTTATGAAACGAATTGTAAACTCTTATTGTACTTTCATGGGGACCCTTACAGAAATTTTAGCTTGCAGCATGCTTGCAACAAGCTAACATTTTTAGCTTGCGCAAGTGTGCTGTAAGCTTGCACAAGCATGCTGCAAGCTAGTATTTGGAACAGCTTGCGCAAGCTAACATTAGCTTGCACAAACTAGCATAAAATATTTGTTAGCTTGTACAAGCTTGCAGAAAGTTTTGCTAGCTTGCAGAAAGTTTTGCTAGCTTGCAGATAGTTTTTGCTAGCTTGCACAAGCTAATTTGTTCCAAATACTAGCTTGCAGCATGCTTGCGCAAGCTTGCAGTATGCTTGCACATGCTAAAAATTGTAGCTTCTCGCAAGCATGCTGCAAGCTTGCTGCAAGCTAATTTTTCTGTAAGGGGAGTGATACCCCATAACTCAGAACTGTGTGTTAAAATAGGCATTAACTTATGATCAAAAGTTTGGAGGATATTACTTTCAGGTAAATCAATAGTTCTAGATAAAATTTTCTTAAAATTGAAGAAAGCAACCTTAGACTTTGAACTCTGTTGAACTTGGGATTTTGACCATATTCCTTTTGGTGTGAAATTTAATCCTAAGTAATTATAGTTATTAACAGTCTCAATAATCTTGCCTTTGAAATTAAAATTCTCACTTCTTGCAATGTGTCCACCCTTCCTAAAAACCATTACTTTTGTTTTATATGAGTTTACAGTCAAATCATTCTCTTCACAATAATCTTGGAAAACAATTCAGTAAACTTTGTAAGGAATAAACATTTTCTGAAAAGATAACAAGGTCATCTGCATAAAGAAGACAACATATATTATTGTTATTTATAAGAATTCTGCGGGTGTTTGTGGGCTTCAATCGCTCTTCAAAATCATTCATATAAAGTAAAAATAAGTACGGGGATAGATTACAACCTTGTCTCAGACCTCTCGCACAATCAAATTTTGGGGAAAGACCGTCCTTTGTCTTCACACATGACTCAGTATTACTATACATTGATATAAGTATCTCGTAGAATTTATCCCTCATTCCCATATTATAAAGTTTCTTGAATAAAATACTGCAATTGATGTCATCAAATGCGGCTTTAAAATCAACAAAAGTGGCATAAGGTTTACCGCGTGGTTTACTCAATGCTTTAGAAATGACAGTGTGAAGCTCAAAGGAATTATTAATCGTAGAGAATTCTGCCTGCATGGGCAAGAGAAAAGATTACAAGAGAAAGGATTACAGAAAGACTAATGTGTATACATAGCTGCATATTTTCCATTAAAGTAATAATTGAAGTAGCCAAATATTTAAAAACTTAACCCCACCCCTCACAAAGAAACCCTCATTATAACTTCCCACTTGAAGGACCAATGCCCATTTTTTTTTATCTGGCTGTTTCTAAATATAGTTGGGACCGTTAGGATATGTTTGATCTTAAAATGACTGATTGTCCCTGTTTTTAAGAGAATGATGATCTAAAGTTTAGATCTTAGACCTATCTGCTAACCCCATTCTTCTCTTCGCTCATCCCTCACAAAGAAAACCTAATCAGTACCCTAACATTTAAGTGACCAATGCCTCAATTTCTTTTATAATGAGTTTTCTCAGTGATTTGGCCAATTGGTTAAACACATTAAAGGCCAGATATCGTGTTAACGTGGATCCCATGGAGATCAGACATACAATGGCGATCCAATGTTTCTGAATGGTTGAAATCAAAAGGGTAGGAAGATTTCAAAAGTTTCATGGCTTTGGAGGGGCACTAAGTTTCACAGCTTTGGAGGGGCACTAAGTTTCACGCTTTGGAGGGGCACTGGAGGGGCACTAAGTTTCACATCAATGAATTTCAATTAGAAGTGGCGCTTATCGTTCCTATAGACTATAGGAATCCATCCTAATTCTCTAACATTCAAATAATGAAACCATTTTGTAATTTCTGCATCATAATCAGTAAGCCATGGGTATTTTTTATTACGTTTAAAAGAAAAATTTCTAAAGGGGCACTTTTTATTTTCAAGAGGGGAACTTTTACTTCTTGCAAAAAAAGCACTTTTGCCTTCTTTTTTTTTTAAAGTGGGGTGTGTTGTGTGTGTGTGTGTGGGGGAGGGGGGGGTCCTACCCCTGTTGGAAATGTTTACACAATCACCGACCATGCACTAACAAGTCGTGGAAGTGTCGTTACAAGTATAATCAGATTTATTGGTGAAGATTAAGCAATTTCCTTGAGAGGAGATTGCCTCTTTAACAATATATAATTACCATGAACCAAGGGAAAAAACAACATTCCTTGCGCATCTGTCATATGTGTTTTGCTAACTGACAGCAAACAAAGAAATGTTAAAAAGACTTTCATTACCTGGTTGCCAGCAGTTTATCAAACAACGTATGTCAGGTTTATAGGTTTATGTGCAAAAAAATGTCTTTGCATTAAAGACTCAAGTCAATATAGCTGCTTCTTCTATTGCAATAATGATTGTAGTAATTAATACTTGAAAATTTACCCCTACAAATGATTATATACCCTCTCCTACAAATGATTATATACCCTCTCCTACAAATGATTATATACCCTCCCCTACAAAAGATTATATACCCTCCCTACAAATGATTATATACCCTCCCCTACAAATGATTATATACCCTCCCCTACAAATGATTATATACCCTCCCCTACAAATGATTATATACCCTCCCCTAGAAATGATTATATACCCTCTCCTAGAAATGATTATATACCCTCCCCTACAAATGATTATATACCCTTCCCTACAAATGATTATATACCCTCTCCTACAAATGATTATACACCCTCTCCTACAAATGATTATATACCCTCCCCAACAAATGTTTAAATACCCTCCCTACAAATGTTTATATACCCTCTCCTACAAATGATTATATACCCTCCCCTACAAATGATTATACACCCTCTCCTACAAATGATTATATACCGTCCCCTACAAATGATTATACACCCTCTCCTACAAATGTTTAAATACCCTCCCCTACAAATGTTTATATACCCTCTCCTACAAATGATTATATACCCTCCCCTACAAATGATATACCCTCCCCTACAAATGATTATACACCCTCCCCTACAAATAATTATACACCCTCTCCTACAAATGATTATATACCCTCCCCTACAAATGATTATATACCCTCCCCTACAAATGATTATATACCCTCCCCTACAAATGATTATATACCCTCCCCTACAAATGATTATATACCCTCCCCTACAAATGATTATATACCCTCCCCTACAAATAATTATATACCCTCTCCTACAAATGATTAAATACCCTCCCCTACAAATGATTATATACCCTCCCCTACAAATGATTATATACCCTCCCCTACAAATAATTATATACCCTCCCTACAAATGATTATATACCCTCTCCTACAAATGATTAAATACCCTCCCTACAAATGATTATATACCCTCCCCTACAAATGATTATATACCCTCCCCTACAAATGATTATATACCCTCTCCTACAAATGATTATATACCCTCCCAACAAATGTTTAAATACCCTCCCTACAAATGATTATATACCCTCCCCTACAAATGATTATACACCCTCCCCTACAAATGATTATACACCCTCTCCTACAAATGATTATATACCCTCCCCTACAAATGATTATATACCCTCCCCTACAAATGATTATATACCCTCCCTACAAATGATTATATACCCTCCCCTACAAATGATTATATACCCTCCCCTACAAATGATTATATACCCTCCCCTACAAATAATTATATACCCTCTCCTACAAATGATTATATACCCTCCCCTACAAATGATTATATACCCTCCCCTACAAATGATTATATACCCTCCCCTACAAATGATTATATACCCTTCCCTACAAATGATTATATACCCTCTCCTACAAATGATTATACACCCTCTCCTACAAATGATTATATACCCTCTCATACAAATGATTATACACCCTCTCCTATAAATGATTATATACCTACCCCTACAAATGATTATATACCCTCTCCTACAAATGATTATATACCCTCCCCTACAAATGATTATATACACTCTCATACAAATGATTATATACCCTCCCCTACAAATGATTATATACCCTCCCCTACAAATGATTATATACCCTTCCCTACAAATTATTATATACCCTCTCCTACAAATAATTATATACCCTCCCCTACAAATGATTATATACACTTTCATACAAATGATTATATACCCTCCCCTACAAATGATTATATATCCTCCCCTACAAATGATTATATACCCTCTCCTACAAATGATTAAATACCCTCCCCTACAAATGATTATATACCCTCTCCTACAAATGATTATATACCCTCCCCTACAAATAATTTTGTACCCCCCCTACAAATGATTATATACCCTCCCCTACAAATGTTTAAATACCCTCCCCTACAAATGATTATATACCCTCCCCTACAAATGATTATATACCCTCCCCTACAAATGATTATATACCCTCTCCTACAAATGATTATATACCCTTCCCTACAAGTGATTATATACCCTTCCCTACAAATGATTATATACCCTCCCCTACAAATGATTATATACCCTCCCCTACAAATGATTATATACCCTCCCCTACAAATGATTATATACCCTCCCCTACAAATGATTATATACCCTCCCCTACAAATAATTCCATACCCTCCCCTACAAATAATTTCATACCCTCCCCTACAAATGATTATATACCCTCCCCTACAAATGATGATATACACTCCCCTACAAATAATTTTGCACCCTCTTCTACAAATGATTATATATACTCACACTTAAGCAACCAATTATAACCCCAATATTTATAAATAGAGTTTTTCTCAGATATTGGATGTGATTTTGCCAAATTAAACATATTAACAACAATTTCGGTGAAGGTAAAAAGAAAACATTCCTCGCCCATCTGTCGCATAGGTTTTGTTAACTGACAGCAAACAAACAAAATGACAAAGATGGACTTTCATTACCTGGTTACCAGCAATTCATCAAGCAGCCACTGTCAGCAGGTTTGAAAATTTATGTGCAACTAGGAAATTTCTTTGCTTAACTAACTGCATTGCTGAAAGTCTAAATAATAAGAGTAATTTTCCAATGGAAGCACTATATATTAAATTGAATTGGAGATGTATGGCGCCAACGTTTTATATGATTTGGTATAATATTTGATAAAAAAAATTAATAATCCCCCATAACTGTCGTTTTGCTTATTATTATTACTGATGGTATATAATCAATTATAAAAGCTTCTCCAACAATTTTTCAATAATCAACACATTATTCAGTCAGTCAAAGTTGTAAAATTCCTCCACAAATAGTAAAAATGACTGGTGTAGAAAGTTTACCATAGATGATTTTCAAAGCACATATTTTAATGAAAGTCATACAACTTTTAATGTGATTAATTGTTATTATTTTCAAAATAACTTAAAATGATAAATTATAGTTTCTTTACAAGCAGTGGTGCAAGTAGGGCCTTTGGGGATTGATTGCATTATATTGGAGCCATGGTCCCCCTTACCTATGGATTGCTGATCGCGGTCGGTAGTCAGGACCCTTAGTTTTTCTATCATAACCAAGGTGGTGTGGTGGGAGAAGGTGTGTGTGTGTGTGTGTGAGGGGAGGTTAAGTGAATAAAAAATATAAAAAAACTACTGGGGAAAATTTCCTTTCATCTCTTCCTTAGGACAGGCCAGTTCTGTGATCCTACACTTCACCCACACTTTGTAAAGCAGATTATTCCATGTTTTGAAATACAAAAGTAAAGCCCAACGTATCAAGTTCAATGAACTCCACTTTCAAATTTCTGTTTATAAGTGTCAGGCATATATGCAGGATTTGGGAGGGGGAAGGGGAAGTAAAGGAGGCACTTTCCCCCCTTTTTTCAGAATTTGTATCTTTTGTATGGTAATTTTTTTGTTGCATTTTATCATGACTTTGTGGTAATGCCCCCTCCACTTTTGACTTCCCCCACTTTCGATGAGCATTAGTATATTTAGCATTTTACTGACATTCAATTACAAGCTAAAACAGATTCACATACTTTTCTTTGTTTTTGCTCCAGTGCCCACACATAGATCATTAGTAGTCCCCCTGGACGACATATTCTTGCAATCTCCTTCAACGCCTGCGCTCTTCTTTCCACAGTTGCGAAGTGATGGATGACAGCGATGGAGATGACGGCATCAAAGTAGTTATCACGATACGGTAGATTCAGATTATCACAGGCCATGACCTCGTGACCCCGTGAACTGGCGATCTCAACCAACTGGTGGCAGCAGTCGGAACCCACCACGTAGACATTTTCACTAATTCCTAGGTACTTTCCATTTCCACATCCTTTGAGAAAAAAGAGAAGAAATAGTTTTTGTTATCCTTCAATGTTTGACAAACACATACATTTAATACATTGATCATATAGAAGCTTTCAAGTCTCCACTTTTTGAAAGCTTTTAAACCCTGACAATAGCTATGTCCTCTTAGGGGGCACTTCCCAAATCATATGTGCCCCATCCCAATCTGTAGATAGAATCAGTGAGCCTAAAACAATAAATTAAGGGGCACTTCACTTTTAGAAAAGGGCCCTTTTCTAATGGGGACACATTCCTCCCACACATGGGACTGACAAAAGTTGCCAGTTTCCTACTATTGGAACATTAATTATTTTCAAAAGGGGAACTTTTGTTATTTTTCGGAGAAGTGGGGGCATGTGCCCAAGCCCCCAGTTCCTATATCTATGCTTATTGTGCTCTCAGCATGTGCCACAGCCCCCGGTTCCTACACCTATGCTTATCGTGCTATCAGCATGTGCCCCAGTTCCTCGCCTATGCTTATTGTGCTATCAGCATGTGCCCCAGCCCCTGGTTCTTACACCTATGCTTATTGTGCTTTCAGCATGTGCCCCAGTCCCCGGTTCTTACACCTATGCTTATCGTGCTATCAGCATGTGCCCCAGCCCCCAGTTCCTACACCTATGCTTATTATGCTATCAGCATGTGCCCAAGCCCCCGGTTCTTACACCTATGCTTATTGTGCTTTCAGCATGTGCCCCAGTCTCCGGTTCTTACACCTATGCTTATTGTGCTATCAGCATGTGCCCCAGTTCCCCCGGTTCCTACACCTATGCTTATTGTGCTATCAGCTTGTGCCCCAGCCCCCGGTTCCTACACCTATGCTTATTGTGCTATCAGCATGTGCCCCAGTTCCCGGTTCCTACACCTATGCTTATTGTGCTATCAGCATGTGCCCCAGTCCCCCGGTTCCTACACATATGCTTATTGTACTATCAGGCTTGATAGAAACATAATTATTCATTTATAAACTTATAGGCTATTACGGGGAGAGCTCTCTCTGTCGAAAAGTCAGGTCTAATTCTTGTGTTTTTGTGAAAAATTAGTATTCGCAAGAAGTAATTATGATTATAACATTTATATGAAGTATTTGCATTGTCATAACCTGTGCAATAAATCCCCGTAATGCACGACCTTGAGTAATTGGTTTAGTCCATTTTTACAACAGGTGAATTTCTTAACAAAGCAAAAAAATATATGTAAACTTTTCTCATTTTTTATTTTTTTCTGTTATTTTTTATGCATTTGAAACAATACTTGTCTCTAATGTACAAGATATAGGAAATTCAGATCCTATGTTTTTATTGGTAGAAACACAATGGTATGGTGTGCACTTACATTGATAGGCCAATCAGTATCATTTTGGAATAAATTGTACGCCACCACATGGCTTTTAATGCTCGGGCCAAAATCCTTTACCCCATGCATTAAATGCGCATATCCGTCTCAACATTAATCTTTAATTAATTTGAACATTTGTAGCAAAGGTTTTCATACAAGCCTAAAATTACATGCACAAAAAGTGTGCTTGAATATTCTCAAGACTCAGGAAAATACGCCTTCATTTTCCAGCTACTTTAATCTATCGCTTTTGCTCCCTTGGTGACTTGGAAGAAGGGGCTATAAAAGGTGGTGGTGTAGAACATTGTTATAGGAAAGGGGGAAACAGAAAAATTGCACCACATAGGGAAAAAGTCAAATATAATTAGTCAATAATGTAATCCTTATAAACTTAACCTAGGCTAAACCCGTCGAATGATTTTTTTACGGGTGGCCCATTAGGGGCATATATTGTTGTTTTTTTCACTTTGAAATTTCAAATTAATAACGTTATATTCTATTTGTTACAGTGTATATTCTGTTTAGATTTGTTCTTTTATTCTTTTTTTCTTTTTCCAGATTTTTTTATTCTTTTTTTCTTTTTCCAGATTTTGGAAGTAGTACCTTTATAAGCTTTCAAGTTTGCTGATTAAAGTTTGTCTGCATAAGCCTTTCTAGGCATCTATCACCCCCTTCTCTTCCCCACCCCTGAAGTTTCATACCATTAATACCTCAAATTTTGGTGTTTCTTAACAATAATACAAAAAAACAAAAAAAACCTTTTTGTGTCTGCAGACAATTACAAGCTACCCCTTCAAGCAATATATATCCGTGAATAATTACAGGAGATGTCTTGCAATGTAAGATAAGGAAACAGTTTATTTATATCAATGACAGGGTTGGTTTATGCTGATTTACTAACTTTAACTTCCACATTATACACAAACCAAGGTACCTCAGATTCTTAAGAATGCATTAAGTGTTCTCCTTTTGTAGAATATAAATTCTTTTCAAGATAAGCTCAAAGATAAGCATTTCTTGTCTGGGTTTTTAATTAGACCTGGGATTCTCTGGGCGGGAATAAAAGAACTGATTGAAGATGTACGTAATACAAAATCAAAAACAACATGGACAGAATATTGATGATGAGTAAACAACTAAGGGGGTTTAGATGAACAAATCAATGTATTGTAGGCTATTTATGAACACAAAAGTTTCAAATTCTGCCTGCTTTAATACAACCCTAGTTTATACCTTTATTAGTCTAGATAAACAGAGACATAGATAGATGCCCATTATTATCATTATTATTATTATTATTATTATTATTATTATTATCATTATTATTAGTATTATTATCATTATTATGATGATTATTGTTGTTGTTGTTATTATTATTATTATTATTATTTTGTTGTTGTTATTATGATTATGATTATTGTTGTTATAATTATTATCATGATGATGATGGTGGTGGTGGTGATGATGTATTATTATTATTATTATTATTGTTGTTGTTCTTGTTATCATTATTATGGTCGTGGTTGTGGTTGTTGTTATTATTATGATGATGATGATGGTGGTGGTGGTGGTGATTTATTACTATTATTATTATTACTATTATTATTATCATCATTATTATTATTATTATGATTATGATTATGATTATTATGATTATGATTATTATCATTATTATTATTATTATTATTATTATTATCATTATCATTATCATTATTATTATTATTATTATTATTATTATTATTATCACTATTATTATTATTATTATCATTTATTATTTATGACTTATTAATTTAGTTTTTTTTTTTTTGGGGAAGGGGGATTTGAAAATTACCTGAAAATGTAATGTTATATAAAAGACATTAGCTAGTGTATATTAATTTGGCCTAAATGTTGTTAGTAAGTCTGCCCACAAATATACTATTTGGGAGCTTGGGGAGTGGGGGAGGAGGACTGCCCATGCAGATAAAAATTAGCTCTCAATATAACATGCACGGAGGAGTGCATTACCATTACACCCCTCAAAGTTGTCAAGAGAAATTTCAAGATCGACCATTTTGTTTAGGGGGAGGGGGAATTGCCTTTACAGATAAAACATCACCTCTATATATAACAGGCAGTGCCATTACACCCCTTAAAGTTGGCAAAAAAAGAAAAGACTGACCATTTAGAATGTTTAGGAGCAAAATAAAAAATAAATACAAAATGTCTGCTATTGACAGCTGGTTGTTGTTTAAAATAGTTTTAAATGCCTCTCAGTCCATACACAGGGGAGTAGCTAGCTAGGGAAGAGGGAGATTTCCCCATGTGTCCCCTAGGCATGCTAGACCTATTAAACAGATCTATTGCTCCACACCAAAGTTTTGCACAGAGATTCAGATAATCCTGAAAACAATGAAAAACAATCTTGTTCTCGTGTTTCCCCCACATGCTCTGCATGCACCCCTCCTGCTATCTCTTTTTATTTCCTGTTTTGCCCTGAAATTTTGGTCAACATTGAAGAGGGAGTGGGGAAATTTCTTTTATCTAGTTTTAGTGAGGATTAATGACTGACGGGTTGAGTTACAAAAATCCCAAAATTATAGTTTTGATTTCAAAAAGCAAAATGTTGACAGAAAACCTTTCATCTTAGGGCAGGGTTGAAAGATATACCTACTTCTTGCAATAAGTGATTGTACTGGACTCATTTTTGGAAAAGTTTTTAGCTGCTTGAGAAAAACCCTAAAATTACACTGGGATAAAGAAAACATTCATAATAAAGGACAGGAATCCCACCAAGCAGCAAAACAAAGAAGAAAAAAAAAGAAGATTTGAAACGTCTTTTGCAAATTTCTCAGAAAATAAATGATTGAGAATGCCCAGATTTCATTATTAGCAGCTTCGACCAGCTGCGGCTTCCCTCAAATTGCTGTGATTTTCGGTCATGTTATGAAATAGCAATAATGGTTATGCAATGCAAAAAGAACTAAACTAACGGAGAGTTTTACATAACAGGTGAGGGCAACGACATGTGCGGAAATTAGCGCACTGAAAGTAACACCTAAGGATGGTTGTCACATTTGGGATGGTTATTAGTAATTAAATTTTCAAAATTAAAAGGAATCAAGTTCTGCAAGACAATCCAGTTTTGACGTCAATTTATTTTCTGTTGAATTAAAAATAGCGTTCATTCAACCTTGAAATTTTTATGATGATACTTCAGGATCATGTTTGGTTAGCGGCAATTTTCTACTTTTATCTTAGAAGAATAGTGCCAGAGAGGGTTTAACTAAAGATTAAGAAAAGATTGGTGAAAAGGAAGTCATGAGAGGGATAGTGTGTCCCTTACAGAAAAGTCTAGCTTGCTGCATGCTTGCGACAAGCTAACATTTTTAACACAGGGAGGGGGAAATAGGGGAGGGAGGTCCGGACCCCAACTATTTCAGGATATTTTCAAAAATTGGGATAATCTTTGTTTTTTTATATCATTTTTGCTTTTAAAAAACAAAATTGCTCTTAGAAGTGGGCTAAATTTAAACACTTCCATCTTAGGATGGGTCTGGGACCTTCTTAGCCCCCTCACATTTTTAATGCTGGCTACGCCACTGCTTGCTACAAGCTAGTATTAATGGAAGCTTGCTAGCGTGTGCAAATGTGCGCAAGCCAGCAAAAAGTTTGTCAGCTTGCGCAAGCTAGCAAAAAATATTTTTAGCTTGTGCAAGCTTGCAGAAAGTTTTTGCAAGCTTGCACAAGCTAGCAAGCTTTTTGTTTGCTGCAAGTCAATATTGTTTACTTGCTGCAAGCTTACCTCAAGCTAAGCTAAAAATGTTAGCAAGCTGAAAATGTTAGCATGTCGCAAGCGTGCTGCAAGCATGCAATCATGCTGAGAAAAACGTATTGCACTCATGCTGCAAACATGCTGCAAGCGTGCTGCAAGCGTGCTGCAAGCGTGCTGCAAGCGTGCTGCAAGCGCTGCTGCAAGCGTGCTTCAAGCTATAGTTTTTCATTAATGGGTAAAATAGGTAGAAGAAAATGGTGAATTGTGGTATAAATTTAGGTACTAGTGATTTCGATGGTGGCACAGGATATATCAAGATATAAACTGCAAATAGTTATAAACTAGTCAATTTTTGACGAGATAATTCAAGTTTCTAAATGTTTTTAATGTTTTAAAACCATTTTAGAATTATGTTGCTTCTGGATACTTATAGAAATTTAATCTCTTTGCAAAATCATGGAACAATTTTTCTTTTTTTCCATGACAAATTTACAACAGCTCCTGACAGTGACATTAAGCCGATCAATTATCAATGTCCATAAGCCGCTCAACATGCTGCAGATTATCACATAATTCAACGTGAATAAGACATGAAAAGCCATCATCTTTTAAATTCAATATTACATTTGGTATTGATAAAGTGCTGAGAAGTAACGTCTCTCAGTTACGAAATAAGCCACACCCACCATAGCAACACGGTTACTAGGTGAGGACAAACAAACCTCAAATCCGCAATCATGTATTACCAATGCATTGACATTTAGATGTTCGCGAGGCCTGCCGCATGCTTTGGTCCATTTATATCACTTCTCTGGATCTGTAGAGTTTTTAGCAAAAGGGATAAACAAAATTCAGTTTGCTAACTGTTCTGGGTAAAAGCAATCAGATTTACAGTGGGCCCATAATCACAATTTTTGTTCACCATTTTGCCGTCACTCAGTCTGTGTGTGCAGAAATTTGTTTCGTACAGTAAAATTCATTGACTACATGAGCGTGCGCTGTTATCAAGTTGTACTGTACCAGTACTGCGTAGGATGTTTGCCTCACTTAGTTATGCAGATTTTGTTGCTAGGAAAATTCATGTGGTGATTGGTTGAAAAAGCTGACAATCATCTAACTCAGACAGTGTTAATTAATCCACACATGACTCTCTCTTTCATAATAGGTTAAAACTGCTGTTATCAGCATGTTGGGAGGTAAAATAAAATAATACTTGTAAGTAGCATCTTATCAATATTTAGGTTACATTGATGGATCTTTCCACTGACAATCATTATACATTTATGTAAAGACTTATTCATACTCAAAAATAAGATATGCTTTCTTTATCAAATAGATATATAGCAGATCATGTTCTCTATTGCGCATGCAGCTTTCCACCCGCCAGTCTTTTCTTGCACTTTGTACCTTTGGGATGTCGTTTGTAGGGTCAGCTAAACAAATTAATCATACCTGTAACTCCCCCCAAGCCCATAGCCAGCATGGGGCACAGGGGCTATGCCCCATTGTGAAAATATGTTCCCCCATGGGTGCAGCTGGAGGAGGGGGTCTACAGGTTGTACGACCCCCCCAAAGTATAATGCTAATGGTAAAATGGTAAAAAGGTCCAGAAAATATGCTA
Source organism: Chiridota heheva (assembly GCA_020152595.1). NCBI lineage: Eukaryota > Metazoa > Echinodermata > Holothuroidea > Apodida > Chiridotidae > Chiridota > Chiridota heheva. The sequence goes on from JAIGNY010000259.1 coordinate 23,189, forward strand.
AAAGGTCAAAATATTTCCCTCGGCAACACCCCCACCAATTCGAAATACTGGCTATACCCCTGCCCCCTTGTGAAAAATCAAACGAAAAAATATAGCACAAGGGTATATGGAGAATCTGCCCAAGTGCCCTCTCGTTAAGTGATTGTCCCTTCTTGTGAAAAGCCCAGGCTACGTGTCTGCCCCTCCCCACCCCCAACTCCTCCAATGGATTTTACTAGCCATTTGTATACAAATCTCTCAGAGCTTTGAATATGGGGTAAATCCCTGTTGGAACAAGATGTGAACATGTTTTTTCACCAATTTGTTTTTTAAATGTCCTCTTATCATATAACATGGACGTGCTCGTTCATGTGAATATTCATTGACGTGCTCGTTGATGTGAATATTCACAGATATGCTCGTTCATGTAAATATTCATGGACATGTTTGTCCATGTGAATATTCATGGACATGTTTGTCCATGTAAATTATTATGGGCATGCTCTTTCACGTGAATATTTATTGACATCCTCGATCATGTGAATATTCATTGGCAAGCTCGTTGATGTGAATATTCATTGACGTGCTCGTTCATGTGAATATTCCTTTTAAGTATAAGGCCATGGATGGGTAGATCATATTCCTCTAAACATTACACGATGATGATAATACAATGATATGTAATAGAACAAAAAAAATATTAATTGCACTACAGTACTTATCTTGAAAATATCTCAAACTTTGCATTTGTTTCAAGATTTCATACGAGAAGCAGTCATGTGCTAATTCTCCCTGCTTGATAATATCAGAAGAAGCCTTATCCCAGGGTTTATAATACAAAACTCTTTAAAATGGCTTTTTGACATAACCCGTTGCTACACAATACAGATCAAATCAATCACACAAAATGAAGAGCTGACATCTAAAGTAGCCTGACAAAATAATCTAATCACTTGATGGTTAATAATTCAAGGGTCAATACAAATCTTAGATTTAATTCAATAATTGTGAATTGATATTTGAAAGATAACTTGGCTTCTTCAAATATAAATGGATCAAATCTATTGGCAGGCTATTTCTCTACTTTTTGATAGATGAGAGGATGGAGAAGGAAAATTCATATTTAAAAAAATCTTATTTCACTTGAATGAAAAAGCTGCAGGGCTGACGAGAAAAGTGATATATCTCCCAACCAGTGGCATAACTAAAGGGGGCAGGAGAGTCAGCCGCCCACCCTTATTGGGCCCAGTCCGGGCCCTATAAAGGGGGCTTGTAAGAAAAATATACCATTAAACTATACTTATATACCATAGGAGCACGCAGGGCCCCACTCGCCCCGACCCATAGGACCCTAGCTATGCCACTGTGCCCAATATACAGGAAGGTTATATGAAGCCTAAACCTATAACCCTAACCTGTTAGTGTTAAGGTAAGACTAGTTCTGCTCCAAAACTGTCAAAACCTCCCTGTTTGTGGGGCAATATACAATTTTTCATTTTATGAGAATGGAAATGTGGAGGGGTCTCAGGGTGACCCTCCCACATTCTTAAAGAAAAGGGTTCTAGAGAAGAGACGGTTTCAAATATGGGACCAACTAATAACTAAGTAGTTCTTAGAATAATCCTTCAATGCCTTAGACTCTGGGTGCCCAGTGGGATATATCATAGATCACTATGCAAACCACTCAATAAGAAGGCTTATATAGGATGAATGGGGTGGGGTAGGGGAGGAGGGGGTTGGGGTAGGGGTAGGGGAGGAGGGGGTTGGGGTAGGGGAGGAGGGGGTTGACATTATTATGTTCAGGACCTGTGCTGGCTCTTGACACTTCTGAAAACCTTAGCCACAGAAAGTGAAATACACAATGAAGAACCTTTCTGTCAAATTTGCATCATCAATGTTGAGCCTATATTGGCTGCACCTAAGTTGGGGTAGGAGTTGTCCCCTGTGAGAATCTACAATAATAAGTCAAACTAATTAATGTTAAATGTGAATAAATTGCAATATAATTTGAAAAGCCAAAAAACCAATACAATAGATAGGTATCATTTCATGAGATATGACATTATTGGTGATGGTGGTGTCAGGATGTTTCAATGGATGGTGGAGGGGGAGGGGGAAGTATTGCCTCTCTAACAGGGGTGCTCAAATAAATAAAAACAATTGTTACTTACATACCAAATTTTCCTATCACTTCCCAACAGATTAAAATAATTCCCCACTAGAAGAGAGCTAATAGCTGTGTATCCCCATGTAGCCCCTGCTAGTGCTACCCATAGGGGAAGGGGAGGGGGGGGGGCGGCGGAGGGAGGGTAAAGCACTTTTGCAGTCAATAACACTATGGAAAAACAATAGAGAGAGGAAAAATTCCACATTGCAATATCTTTCTAAGCAAAGCAAACAAATACTCATTGTTTCTTCAAACAAATTTCATGATTTTATGCCAATTATTTGTCAAATGTACAGTAATCTATATTTTTCACGAAACTGACTCGACTGCTAGTAACATTACCAGTTATCTACGTATTATCAACCGTTAGCCTTCAAAGGAGACTGACTTTTCTACTTTTATGCAAATTAGCATCAGTCAACTAAAAAAAGTGCTCTCGATAGAAATCTGACCAAAAAGGAAGTATACTCTCTATTTTATGACGCACTGCTCAAGAACTGAAGAATTTTTGTTTCTGATTCAGCGAAAATATAATTCCAGATTTGAAAGATACAATCTCGTCCTCTTCTACATATATACAAAACTATCTCCTTTTCAAATCAGCGGAGATTCTTACGGCATAACAAAAGTAGTTGTTTCTAACGATCATTGCTCAAGTCTTTCCACACACAGTTTTGTGTTCTTGTGAAATAAGACACAAATATACGCTGACTTTTGATTCAAATTTAGTTTTTTTTGTTTGTTAATTTAGTAGTGGGAAAACAAATTATGGATAATGACTGTGATTTTTTTTTTTTATTTACATTAAATGTAGATTTTTAGTGAATTCTAACATTGTATGTGCTTATTATTGCACTAATTGGAGAAGCATCTTAGAGGTATGCAGCAATGTACCTGTGTGTTTTAAAATGCTAAAGTATTGATAAATCAAAAACCTATTGATTTCTTTTGGAAATGATTGATAAAAAAGTGATGAAGAATATATTATATTATTCATACAATAATACATGTGAAATTTGTGATTGTGCATTATCATTGAATACTACAGATATTAAAGTGAGAGTCACCTGTGAGGTCAACTATATCAGTCTACTTAGGCGTAGGAACATCTTCTTTATTGGGAAGCACAAAGATATGCTATAACACTAGTTCAATGGTAAACAATTGACTTAGTTGGGGGCACCATATAGGTCACTGCAACTTTAGGAGGCACATGCACCCTGTGCCTCCCACTTCAACTTTAGGGGGCACACGCACCCTGTGCCTCCAAGTTCCTACACCTATGTCAGTCTAAATCACTCACAATACTACAGATATATTTCAATTCATTTGTTTTTTAACCCCCAACAAAAAAACAAAAAGAAGCTTGCTGTAAGTGTAACAATTGTAGCTAATTTTAATGTAGGCTGGTGAAATAAGCCAGCCTGAGAGAAATTATTTTAATCCCAGGCATGGTTCCAGGAGGCGCCCCCTCCTGCTCCTTTCAGACCACATATACCTCCACACTTAGTCTCATTTTGCTAAAAGTTCCCATTCTAAATGAAATTATGGTATATCTATATTACAGTCTAGAGCTAGAATGTGAGAAGAATAACATCTTTGCAAGTTTTGTGCAAAGAGTATCAAACCTCATGCACAACAGAACAAAAGATAGTCAGAACCAGTGGCATAGTCAAAGGAGGGGGGGGGGGAACCCCAATATTTTGATCGGTCGCTTCAGATTTTAATTAGTCAATTCAGATTGGTGCTGTCTGTTCAGATTGGTGCCGTTAGTTCAGATTAATGACGTCGTTTCAGATTGGTGTTATCGTACACTTCAACTTCATTGATACATTGATGCTACAATGAAATTCAATGCAAACGTATTTCTTTCCAGTATTGATACATGTTTAGCACAACTCAAAGACCGCTTTGAAAAAAATAGAGAATTGCTTACATCATTTGATATCCTTACACCCGCAGCACTACTCATAGTGACAAAATGAAAACTCTCACAGAAACATACAGACAAAAAATATGTGGTATTCTGCTCAGCATTGACGCCCTTCAATCACCTAAAGAATTTGAAAACTGGAAAAGCCATGTAGTGAATAATAAAGAAGACATTTTCCCAACATAGCTGAAAAAATATAAGAAAGTAAACACAAAGAATTTATTTCAGTTTTTGTATACAACACACTTGTATCACACATTCCCAACCATCTACAAGTTATATCAGCTCTTTCTGACACTGCCATCAACCACAGCCTCAGCTGAGAGATCATTTTCAAAGGTTCAAATAGTCAAATCATATCTCAGGTCTAAGATGGGTGAAAAGTAAGACTCAGTGGATTATCCATTCTTGCAATTGAAAGAAAACTGATTGATGAAATTAATTTTGAAGAAACCGTAGACATATTTGCTAGTTTGGAATGTAGATGATTTCTTTTGTAACAGAAGCATTAATATTAAAGGAACATTCCTGCGAATTTCATATATATGATAAAGGACTATAAAAGAAACAATTTGGTGAAAAAATCATGTTGATATCTTTTTCCATTTAGAGTTATTGCATTCAAAGTATGTGCAAGTTGGTGACCTCACAGTGTACAGTGTGATGTCATAAAGGCAAACCCAATCAGCATTTATTTCTTTGAAAACTATTTACCCCTTCCTAATCCCAATCTGCTCATTAACCTTGCACTTACAGCAAAAAAAAAAATATTCATTTGTTTTATAGAAATACAAAAGAAGTGTCTTGGAACTACCTTTATGACATCACATTTTACACTGCAAGGTCATTTTTCAACACACTCACGCAATCTTTGGAATGCAATAACTCCTAAACATGCACATAAAATCAACATGGCTTTTACACCAAATTTGTTTTTTAATAGTCTTCTATGGTATATGTGAAAATGAAATTTTACGGGAATATTCCATTAAAGGATTCTTTCAGGGGTCAGGCAACTTTACCAGATGAAAGAGGACTTTATAAGAAACAAAATAGTAAAGAAACTACTATGGGATATTTTGATTAGGAGATATACAAGTGTACAAAGTTATATCTGTGTAGGCCTATGCATGACTGATGTAGTGAGTCTCTATGGGAAGTTGGCGCCCTCATTACCAATTTCTTTGTAAATGTTAATGCATTTTAAGAAAATTGATGAATATTTGCGTCTGATTCTACAAATTTATACAGAACTTTATAACTTAAATATCTCTTTTTAACGAGAAAAAAGTTTGGAATGCTTTCTTCACTAATTTGTTTCTTTTGAGTTCCTCTTTCATATGAGATGAACTTGCGTGACCAAGATGAACTTGCGTGACCAAGATGAACTTGACCAAGATGACCAAGATAACGTTAAAGGTATATGGAGTCCACTGAAATCTAATCATGAATAGATGATTAGCATTTTGTCAGAACAGTTTTTGAATATGGATAGTCCACTGACCTTTGTATTATTATTATTATTAATTAATCATGGATAGATAATGAGCTCATTCCAGAGAGATGATCCAGTGAAGAGCACTTGTTTTTGTCAGAACAGTTTTAAATAGTCTGGGATCTGGGACATACAGATAATTAATTCAGATAGATTTTCAAATTATAAAGCCTAAACAAATCAATGCAAATGGGAAATTATAACAAATTCATGTCAGAGATCTTTGTACAGTTGTAAAGGTGATTATGTATGAACAAGGGATGAATATTCCTAACATCATTCAATGTAAATTGTATGTTTCTCAAAATTTAAAACATCAAAGGTTCTCAGATTGCATTCTACTGTTAATTCTGGATGAAGGTTATAATAATATCCAATTTCCTGTTCACTGTAGCCAACGTCTCCCCATTAAATACATTTTTGAGAAGGACTGAAAAACAAAAAGTTAACAGATGTAGTTTCCTATAGATGTCCCATTCTGAGGTCACAAAATATTGCACGTTTTATGCTAATCGGTTATCTAAGTTTAAAAACGCTGTAACATGGTTATTTTGAACCACTTTTGATGGAGCATTTTGTTTTTTGCATGATTTTCTGTATATTTCAGGCTCATGATGTTGCTACCCTCAAGTTTCGATGCATGTTTGTGGTCTGTTTATCGTGATATTTAGAAATATGCCGCATTACTTTTTAAAAATTATTTATAACAGGACACTTTATTCCTGCAATTAAAAAAAAGGAAAATAGGAACGCGACAACATTAGGTTTTTTTCCCGAGAGTATAGATTTGTCAAATGGTCAGAACTGTTCGGATACTTCAACAAGCTTTGACATTCCAGGTGCTAATTATGTTTTTAGATTTCAAAAGGGCACTTTAATTCTCAGAAAAAGGGGGTTCTTCGGTAATAATATATTGAACATATGTGCGAATTTGTATACATGAATTAAGACAGAGAGAGAGAGAGAGAGGGGAGGGAAAGAGAGGGGGAGGTGGGTGTCGGGGGGAACGTGATACAGAACAGGCTAAATTCAAGTTGACAACGTTTACACAAGTTTGTAGAAAATTGTTGACAACCTTTTTTTTGAGTACCCAAATTTTTCAAAAAGTGACATAAACCTAACCATGTTTAAACATAAACAATAAAACATAATATTTCCACAGTATGCATTTTCATGATTTTTTGTTTTGTATATGGTGTAATATAGCTCTCTTTGACATGAATTTTGACTGTTTAATACACTTTACTATGCATTGTGATATACGTTTCTGCCCTTGAAATGTCAATTTTGTGAGAGCTTCCGGGGCAAAGCCTGAGGTGAAGCATGGACCCTACTGGGGCTTTGCCCCTGGACTCCACAAAGGGGCCCTTAAGTGAGCTCCTCACCATGACCCCACGCCTCAGGTGTCACCTCAACTACACCACTACATTATGTATCTTGTCAGCTCAATTCAAATTCCCATCCTCCAATATAGAAATCCTGGCTACGCCACTGGTCAGAACTGATGTCAGTGCCCCCTTTGCCCCTTTTGAAATTCCTGGATCTGCGCCTGAATTATAAGACATACTGCAGTTGAAGAACTAAGCTATTGAAGTTATTAGGGGATATGTCAACTTCTTTCCCCTTTTCCGTTCCTTTAAAATGATGCATCTTCTAAATATTCTACGAAAAACTACCTTTTCCTGTAGTTAAGGGACAGCTATTTTCCCAAACCAATTAATCATGTAACCTATCACATTATTTCCCCTGACTTAAAGCGACCCACAAAAGTAAAGGTAAATTCTTACCAATTTCTGATGCATGACAGTCATGCTGTTATCTTACTTGTGCGCCACCTGATATTAACACCTTAAGTCACACAAATGGCAACCAATTGGAAAACAGCTTTTTGACTCACAAGTCTTTGCGCATTCAAAGAGATCATTTTTTATGCTTATGATTATGGGCGTGTTCTCACTAGAATATGAGCTCGCCATCAGATCCATTGCAGTTGATCAGATCCATTGCAGTTGATCAGATCCATTGCAGTTGATCAGATCCATTGCAGTTGATCAGATCCATTGCAGTTGATCAGATCCATTGCAGTTGATTAGATCCATTGCAGTTGATCAGATCCATTGCAGTTGATCAGATCTTCTGTCCTCAGTTTCGGAAATTTTGGCCAGTTTTAGAGAATTTTTGGCCAGTTTTCGGGAAATTTTTGCCAATTCTTGAGAAATTTTATCAAAATATCCAATAATTTTACATTTTCCAATTCCATGCTAATAATTTTCCAATTTCACCTCCCAACCAGGCAGAAAGCATGCAACCGGAAAAGTGAAATCCACTGGGGAGGGGGAAGGGCAGTTTTCCACCTGCCCCTGGCTTTCTACGCCTTTGGTGGGTGTGTGAGAATAGGATCACATGTTGTTATAGTTGATGTGTTGTAGGTGAATGAGATGAGGGTGCTGGTTCAATATTGTGATAGAATTCGGCTTGAAGAGAGTTAGAGGGAAGGGGACACATGCTCTAAAGTGGGCAAAGATTAGACAGTTGAGGAGGATGTATTTAAAGTCTGAATATTTATTGTATAAATAGATACATTTACTCTGAAATAAAAATAACAAAGAATGAATTCACTTATAAATAATTAGATAAATCTCCACAAATGCCTTGACTTTTGATGTCAATGTCAAGAGACCTTGATAACATTATTTATAGAAAATTTAGGGTAAATTAAACCCTACGGGCAATGAATTTACTATAATTATGGAAGGTCACAATGATGTTAAATATATTTACTAACATTTGAAAACAATTCAATGTACATGGATCTTTTAAAAAAAAAATACATTTGACGTCACTTCTTTCAATTATATCTTGCAACCGAAAGAAGCTCAATTGCATGTTTTCAAGTGGTACCCCAATTACTAACAACTTATGAAGAAATAAATTAAACCGGAGAGAAGAAAACACATGTATTGAAAATATAAAATGATCTTGTTATTTTTATGTTTGTTTGTTTGATAAGGGCATAACGGCACCATGACAACAAGGGGAAAATTGTGCCTGAGAGGTTAGATCATTCTAGAGGTAGGAATGAAAGAAAACAGGGGGAGATTGAGAGAAACACGAGAATTAAAAGCCAGAAAGCTGGAATCAAGAGAGGAGGTGCATGGGTGAAAAAGAAAAAAAAAAGTAGAGAGAAGTGGTGGGAGAGGAGGACTAAATATAGTTGTAGAGGGAAGCATAATGAAGGAAGGAGATTATTTTATCCGGAGAGTTTTTCTGGAAGAACTCGGCAATTGCAGGCCTCCCAGTGACTCTTTTTTGAAATAAAAGTTTTTTTAAAGGTTGGAAAAGTTGAAATAAAGGTTTTTAAAGGTTTTGGATTTAAATAAAAAGGTTTATAAAGGTTAACTCATGGAATAAATTTTCATACAATGAGCATATTCTGGGGCAAAAGGCAATTGGTGGCACCAAAAGTCCATTACTTACGTGAAGTTGGAAATTTTATTTTGGTCCTGCTACTTTTCAAATGTGTGTTGAGAACAGATATGCTATTAAATGGATGTGTATACTTACCAATGAAGCTAAAACCTTGGCACTCGAATCATTTACCTTACTTAGAAAATTTATGACTTGAAAATAAAGGTTTTTAAAGGTTTTAGAGTTATTTTGAAAGGAATAAAGGTTCAATTTGTCAATAAAGGTTTTTAAAGGTTTTAAAGGTTTTTAAAGGTTTACCAGGAGCCCTGCAATTGAGTTGTGGGGAGCGAGGGAAGCTCTGGGAAGGTTGTACAGGGGGCAAGCAAGGAGAACGTGATGGACTGTGAGGGTGTCATTTTTAACAAAATTTCCCAAAGCACTAATACTTGCATGACTAATCAATTAATCCAGACACTTCTTTGTGAGAGAGCTTATGTTACTTATTAACTGTTTGTAAAGCACCCTAAGCTGTTTCTTTTGTAACCAAGATTTGGCCCTATAAAAGATTACTGTTATCATTATTATTATCAAAGCTTCCAGCAACAAAATGAGGAACTCAATTTTCTCCCCTGAGAAAGAACAATATACAACCACTTGACAAGGATGAATTATAATTTCAACTCTTGTGACAAAAGCTAAGAAAAGAAAGATGAAGAAGAATAACAAGTGTGAAGTGTAGGTTTCAGCTCAAATATCTAGGAACGCGCTTCTATGAAATATGTATCACAAAAAACCATCAAATAAGTAGTTTTATTGAAACATGATGGATTATGCATGGATAATATTAACAATAACACATTTAAAGCGATCTATAGAAATATGGTAAAATAGCTCTCACGGAAATGCATCTTTTTTTTTTTTGTAAGAATGAGGTCTCTTAGAAAAAGTTTGAAGACATTATTCTTAATTTGCTCTTTTTTATTTTTTTATTTCTATTTTTATAAAAGAGGTATTTACGAGGCTTTGCATTTCTTAGTTATGATTTTGTTTGTATTCAGGAGATAACACCTTGGAATTACTGATCAATTTTTAATAGAGAAAGTATGACTGAGAGAAGTGACATGTAGGTTCATAAAGAACATGCATGATGGAATATGGAGAGGGGAGGGGTAGGTGACGGAATGTGGGTTGCATTCAATGGCTGTGCGTAAACCCTCAAAAAAAAAAGAAATAGTTCACACTTGCTTGTGACAAGCTTTTGCAAGGTTGCGCATGATTGACAAGCTAAAAGTTTGAGTTTGCGCAAGCTTGCAATTTCTTGGTAATTAAGTAGCTACGATAGGTGACAATGTATGGTTTATGACGAACAAGGAAAATGGAATGTGGGGGCGGCGGGTGCTAGTGAAGTAATGTTGGTGAAAAAATGGGTTGCATCAAATGGCTGTGTGTTAACCTTTAAAAAACAAGCTTGTTGGACACTCACACATGCTTGTGGCATGCTTGTGCAAGGTTGCGTATGCTTGCTAAAGCATTGAGTTTGTGCAAGCTTGCAGTTTTTTGGTAATTTAAGAGGGTTGTAGGATGTGACATACAAGGTTCATGACGAATATGGAGGTAGATGAAGGAAAGCAATGCATCCAGCAATGCATCGGCTGTATGCGAACCCCAAAAATAGCTCACGGAATGCGTGCACACGATTGGAGCATGCTTGTGCAAGGTTGTGCATGCATGGGCTTCAATTCTACTAATTCCCAACACAAAGCTTGCATGAGTTTTAAATCTAGGCTTGCTGCTAAGCATCCAAGATGCTAGCACAAGCTTGTTAGCATATTGAGCTATATTATTATATGCTCCCGGCACCAGTGGCATAGCCACGGGGGGAATGGGGGTCTGATCCCCCCCCTCCCACTTTTTCAAGGAAATTGTCAAAAATTGGGATAATCTTTGTTTATTATATATTTTTTCAGTAAAAAACAAAACAAAATTGCTCCCAGAAGTGGGGTAAAGTTGAACACTTCTTCTTGGGAGGGGGATCCAGGGTTTTTTTCCACCCCTCACTTTTTTAATGCTGGCTACGCCACTGCCCACCACCCGGCACACTTGCCATTCATTCATTTCTTGATCACCTACAACAGGGATATAATATATTTCAAAGATAAAAAACTGCTTTATGGATAATTTAATTTCTTTCAAAGAAATAATTAAATACAACACTTTTGCACTTCTCCACAAATTTTCTACATGACACAAGGTATTTCATACATTCTTTGCAATTCTGTTTCTTGCATACTGCCCTCTAATGGCCAGGTATAATACTAAAATTCCATTGGTAAAGGATTAGTTCAGTGGTCAAGCATATCCATCTTATATGCATAGGCGTAGGAACATATTCTTCATTAGGAACACAAAGATATATTAAAACACTAATTCAATTGTAAATTTTTTTAACTTAGTTGAGAGGGCACCATGTGGGTCACTGCAACAGTTGGAGGGGGGGGGGAACATTCCCCTTGTGCCACCTCTTCCCAGTTCCTACACCTATGTTTATGTGAAAAAGAAACAAAATAGTGAAGAAACCATTCAAAAATCTTATTCCGTTAAGGAGATATATAAGTTTGATGTTTGATATTATTTGTGTAGAAACGACTGAAATCAGACTAGTTGTGATGTCATAGCCTCAGATTCCTAAAAGTCTTTATGTATTCTATCATATTTTGTCCTATGATTTTGTGGCTTAAAAACCATGGAATATGTCAAAAAGTAGTAATCTGAATCTAGGAAGGGTATTTTTAATATCAACAGCGTACTAGAACAATTTTTCTTGGAGAGGGGGCTTAAAGTTTATTTACCATGAACCTCAACCCCCCTCCTCAATCAAAAGTCTCATTTTTGTCCCATTTATTTACACCATTGTGGAAAGTTTTTTTTTAAACAAAGAAGAATAGACAATTAAGTTAAAATAAGACACGACGTATGTTCCTATGCCTTACATGCATAGGCATAGGAACATATTCTTCATTGGGAACACAAAGATATGTTAAAACACTAATTCAATTGTAAAAAATTGACTTAGTTGAGAGGGCACCATGTAGGTCACTGCAACATTGTCTAAATAAACTTTCGTTAAAAGATGTTCACAATTGTTAAGAATATGAGGATGAAGATGCCAACAGTCATTTCTATACAGATAAGACAGTCTTTAAACTTAAATATCTCCTTAAAGGAATAAGATTTTTGAATGCTTTCTTCATCATTTTGTTTCTTTTGAAGTCCTCTTTCATATACGATGGACATGCTTGACCACTGAGTTAATCTTTAAATCATTTTTCCCCAAGTCTAAATGTAATTCAAAATTCATTCAAACACAAAGCCAAGAAATATATTATCAGATAGCGGAGATGTCATTTAATAATCTGCCTGAACACATTTGCAGTAGCAGGAAAGTAATTTACATGCACATTGAAAGATAATGAGAAGATCACATCTATCTCCAAAGGGTGATTTTCTGTGAATTTTGTTAACATTCAACAAAATAAATGCAAAAACTGTTTGAAGTTTTTCTTATTCTACTATTTATTTTCATATCTTAAAAAGCAATATTATTTACATACCTTATCAGGAATTCCACAGATTATTCAATCAATTAAATCCATTAATGTTCTTTAAGATTCAATTTTTAAGAGAATTTTTTATTTTTTTTACAAATGTATCTTTGACATTTTGCTCGGGATTTTGCTTTCCGCAAAAGTCAAAAATAACACTTTCTATCTGATGGCTTTTCCCTGACATTTGTAGATCGATATTTATGGGCCACCTCTTCTCCTTAAAATTCCACTCACGTAGTTCTTCAGCTAAGTGGAGGCCATGTTAGGTAAAAATGACATTGTAATTATTTAAGTATCGTTTTCCCCTTATGTAAATGAGACCACACAATTTCTGTTTCAAGTGGATGACGCATATTCCCAGGCTAGCAATCATTCATGACATGTAGCATAATAGAGAAAATTAAGCAAATATGACAAAATGCTATTCAAATTTCCATAGTGTATTTAAGAATAGTATTTCTCTGCATCCATTTCAAAGCAATAATTCTCAGCTGTTTGCAGATTGAAGTACAGTAAGATAAAATACAGAGGAGGGTTGTACTGTCACTGTCTATATTTAATAATGATAGGCAGGGCTGGCAGAACCAGGAAGAAATGGGGGGGGAACCTGCCCTCTGAGAGGATTTCACCTTCCCAGTTGAATACTTTCTTCTCGATTCGGAGGTAAAATTTGGAAATTATTAACATGAATATAAAAAAATTGGTAGGAATGAAGGAATTTGGTAATTATTTTTTGTAAAATTTGGCATAAAGATTTATGAAAATTGAAGATTTCCCCGAAGCAGCAACATTTGATGGAAACTAAATTTCACCTCACCTCAACTAGTTTCTTCAGGCCTCCTGGCCCATAAGGCTGCAGTGCAATCTCTTCACTGGACTCTGTTATTTGCAACTTGTCTGGCTTCTGTCCACGAGCTTCATCCCATCACTTTCCTCTCCTTCTCCGCTGTCCTTCCCCAGGTAGTTCTAGGACGACCAACTTTCCTTCTCTCCTCTGGTTTCCATGTCATTGCTGTCACACAGTGCTTAATAGTGCTCATGCACATCACATGATCAATCCACCTCCATCTTCTTTTTACTTTAGTGCTGATTTTGTCATGTTAAATGATTTTAAGTATTTCATCTTTAGGTATTACATATGGCCATCTGATCTTCAAAATTCTCCTGTAACATTTAAACATAAACGTATCCAGCTTTTTGTTATCTGCTACATTAACTCTCCATGTCTCGCAACCATACAAGGGTACAGACCTAACAAGAGAGTTAAACAGTCGTATTTTTGTATATATTAAGAATGTGCTTGAGTTCCATACCTTATTTAGCTTCATAAATGCTACTCTTGCTTTAGAGGCCATCACCTTGTAAGCTTACTGTTGCACCAAGGTATCTGAACTTGTTTACTTCATTTAGTTGTTGGTTATCGATATAAACTTTGTTTGCACATTTGCTGTTAACTTTCATGAGCTCTGTTTTACCCTTATTAATTCTTAGTTCAGTTTGTGCAGCACACTGATTAAGCCTGGTCACTTTGGTTTGCATGTGTTGATATGTACATGAAAGTGGAGCAATATCATCAGCAAAATCTAAGACCTGAAGGGTTGACATGAACTTCCATCTGATTCCATTCCTGTTATCATCAGTTGTTTTCTTCATCACCCAGTCTACCACATCATCCAGTCTACCACCATCAGCAAAAGGAGCCCTGACATTTCATCACCTTGCTTTACACCACTTTTGACTTGAAACCATTCAGATTCCACACCACCATCTATAACTGCACATTCACTGTCTTCGTATAACGCTTTAATCAAACATATTATATTTTGTGGAATACCATAGGCTGCCATTATTTTCCAGAGACTTTCCCTGTGCACTGAGTCAAACTTCGCCTTCTCGAAGTCAACAAAGGCGATATATATGGTTGACTGCCATTCAGCCACCTGTTCTAGAATGTTGCGCAAGATGAAAATTTGCTCGGTGGTACTCCTTCCTCTTCTAAATCCAGCCTGTTCATCTCTCATCTTTCTGTCAACACCATTTCCAATTCTGTTGATTAAAACTCTTCCAAATACTTTGCTTGGTATGGATGTTAAGGTTTTTCCACACCAGTTATCGCATACAGTAGTATTGCCTTTCTTAGGTATTTTTGTTATCAGTCCTTGCTTCTGTGATTTTGGCATAACCTCCATTTCCCCATACATGCCGAAAAGTTTCTATTTAAGCCTACCTGCACCCGACACCTGAGTTTTTTCTGGAATCTCAAGTATGACAATTACCAACCCAACTTCCTGTTCAGTGTATTGTGTTTCCACTTAAAACAATGATTGTTTATCTGCCATTCACACCACAGCCAAGTAGCCTAAGGTTATTTGTGTGTATAAGATTACACAAAGCCAGAGCTGAATAATCAAGGCACTTTTGTGATTGAAATCATTCATCCGTGTAATAGTGGGAGAAGTACACATGTAAACACATACACACTAGCTAACATCATAACTATACCAAATATGAAACAAAACAAACAGCGATTGTTCAATGTGAGCATTTAAAAATTCTTATATTAGGCCCCGCCTACTCATTATTATGCATGACATCACCATCAAAACCAACATCTACAGCTATCTGTATGCCACATATGGCATAAATTCAGTGTACTGTTTTTGAGATGATCGTGTTTACGAGCTGGGCATCACAAACATACACACACACATGCCTAATGACCCACCGGTTCCTGATGCAAATGCATTGGAAACCAAAAAAATGGTCAAATTATTGGACATTTCAGCCAATTTTTGGTAAACTTTTCCCAAAAATTGGCCAAAATTTTTCAAAATTGATGAAAAATTCCTTAAACTTGGCCAAAATTTTGCCAAAATTGATGAAAAATGAAGGAAATTTTTTGACATGAAGGGAATTAGCAGCAACCTTTGATGGAAACTTAATTTACCAGTCCATTTTTTGTACTTGTCACCGGATTTTTATTAAGTGACCCTCCCTACACCTCTGCCCCTGAGAGGTGACCCTCCTTACACCCCTGCACTATACAGGCATTTAATTATTGGTCCCCGGGTCTCATCCAATCAGGAAACATTAGTAAATCTAATTGCTTTCTTTGCAAACCCTAAGTTTGCTCAATTTCTGCCTCAACACATGACGGATCAAGTCCATCAATCCACGCCTAATTGTCAATTTTGTTCCTTCATGTATTGAATTATGCTCGTAGGTCTCCATTTTGCTTGTATCATTATAACACGTCCCTCGTGACGCTTCTTGAATTTCAGTTCATTGACACATACTGATGTGTAATTATAAATGCTCTTGCCTTTCAACCAATAAAACTTTAAAAGAAAAAGGTTCGCAATGATCAACGCGTCAGTCTCAGTGGACGTCATGTCTCAGAACATCGCGCTTTAGATTTCTTTCTGATCCATCATTTTAAGTTGTACATGCCTCCATTAGCTCAACTATAAGAACTGGAATGACAGGAGCAAAAATCTAAACAAAATTAAACTTCAGGTTGTATTTAATCAGCTAAATGAGGAAAATATGTATCACCAGTGGTGGCACCACAATTTTCTGCTGGGGAAGAGGGGGGGGGGAATTCCTCCTTCTTCCCATAGCACTTCCACTCTACCAATTCAAATAGGCAAGGAAACTGCTTGAGGGTATCTTATGCTAAAATTCATAAGCAAATAGCAAAACCTTTCGTCAAAATTGGTGAACAAATTTGTCCATTTTAAAGCCACTTGTTGAATTATAGTCTTAATACACAAAATATTATGATGTTTGAATTTATGATATCTGTAGGCCTACCTGACAGGGACAGCCAGGGGGAGTGGTGGGAGAGACTGCTCCCCCCCTCCCTTTGGGTGCTGAAAAGATGTACAAACAAAATGGGGGAAAGGCGAGAAAAGAGACTTTTAAACAAGCAGTGGAAGTAAATTGAATTTTTTTATCAAAATTCCCAAAAAATGTTTGAAAATGAAGAGAATTTCCTGAAAATTGAAGAAAATGAAGGAAATTGCCCAAAAATGAAAGGAAATGAGGAAAATTGTCGGAAAATGAAGAGAAATTCCTAAAAATTGAAGAAAATGAAGGAAATTTACTAAAAATGATTCAGAGATTTCCCAAAAAATGAAAGAAATTTCCAGAATTAGCAGCAACTTTGAAACTTAATTTAATAATCAGTGCATGGATGTAAGACAAATTTGCCGGACAAAAATGTCCATTTTCCCCACTTCTGTTCAGGGGGAGCAGTATTCCCTCTTTTGGCAACATAATGAAAAGCTGTAACAGTTTAATAATGGCATGTACTGATGTATGAGCTTTTGAGCTTCTTTTATTGTTAATTATTTAAAAATGTTTCTGAAAAATTCAGTTAATTTTCCAAAAACAATCCCCTAATTTCAAACCCTTTTAAAAATGTCTGGTAGAAAAAAGGTCACACCCAACAATTTGGTAAAAATTTCTGATTTTTTTTCTTCAGGCAAAGAGACTTTAGACCCTGTACCTGTGATGAATTTGTGTCTAGTGGCATTGTGTTCACATTTGCTTACGTCAAAGAAACGGGTATGCAATGGCCTAAGTATACATTTAACTTTTTTAATTTAACTTCCACAAATTTTTGATGCGAAAAAGCAAATTCTGGCAAATTGTAAAATGTATCTTAAACAATACCCACCCAATCAACACCAGTAGAAAACCTTCCTCATCCTATTCAAGGACTGAAATTCAGGAGAAAAAGTGTGAAAAATTCTATAACGATTTTTAAATGTCTTCCTGTATATACATCACAAAGTTTGCACATGTCAAAAATTCCTCAATCTTTGACCATCAACCATAATATGAATATCGGATTCACTCCGGGGCATAAAAACAGGTAGGGCTGGGGGAAGGACTCATTGGTAAAATATTAGATAAGTCCGTGGCATAAATCTATAAAAATACCGATTTTGATTAGTAACTTTTTTTACAGGGAAGCAGTTTTTTCCTTCAAATGGAATGCAAATGCCGTCAGTAAATCTTATACTTAACACCCCCTCCCCAGTAAAAATAGTCTACTAACACACCTAAATATGCTATCCTAAAACTATTCTGCGAAGAATGTTTCAAGGTGGTTATTTTTGAGCAGAAGCTTGTAGTATACTATTTTGACGGCCTTTGACCTCCCAATTTGTGGTGACAGGTGCCCCACTGACAGTCCCCATTTTTTAAAAGACAATTAACTGTTCCCCCAACCTGACACAGAACTATACTTATTGATATTTTAATAAAGTTGCATTATAAATAAAACTTTATTAAAGTGACTGGTGACATTCATCTATAATTCTAATAAAATTTAATTCTAAAACTTGTACCATTCCAAAATTCTCCTACTTAGGAGTCAGCACTATATGCAAGTCTTAATTTCATAGAAAAAGGATTTCTTTGTAACTATAATACAAACAAAAAATGTCTTAGTTTATTTCAGATTAAATATATACCTATCCCCAAAGAGATCTTTGCATCTTAATAACAAATTGTGTTTTACTGAAAACAATAGTAAGGGCCTTAGGTTTGGGATTCCTTGAATCATGTTGTTATGGAAATAGCAAAAACTGGAAGTATTGAAAATATGAAAACCCTGGGGTTGTTCGGGAAAAATGAGGAAGTTCCTGAAACCGTGTAGCAATATAGCACTTCAGCAATCAATAATTGGACACACTTGGGGAAAAAGATCATATCTTGAAGAAACATTGCCATGGCAACCAGCAGAAGATAAAACAAACATCTGTGCCTGTAGTGAAAAACTTTACCGAATCTTGGAGATCTGATGTAATTTATTCTAAACACAGGACTGCTTCAAACGAGAGTGTGAGACCACTTTGCGTTTTTCTCCCAGCTAAATGGATATAAATTAAGAGCCCTAATCAATTTCAAAACTTGACAATTCCGAGGTAAAAGTGGCGATGATTTACTGCAGATATTTGTGAATTATACAGAGTAGATAATTGACACCGTCTGTATCTCAGTGCTCTGGTGTATCTGCTATTATACGCTTTTAAAAATTTCACGTCAATGAAAAACAATTTGGACAAGGAGGGAGTTTCAAAAGTTTGTGTAAAAATTAATCAGGGGGTGCGCTTTTGGTCCTCTGCACTTAAGACTCTTTTTGCCAAAATTTACCATTCTAATTAAAATTATGGTTGATATCTACATAAATCTAGAGCTAGAGTGTGAGAAGAATAAGATCTTTGAATTGTGCATCAAACCTCATGCACAATATAACAAAAGTTATTCAGAACTGATGTATGCACCCCCTCTCCCCCCTTCCTCTCGGGACAGGTTCCTGGATCCACAACTGATAACATTTGATCTTCATACAGGAGGCCTGAAGTAGAATTCTAAAGTTCTTCAATTTAAAATAAAATTTAAAATTTAAATTTAAATTCTTAAAATCTTTTTTTTTTTTTTTTTTTTCCTCATTCAAAAACACCATTTTTGTGTTGCTTTTAAGGGATTACCATGATGCTGAATATTTTGTTTTTTTCATGGTAAATCTACAGAAATCTGTTCAACAATGTGCTCACAAAATAGTACTTAAAGATTCATAATAAGATTTATATTTTGTTTGCAACACTTGATTTGTTAGCAGATGAGTCTAGTCTAATGATGTAAAAGTGATCCAAACATGGGCTGGGTGGCTGAAGGGAGAAGGGGTGGGGGGGGGCAGAGAGTGAGGGGAAGCAAAGTTACAAAATCACACTAAGGTACACAAAATCCCCATGCTAAAGATATATATACGGAAAAAAAAGTTGGGAAAATTCCCCTGCCCTCTGCGAATCCAAAGATGCCTGCACAACAGGGGCTATCACCCCTTGCCCTTTCACCAGAATCGGGTCTGGGGTCTGATCTACCATTTGAGAAAATCTTGAACAGTTGAAGAATATAATTGCATTCTAATAAATAAAATATGTACATTATAAACAATTTATAAGACAGTGGGCATGGCATGGTGTCATGCTTCTAGACCACTACACTGGTTATAATTCATTATTATATTATTATTGTTTGGTGGGGGGGAAGGGGGGGGGGGAGGATTCTGATCGCACAATGTTTCACTGTATTTATTTGCATATATTCTTAGTAAACTCTTTTTGTTACTTTATATTTTCTCCATGCTCAATCTTGTAAAAGTGTAAATATAAATATAACAACTGAAATAAAGTTTGTCGAAAGCAGAGGCGGCGGAAGATGATGCTTGAATCTGGGAGGCACAGGATCTGGGGGGCACAGGATCTGAGGGCACAGGATCTAAGGGGCACACTCCAAGTGTCATATTTTCAAAGCATGTAGTACAACATTAGCCTTGGCTTGATGTTTGTGTTACTTTCTTTAATCTGTCAATAAAAAGATCAATTATAATTAGGGGACTTAAGTATATTTTTATATTTTAAATAACACTTTTTTTATCTCTGTAAAGGGGCTCCTTTTAATCTTTACAAAGAAGTTTGGAGAGGGCACGTTCAGTTTATGTCATGACAATGGCCCAGGTATAAAAAGTATGTTTTGCCCTGCATGGCCCATTTCAAAAACACTTCTCTAATGAAATTTGGGGTGACTTCTACACTCTAGAAAGGCCATATCTTAAAAAGTTGTTAATAAATTATAAGTTGGGAAAATAAAAGAAAGCAGAGGTAAAGGCCTTTTACATGCAAGTATGAAATGTTCAATAGATAGAGCTGTTGAGCCTCCAACTTTGTCTTTAGGAAAATTCAGAATAGTGTATGCGCATGAAACACGGAAATTTCACAATTTTTGTCTTTTTAGGGCAATATTTGTATTACTTTCTTTAATGAAAAGATCAGATATATAGTCTTTTATTTGAAGAAAGAGTTTTTCAATGTTTCAAAGGGCACTTGTCCTCTTTGAAAGGGCACTTTTCCATCTGAAAAAGGGCACTTTTTTTCTCTGAAAAAAGGAACTTTTAAACTTTTGAGAATAGTATGGGAGGGGGAGGGGGCACGTGCCCCTCCATCTATGGTCGAAAGTTAACACGTTTAATTGTCCGCCTACATATCACCCTTGTGGACTGGTGTTTAAGAGTTAATTAGTGAGTCTAGTCGAGAAAATTAGGGAGAGTTCAGCCAGCGAACAAAATGAGACAAATTTAGAAGAAATATAAGCTGATGGTAATCTCAGAGGTGTGGGTTGGCAAGTATGGGTTCAAGTTATAACTACCAGACTTTTAAAGAAAGCATTTGAAGTTATTTCCTTCTGAAAAGATTTGTGACCCGTACTGCTGCGGTGTTAAATCAAGAATTAACACAAAACAAATTAAACTGATGAAGTATAAAAGCATATTCTATGGTGGAAAAACTGTGCAAGGTGGACAGTAAGCTTTTATTATGCTACAGAAAATGTTACAATTTGCAATTTTTTTTCTTTAAAGTACATTATCAATAACGTCACCCACAGGAAAGTGGGTGGGGCGGGGGAGATCGGATTTCAAGTTCTTTTTCAGTTTTGTCGACAACACTTTAAAAAGCCATCGCCTCTTAGCTTGTGGCGCAATAACCAGTGATGCGGAACTAAATAATTAGTCTAAAGATGCTTTTAGAAATATAATTTGCAGTTTGTTACCACCCTTAAAGCATTCACAAGTTTAGCACAGGAAGACAGAATATTGTCTCAAATGAAAGAATAAATATAGGGCCACAGGAAACAGGTCCTACAACGAGTTTCGCTCCTCAAGATGAGATAACTAGGAGAATCATCTTCCAGAGGGCAAAAACCACAGTTAAGGTGGAACAATTGTCACTCATAAATTAAGTTTCCATAAAATGTAGAAGCTAGATTTCCTTCATTTTCGGACAATTTTCTTTGATTTTCAGGTAATTCTTTTAAATCTTAAATTTGTTTCATATTTGTGAAGAACTTTTGTCAATTATCCGGAAATATGACCAAATCTTACCAAAACTTCCAATCATTTACAAAGTTTCTTTCAAATTTACCATTTTATGTTTGATTACCTTCCCAATTTTTACCGGAAAGAAAGACGCCTCTGCTCAAAAGCCCTCTCATCCACAGTCTACATGCATTGTCTACAATTGTCTAAAGTCTACAAACATTGCTGTAGGAACCTAGGGCATCGGGGGGAACATCCCCCCACTCCCCCTTTCTGTAAAATGACAAAATTGCCCCTCAAGTACTGTCAAAGTTGCAAGAACTGGTAGAACTGGTAGAATGTGCATACACTTTAAAAATTTTTTTTTACAAAAGTGCCCGATTAAAAATGAAATGCCCCTTAATTACTGACCCAATAGTAGGAAACTGACACCTTTTGTCAGTCCCATGTACAGGAATGAATGTGTTCCTATTGGAAAAGTGCCTCTGTTACATTACTTTATTATCTATAGACAGGAGGCGGACATATGTATATGACTTGGAAAATACCCCCTATTACAAGGGTTCATGATTAAATTTTTCAACGCCATCATTTCATAACAGCTTCAGGCCGTGGGCCAATCACGTAGCAAACCCAGCGTCATGTGACAAACAAAACCCATCAAAACAATCCCTGAATACAAACAAGTTCAGAACGTGCGCCATAGATAGATAGAAGGATGTACACCAGATGTCAGCGGTTCTCTTATCCACCTTCCTTTGACAAGCCACGAGCCATATCAGAACTAAAGATAACATTTTATTTGATAAGCCGCGATGTTTTAGTGAGCTGATCTGCCTGGGAAAAAAATAATAAACGAGTATTTTGCGATTTGTACCGATCTCATTTGGATTGATCTTACATGCAATGCACTGTATTGCATTATATAATAACTATTGTTCGCGGGCAAGATTGGATTGCCTGGCGGGCCAGATTTGGCACACGGGCCGCCTTTTAAGAATCACCGCCCTATTAGGTCTTGCCACCACTCTTTGAAAGCTTCCTACATGTCTACATCCCAAGGGCCACAGAGGGTAAATAAATTGCTCCGAAGCTGTATTCATATACAGTCACATTCCCTAATTTCTCACGTTGCAAATTTGCAAAACTAGTCAAGAGCACCTTTCACATCAGACAAAAGTTTACTTGAGGTTACATAGATTCATTTCTCGTACTATAACGAGGTATTACTTCAAATTTTGGAAACTTAAAATTTGGGCTACTCCCACAGGAAATCAAGTTATCAATTTAGATAAGAGGTGAGGCTCCTACGAGGTGATATAAGTTGCTCATGCTATATGGTCAGCAAAGTTTGAACCTCGGACATATATCCTTATCATGGCAAACAACTCTAACCCCTTGATATTTTACATATCACAGTTAAAGGTGGGGGTTTGGCGTGTGATGTTTATTTGAAAGGGGGGGGGGACAAACTACCAAGTTTGTACTTAGTCTAACAATTTTACCCACTCCCCTCTACCAAAAAGTGCTACAACATCTTTTGACAAAATTTGATGGTTTTATGATGAGCGGGGAGGGGGTGAAACACTAGATTTGTGTTGCTTGTGGGGAAAAGTAACACTAATGAAAAATATTGGCAGGCACTTGCCCCCAGCCACTGGTTAAAGGAATCTTCCTGTGAACTTTGAAATATTCCTTTATAGATGACGATTTAAAATGAACAAATTGGTGAGAAAACTTGGTGTTCATATTTTACAGCTTCATATCCATTTAGGTGTTATTACATTTCAAAGAATTACACGAACGTGTTGAAAATTGACCATGCAGTGCAGTATAGGCCTATACAGTGTGATAACAAATTGCAGATCCAAGGCCAATTCTATGAAAATTAATTGTCATTTTTCTCCTATTTAGAATATGAAATGCATGAACAAATGAATGGGCAAGGCAAATGCAAAGTGCATTTCAATAACTAAAGAAAAATGTTTCCAATAGATTTGAAATAGGTAATTTTAATTCCCCCCAAAATACATCAAAATTTCCTTGGAAGTACACTTATGACATGACCATGTTGGTCTAGAGGTTCCTGATGGGAGGGAGGGGGGTTGTAGCGGTGCCACGGGAAGGACTGGGGGGATTGTCCACCTATACTTCTCGAAAAGATTGATTTTCCAATTCTTCCAAAACAAGCAGAGAAAATGTGAAGGAGGAGGTGTGGGTGTATGTCCAACAAGAGCGATGTCAGTTCTGCCGGTTCTGGGAAAACTTCTCTCTTTGGATCAAAAGCAGTAAGTCTTTTGTCATGTCTTGAACAATGTATTGTTTGGTACTCCATGTGATAAGATTCTGAATTGCTTGATAATGTGAGCTAACTTTTATTTGTATCGTTGTAAATATTCTGGTAAGAAGATTGATCTATGTGGTGCAAAAATGTATATTTAACGGTATTACATTATTCAAAAGTACATTGACACTATCAATTCTTGGAAGAACAAATTTGATGATGACTTGCAGGTATAGAAATTTCTTTTCAAATAATTTTGAATAATGAATAATGATTAATGATGACAGCAGAGGTGGCAGAAGGTTGAAATTATTGGACCGACTATGTTCAGCGTGAACCCAAATAGCGTGGGGTTCAGGGGCCTGCTTAAGGGCCCTGATGGAGGCCAGGGGGTAAGGCCCCCGGAAACTCTGTGGTTTTCACATTTTCAAAGGACTTAAGTTTTGCATTTATGACTGGGTTAGCAACAATATTGCCATGGGGATAAATTCTTCAAGACTCTAGGAACAGCCTTATCATTATGAAATCCTTGTTAAGTGTCGCAGTCATTTAGCCTATTCTCGGTAAAATTACACAATAAACATACTTCTAACAGGCAAGTTATAGAGTGTCATTTCCCTAAATCAATGTATATTGTTTCATTCATCCTGTCAATCTAAAAACATGCACCTTAAAGGATTAGTTCAGTGGTCAAGCATGTCCATCTTATATGAAAGAGGACTTCAAAAGAAACAAATGGTGAAGAAAGCATTGCAAAATCTTATTCCATTAAGGAGATATTCAAGTTTAAAGTTTGGTATCATTTCTGTAGAAACGACTGAAATCAGACTAATTTTGATGTCACAGCCTCAGATTCCTCAAAGTCTTTGTGTATTTTAAAGATAGTTTATTTAATTTTTTTACTATTTAAATTATTTTTCCTGAAACTTTCTTTAGGTGGTATATTATGAATACCCTTCCTGGATTTAGTTTTACTACTTTTTTGACATATCCCATGGTTTTTAAGCCACAAAATTGCAGAACAAAATATGATAGAATACATAAAGACTTTGAGGAATCTGAGGCTATGACATCACAACTAGTCTGATTTCAGTCGTTTTTATACAAATGATACTAAACTTTAAACTTGAGTATCTTCTTAATGAAATCATATTTTTGAATGCTTTCTTCATTATTTTCCTTCTTTTGAAGTCCTCTTTCATATAAGATAAACATACTTGACCACTGAACTAATCCTTTAAAGGATTAGTTCAAGGGTCAAACAAGTTCATCTTATATGAAAGAGGACTTTGAAAGAAGCAATATGGTAAAATCATTCAAAAATCTTATAATCTTATCAAGTTTAAAACTCGGTCTTATCTTTGTAGAAATGATTGGTGTACGTGTGGTAAGTCTACTATGGAAGGTTGGCGTCCACATCATACTCCTAACAATTGTTAATATATTTTAAAGAAAATATATTTAACATGTTTTTCTATTTCAATTATTTTCCCTCAAACTTTCTTCAGCTTGTAAATTATAATTATACTTGCAAGTATACTTTCCTTGGACACATCTGGTTTTTACGCCACAAACTGACAAAATTGGAGGACAAAGTAGGATAGAATACATCACAGTTTGAGGAATCTGAGACACTGATTTCACAACTATAATTTTAGTCATTTCTACAGAAAGGATACCAAACTTCACACTTAAATATCTGCTTAACGGAATAAGATTTTTAAATGCTTTATTCACCATTTTGTTTCTTTTGATGTCTTCTTTCATATAAAAGGGACTTGCTTGACCCCTGAACTAATCCTTTAAAACAATTGAACATAGGACGCGCCCCATCTTTAGGACTTTACCGTAATCATTGTGCTCTAATGAACTTAACACCGCGTACCGACATTATTTTGAAACAGTTTTTTCATGAAATATTAAACGCGAATTCTTACGAAAACGATGAGTGATCGTTAGTTATACATTGGAACATTATGTAAAATACTGAACATAGGCCTAATATCATATGAATAATTATTGTATAACCTTGGTCGGACCATTGTTGGTCAAATTTTTGCCTGGATGTAATCGGGGCGGTTCCGCTGCCGAAGGAGAGTATATGCATATGGAAACCTTGCACGCATTTGCTTATCATTCCGACACACAAACCACTTCATCGTAGAAAAAAACTGCTTTTAAAAATATAGTACACGTGTTCCCAAGACAATAGCAAAAAGTTGTTGCCTTAATTGAACTGGCTAATTCGGTATACAAGAGAGTAATTTGTTTTCTTTCCTATGGTGTACAATTTAATCGTTTTCATTTTACTTCACCACATGTAATTTTTTGATTGAAAATAAACTGTATTTATTTTTTTACCCGTTTTATGTGCTTGCATATTACAAGTTCAGTGACTTTGTGAATTTGTTGAGGGTCACAGCTCCAGTGATATACAGCAAACTTATAAAAGTTTGATGAATGTATTATTACGTTTCTTAAAATCATTCTGATTGGACAATGTTTGTAATATGTAAATTTCCCAATGAACTTCAAACGGTCTTCTGAGCCTAAGCTCATTGAAACCTTACGATTATTCATATACATGACTTAATCTTCATTTTACCATTCAGCAGAGTTGTAAACATGTTGTGTGGGCGATTCCATGTTGTGTGTACGCAATTCCCTACTGTGTGTGTGCGCAATTCCCTACTGTGTGTGGCGATTCCATGTTGTGTGTGGGCGATTCCATGTTGTGTGTGGGGATTCCATGTTGTGTGTGGGCAATTCCATGTTGTGTGTGTGGATTCCCTGTTGTGTGTGGGCGATTTCCTGTTGGTGTGGGCAATTCCCTGTTGTGTGTGGGCGATTCCATTGTGCGGACTGATGCGCGCTGTACTGTAAATTTCATGAATGCTCAAAAATGCTGTAAACTTTCCAATATGAATTTATATTTTGTATTATATTTGTTATGTTATGCATTATACACAATTTTACAGATTAATGTGAAAAAATGTAAATATAAAAGAGAACAATAAATATTAATCAAAAAGATAGCAATGCCATGGGGAGGACCTTAGCATTATAGCGATGTTCTGATTTTCAACATGTTGAAAAGTCGAACATCTCAAGGCCACCAAAACCTCAGGCATCACTGCCCTCACACTCCATAAATACAGTGCACAATTATACATGCACTGTACATATGTATGTATGGTACATACGTACGTACACAGCATGAACTATTTAAAGAAATATTTAGTGAAGGGTGCTGCAAGTAAAATGTTGTGGTGACTCATGCCCACTTCCCGCCAAGATATTATGATTGATTTTTCAATTCGTCCAAATCTGTCAAAAGCAGTGGTATAACTGAGGTCGGGGGGGGGGGGAGGGAGGGGGGAGGGGGCTGGGAGGGGATTCTGGACCCCCACCACTTTTTACTTTTTCAAAGAAATTTTCAAAAACTGATCTTTTTTTTTATATCTTTTTGCTTTAAAAAAACAAAATGGCCCTTGGAAGTGAGCTAAACTTGTCTTGGGAGAGGGTCTAAGTCTTTCTCAGACCCCTTCACTTTTTTAATGCTGCATGGCTACGCCACTGGTAATATACAAAATGACCCTCACAAGTGAGCTAAATTTGAAGACTTCTTCTTTGGAGGTGGGTCTAAAACCTCAGAACCCCTCACGTTTGTAATGCTGCATAGCTACACCACTAGTAAAAACAAAATGGCCCTCAGAAGTGAGCTAAATTTGTCTTGGGAGGGGGGTCTAAGACCTTCTAAGACCCCCTCACTTATCTAATGCTAGCTATGCCACTAGTCAAAAGGTATGGGTAGGCCCCCAATATAACTCCCAGTTCAAGAGGGGGGCACCTCTGCCTAATGCCCTAGCTGTCATTGACTTGCAATATTAATATAATATAATATAATATAATATAATATAATATAATATAATATAATATAATATAATATAATATAATATAATATAATATAATATAATATAATAACAGATTAAAGGATGTATGTCTGTCATGTATGATAGATAGATAAAAGGATGTAGAACTGCGAAGATGGTGAATTTTAAAGTTGCCAAAAGTTTGTATGAAAATAATTTCTGAAAAATTGTTAATGAATTTCATTGAAAATTAACAAGTGCTTTTTAATGAACTGAAATTATTTTGCAAATTTTGTTTAGGTGATTTAAATTTACAGTTACTTGACTCTTGTTTTATATACTCTAATCACGTGGTTGTATACAAGTCACAAATTTCAAAAAATATTTACATAAAATACCCAAAGAATTGCAAGAGTGCGAGAGATTTTATACTGTCGATCGTTTCCTACATAAAAAAATCTCTGCATATGCCAAGTAAATGGTATAAGCTAATGGTCAATATGCTCAGTTTACTCTCTAAACCTTTTAAGCATTTCAAAAATGCATCTGAATTGTACTAAATAATTTACTCCAATTCTGGATGTCTCAAAAACATTAAAAAAGAACAAAAACAACATCCGTCAATTAACAAAATCCAAGCTACATCTGCGAATAAACTACAGCAATTTGATTATCTTTTGTGTTATCATGTTAAGTACAACTACCACGGGCAATTTCTTCTTTCAAAGTAGACCTACTCAAGTTGTCAAACTTTCTCGTTAATGCACCACAAATATCCATAGGTAAGAGCATAAATTCATTCATTACAAATCAGGGGATTTACTGGCAGCACATTAGTGTTTTAATCCTTTGCTAGTCAATTATAAGTCTAAAATAGAAGGGTAGCAAATTATGGCAAAGAGGTTTTTCAATTTTAAAGGAAAGGTGTTGTGACCCATAAAAAAATTCAGAAGTGAATGCCGCTGTGCTGGAAACATCGCTTCCAGTTTTCAATTTCCGTTTTGCCGGTCAGTTCCCAGCCTTGCGAAAAGTCGCTTATTCTCTTCTGTGTATTTCAGATTTCAGATTTATGAATATTTAATGAGCTGAAACAAGCTGTTTTTCTAAGGTGATTACAGCTTCATTACGTCAAAAAACGCTATCTATACATAAAATTTAGGCAGATAAAGTAACTATTCATTAACATTTTAAGAAAATAATTCGAGCAAAAAGATAATGGAATTCAGAGGATTTTAACAATAAAATTTTGGAAAAGACTGGTGTCATAAAACTTGGTCACAAAACACATTTCCAGTCTTGGGCCCGCACGATCATAACATATGTCCTTTCTATCTATAGCTATGAAAATAAGCATGAAAATCAGAAGAAGCCGGTCAGGAGTTACAAGTTTTGCACCTATTTCCAGAGGAACCACGTTGATTTTGCTAATATCGTACGATATCATGATTGGACAATATGCAGTCACGTGATGTTGTTTACATCGGTATCGTAATCTTGTATGTACTAAAATATGAAATGGCGTTCGCACGAAAAAGTTAGCCATAAAGGTACCCTTCGTAATCCCCTGATAACTTAATGGTTTCTTTGAAACAATATATTTTCAGATTACATGGGAATCTTAGTTGTATATCAAACTCAGAATAAAATGAATGAGATTTAGTGACGACAGAGCTTCTTGAGGCAACTGAATACACTCAGTGTTTGCAGAGTTTTGATAATTAGAACCCTGGTGTATGTAATGTGGTATCAATACTGATTTTCCAAAATTCAGCCTGTGCAGTTGTTATTTTTACTATTTTTTGCTATAATTCATAGGGTTAAATACAATTATATTTGCTTATGCTGCTAAAATACCATTTCACCAGGGAAACAAAAATTAAAGAAAATTGCACAAAAATTTAAGCAAATTTCACAATAATGAAGGAAGTTTTGCAAAAATTGAAAGAGATTTTCGTAGTTTTTTCACTAAGTTCTAAAAGTGCCTTTATCTCTCTATCCAGCTAATCCTAGTAGGCCTATAGCTGCCAACATTCTTTCTGTAGAAGAAACTTTAAAAGTAATACGAGCCTCTCAACTTAGTAGGCCTGTAAGATAAACAAATTGTGAATATTTCTCCATTTTCGGGCAGTTTTTTATCTCTAATTTTCAGAAAATACCCTTCAATCAGGGTCAATGTTCGGGAAATTTCCTTCACTTTGCAGGAACTTTTTATCATTCAAAGTTTCTGGGTAATTTTCTTCCATTTTAGGTACATATTTGAAAATTTTCCTATATTTTCGGACAATTTTCTTCCAATTTTTGGAAAATATCCTTCAAATTTCGGAAAATTTTCTTCATTTCTGGGCAATTTTTTTGGGCAGTTTTTTCAATTTTCAGTAACTTTCCTTTAATTATCAGGAAATTTAGGAAAGTTTTCTTCAATTTTACGAAATTTTCTTCAACATTTAGGAAATGTTGCCAAATTTTACCAAAATTCCCAATTTTACCTTCCAACCAGGCAGGGGGGAAACTGCCCTGCCTCTGCTCCACCTCCCAACCAACCTATCAATTGGCCCTGTAAACAGTGAAAATTCCTTATAAAAAAGCTATGTCTACCTGTCTCATTGCACCCCTCCAAATGGGAGAGAGTTGAACAGACAATTACAATGACGGGGTTGTCGCCTGCGTATTCGGTTATGATAGTACAAATGCTATCACGAAACGCTTAATACGACCCGGACGAGAACACAGGTACGACGTACGGACAGACATAACATCGACAGCCAAGTCAATGTCCACAGCCTTTGATAACCAGTTGTGGTGCACTGGCGTGTCTACCCAACCCAGGCTTGAACCCAGGACCTCGTGGTCTGTAGACATGTATGATGTCCGCTACACCACAGTAGGTAGATATGGGCAGAGGACATGGGTACTGTTCAAATAAGCATGATTGAGGGTTGCGTGTGCATACTAATTGACTTACAAGCATATGGGTTTAAGTGAGATCATTTTATACCCACAAAAGGGGTAAAATGCACTGTTTCCTGGGGCTTTGCCCACTGTAAGATAATGATATCTCGTAAAATTTTTGTCCATGATACATGTAATCAATATCCATGAACTGCGGAGAAGGAGAGTTGGAGAGGGAGAGGGTCATGTGCCCCCACTTTTTCGCAAATCATAAGAAGGATGAGATGTAATTTTGTAACAATTACTGTTGCAAAATTAGATATGAACAACAAATCATGTCCACTGAAACGGATATTTAGAAAAAAATGATTAAAGGCATATGCCATGTATATAATTGATATTGACTGTTCCTGCTCCTTCCCAAATGATAATATTTGCATGCATTATTTCCTCCATGAATGTTTATGCAATTCTGCATCATGGTTTGCCACGCACATTTTGCGTGCATCACGTACCCACATTTATCTGCATGCTACCGTAAACTGACAAAGACAATGCGAGTATTTGTTTTCCATGTTTTATAACAAAATAAACATTTGTAACAATACCACATCAAAACTATCTTCGTTTGATTTTGATGTGGAAGGTGCAGGGGGGGGGAGGGGAATAATTTGTACAATTTGCAACCCCATGACTTTGCATTTCCGTCTTTCAGATCAGTCATTTCAAATGTGCATGTCCCATCCCACCCCCCGAGACTTTAAATACTGCTCCATGGCCCATGATATCTGAATTACCCATATCCTTCAGTAGTGATGTCCATTTTGTCTACCAACATCTACCTAAATTTCATGTGGGCCTTTAAAAGAGAAACACTGTCTGAAACACAAATTTTTATCTTCAAAGCAGCAAAGATTTGAAAGCACGCTTTATGTTATTGCTATTTCAATATTCAATTTGTTCCTTCATAATAACCAAACTCAATCAGCAAATTTAATGCCCAAAAGGCCTAATCATTTTGGGGATACAGTTATAGAACATTTTAGACTACTGAACTGCACTGCTTATCACAACAGTATGGCCTCAATGTAATCTACTTCTAAAATTGCAATTACAGAAAATATAGATATTACAAAATCCATTTGTAAATCAGATGTGGGGTCTCGAGGGGGGTCTCAAGCGGAGTCTCAAGATAGGGATATTATTATTGAAATATCAAACCTTTGATATAGGCCTAAAACTATGGTAAGATCACATCAGAAGAGGGCCTAAAATAAAGAACATAATTGTTCCAAAATTAGAAACGTTTTGTGATATATAAACCGCCATTCATTTAGAAGGGAAGGATGAGGGAGGAGTTTACATGTTGTGGTAACATGGTATTATAATATGCCTATGCATATCATCTTTGTATGTGCCATGATATGTATTGTAGTCCTTTAGGGCACATTTTTTAGTATGTTATCTTATCAGGGTGTAGTCAGCCTTTTTGGATTGGGGAAGGGGGAGGGGGTCGCCGAGTAAAATATTTAGACTTTTAACAAATTTTCTGGACATTTTACCATTACCATTTTACATTTTGGAGAACCATATGACCCTGTGGACCCCTCTCTGGCTACACCCATGCCTTTTGTATGTGCCATGTTGTAATTGTAGTCCTATATGTACTTTTGGGGGAAAATTTTCAATTGTTAGTATGTTATCTTATCAGGGGTGTAGGTAGCCTTTTTGGATTGGGGTGGGAGTCACTGAGGGAAACATTTGAACCTTTTAGCATATTTTCTGGAAGTTTTTATTTACCATTACTATTTTAATTTTTGGGGGCTATACGACTCTGTGGAAACCCTTCCCCGCCTCTGGCTACACCCATGCTTATTTGTTTGATCTGTTCAAGGGGGTCTGCTCTGTAAGAGCAACAGCTCATTCAGACCTCCACCACCGATGATATTCATTTTTTCATGTATCATTATAGTTGGGGTGATATTTCCCTCCACTTTTTCACTGGCAAAAAATTCAATCATAAAAATAAAAACTGATCTTAAAATTGAAGATTTTTCAGTATAATATGCCACAAATTGTATAGCCATACCATGATTGTTACCCCTTGTTCCCCCTATATGGCTTCATGATGACACTTTGGCACAAATTTGGTCACCATACACACACGTTCAAAAAGTAAGGAAACTCCCAGACTGTTTAAAGATGTAAATTGAATGTGTAAATTGATTTTATTTCCCATACATATCAAGTCTTTCCACCATTTTCCTGATACATTATATATTATAAAAAAAAAAAAAATTCTACAAGAAAATAAATTCTAAACATTTTTCACTTCAAAATTCATGAAAACCAAAATATTCTGAAATCTCGAGAAAAGTGTCTCATCGGGATATTTCTTTCGGTAATTAATCTACATTTCTCGCATCTTGCATGCTCAGAGCGATCCATTTCCCCACATCAAACTAATTTGCAAAGACAGCAGATATGTTATCTACCGTACTTAATGGTAATTTTCTCAATCTCTAATTCTTGAAAATCCATGCTGCTGCAGCCTTAGAGGTGAAAACTAACAAGGACAGACGACAGTCATCAACTCACTGCTTTAAAAGAACAGGGGGATTATGAGAATCAGATCGCTAAAAACCGTGTCCTGGTTTTCGTAATACTTTGGAGACCAAATTAGGGCATGAAATTCTCTTAAGCAGTGAAGAAAGAAAAATTCAAACCTACTTAAAAAGAAAGAAGTCAGAACTTAGGAATCAATATTTCAGATACAAAAGGAGCTTTTAAAATTAATTCCAATATTCCCATATCAAACAATGATATGAAAGACATATGGATAGTACAAAAGATATGAAAGAGATATGGACAGTAATTAGCAACAAATTGGAGCTTAATTGGAAAAAAAATATGCTATAAACCCTCAAAATAGCCAAATTTTCCATCAAAATTGAAACAATCAATTCCAACTGAAAATCGTTAAAAGAGCAAGCACTTGGCTGGAATATGAGGGCCTATTATTATGAAGTCTCTAGAATATTTGGATACACTTTTCTTGTGTGTGGTGGGACTGATGAAGTTTGAAATAAATGTTCAAATCAATCGTAACCATTTCTAATAAATAATACTTAATTCATTTTCAACAACACCAGTGGTGTAGCTAGCATTAAAAAATGACGGGGCTGAGAAGGTTTCTAGACCCCCTCCAATATCAAAGTGTTCTAATTTAGCCCACATGATAATTTAATTTTTTTGGTGGTAATTTTTGGGGAAGGTGGGAAGGGGATCTGAAACCCCATCCCCTTGGCTATACTACTGACAACACCAATATTCCAAAATTCACATGAACTAGCTAATAGATGCTGTCACATTTTGACTGAGAGCTTCTTTAAAGGAAACGTTTCATCCCATAAATATTTCCAGACGCGAATATTGATAGCGTCACTTCCTTTTCTCAATTTCCCTTATGGATCGTGAGAAATCTGCAATGTTATCATCTCCCGCATCAGCAGGACCAAAGATAGCTAGGAGCCTACGTTTGTTAGCGATAACATCACAGATTTCTCACAATCAATAAAGAAATATGACACCCAGAAGTGACGTTACCAGCATGGTGGACTTCCTTTTGGGACGACACCTTTCCTTTAAGTAAAAAGAGTCATTTTCATCATTTAAAAAAAATTATTCAAATTTACAAATTTTGATCATTGAGAACTTTTGAAAATTAGATATTAAATTTTTTTGTTTTTTTAAAGACTCCCTTTTCTAAAAATTAAATGGGTTATTCCATCCAATGGGAAATAAAATCAAGGACTGAAATCTTGCAGGTATTCATAGACCTTTAAATTTAAATCTAAAACATTTTTACTGTTCTATTGATGGATAGTTTTTTTTTTTTTGGCATGTTCTTGTTTTCCTTTTTGAAAAGTTTTTCTTCCTTGTGCAGATTACTGTCCATTCACAGCCTCTCTCCCTCCTGTCCAGGAATGCAATTAACAGGGTTACTGTCTGTCAAATTGAAAACTGGTCACCAATCAGCCTCTGAGTTTGCAATATTTTTCAATTAGATTCCTTTAAAAAAATTAAAACACTTGTTTTACTTGCTGAGAATACTCTAAGGAGTAGATTGATGTGATGATTCAAAATTTGTGCTTTTTTTTTTTAAGATGGCAAATAAGACAAAATATTAAGAATGGCATGAAGATTTATATAACTGCTTTGCCAGCCCTTATTTAAAAAAAAAAAAAAAATTGAACTTAAAATGTACAATTTTCAAAATATAAAGACTCTCCTTCTCATAATTTAATGGGTTATTTAATCCAATGGGAAATAAAAACAAGGACTAAAATTTTGTAGTATTCATATAAACCTTTAAACCTAAGATAATAACATTTTCACATTTCAATTTATAGGTTTTTTGGCACGTACTTGTTTTCCTGATTGGAACGTTTTGCTTCCTACTTGTGCAGATTACTGTCCATTCTCTCTCCCTCTCGTCCATAGATGCAATTAACAGGTTTATTGTTAGTCGAATTGATTAAAGGCCACCAATCAGCCTCTCAGATGGCAATTAGATTCATTTTACACAAAAATTAAGACACTTGTTTTCCATCCGAGAATGCTCTAAGGAGTGGTTTGGTGTGATAAAGAGCTTGTTTTTTCTCTCCTTTACTAGAAGAATTTATTTGTTGTGAGAACAGATTTTAGAATAATTTAGAAAAACAAGGATTATATTGCTTGGAAATTGAATTTGTGAGAATATTCAACAATGATAAAAGTAGGGCTATGTGATGCTAGAAAAGGTATTAGAAACTGGGGTGGATGTGTGATCTATGATAAACCAATAATGTTTTGAATGGGGCTGTAGCCCTCCTTGTTACAAATTTCTGAATTGTATGAGCCCAAAATTTAACAATATTTTCATAGGCCAGTTTGAGGGAGGGAGGAGGGAGGGGGTATTTCCCTTTTCCATATTGTTTGGTGATGTTTTTTATCGCAACATGCATATAATTTTGGCCTCCCCAGCTTTTGGTTTATTTGTTTGTTTGATGAGGGCTTAATGGCACCACGACAGTGAGGGTCAAATTGTGCCTGAGAGGTTACATCATTCCAGAGGTAGGAAGAAAAGAAAAAAATGGGAGGAGTCTGAGAGAAGTACAAGGGCTAGGAACCAGGAAGCTTGAATCGAAAGAGAAAGTGCAGGGGTGTAAAAAAAAGGTAAATGAAGGTAGAGGGGGAGGGGGTTGGGGGGGATAAGAGAAAGACTAAATATGGTTGTAGAGGGAGGCATAGTGAAGGAGGGAGATAATTTTATCCAGGTTTTTTTTCTTTTTCTGGAAGAGCTTGGCTATGTTGTGAGGGGTGAGGGAGCTATGGGGAGATTGTCCAGGGGGCAGGCAAGGAGGATGTGATGGACTATGAGTGGGCAATGGCAATTGTTGCAGAGGGATGGGGGAGCCAGTGAGGAGGTGTGAGTGAGTGAGGTGGGTGTGACCTATTTTAAGGCGGGTAATGTGGACATTGTCGATACGGGAGAGATTGTGGATGGTGGAATTGGTTGGAATGGTGGGCTGGATGTCATGGAGTTTGTTATCAATTTGGGAGTCCCATGAGGTTTGCCAGCGGTCACGAACAAGGGAAGTGATAAGCAGTTTGATGTCAGAAAAGGTTTTGGGAAAAGGGGTAGGGGGAGGTTGAGGGCAAACTTAGCGGCCCAATCAGCTCTGTCATTGCCGTGGATGCCAACATGGCTGCATGGTATCCAGAAGAAAAGAATAATTTTCCTGCAGAGAGGGGAAGGGGGCAAAAGGAGTTTATGGAAGAGGTGGGATGAGGGGTTATCCCACTAAGGTTGAGTAAAGAAGTAAGGACAGACTTAAAGTCTGAGAAGATGACAAAGTGGCTGAGCAGTATTGCAACATTTTGAAAGCCACTTTGGTGAGGGGACAAAAATCTTGAAAAAGTCAATTGTGATTAAAAAAACGTGATTAAAAATGAAGTGCCTACAGCCACTTAGAGTTTTCATGCCATGACATTTAAGATTAGATGCAAAAGGTTGCATTGTCTATTTCAATTGTTTGTTTTCTTGTAAAAATTACATTTTCTTTTGATTTTTCTGCAATAACAGCTTGACCTTTAACTGACTGGGGAAAAACATTTTGAATCTTAATTTATGTAACTGGCCAACTTCCAATCAATTTTTAGCTTTGAAAGACATTCTCAAAGTCACCCCTTTTTTCAGTTTATAAGGAAAACTATAAAGTTGTCTCGGAAAACAGGGATTTTCCCTATGACGACATTTATGACTGTCTATTAAGACTATTTATTGTCAACTGTCTATTACGACTATTATGACTTGTGCTGTTTTGATTTTATTCAAGTTGATAGAGGATATAAATAATTCACTAGTAAAACAAATCCTTCACATTGATAAAAGATTCGCTCATAGACCTTTTTCCTTAGTTCAATGAGGTAGAACACTTATTAAAACTACATTTGCTACTTTTGCTTTTAGAAGAGTAAAAATAATCAAGTAAAAGCAAAAAAAGATCAAAAATTTCAGTAACATAGTAACAGGGGGAGATAGAATTGGGGAGGGGGACCTGACCCCCATTTTTTCAATAAAATGTTTAAAAATTGGGATAATCTTTGTTGTTTATATCTTTTTACTTTAAAAAAGAAAATTGCCCTTAGAAGTGGGCTAAATTTGAACACTTCATCTTGGGAGGAGAATCTGGAGCCTTCTCAGACTGCCTCACTTTTTTATTGATGGCTACACCACTGATCAGAATCTTCACTTAATGATATTGTTATTTACAAAGATATTATTTTTTAGAGAAAAAAAATGAACAGACACAAAACAGAAAACATTTTGGAATGTCATGATTTTGCAAAAATAAACACAGCCATCATATTATACTTTCTGTTAAGGTACAACAAGCATATTCTGCTGCATTTTCTTTTGTTTACGATATCTTATTTCTCCAAATACAGTCAACTTAACTCTTTCATTTACTTGTAAATGGATCTGCGGAAGCGCTGCATCCGTCAATTATGGCACTCGTGTCAGTCGTAGAGGTATTAATTGGTGTGAGTGTTATGAAGTGCAATTTCTCCTCCAAATGTTTGCTTTTCTTGGAAAGAATTTCCATTTATAGAATAC
This sequence comes from Chiridota heheva, assembly GCA_020152595.1. Taxonomy (NCBI): domain Eukaryota; kingdom Metazoa; phylum Echinodermata; class Holothuroidea; order Apodida; family Chiridotidae; genus Chiridota; species Chiridota heheva. Next base: position 60,870 of record JAIGNY010000259.1, read on the forward strand.
CAATGGCCTTGTGAAATAATAACATCAGACTTCACAAAATTAGCTTTGAAAATGTACCGGCTTGTTCAGTTTACAAATTAGAGTATTAAACTCAAGATGATACATAAATGTACAGTCCAAAAATTACTTTTCCATTAGATGTATGAAAGATGAATATCTAGAAGTGACCAATGTTAAGCAAAATATTACATTTGTTGGTCATGATGCATGGATGGCAAAGAAGTGCACAAAGGTGAGTTCTGATAAAGAAAAGGGCAAGATTAAAGGGCAAAGATTAAAGGGCAAGATTAAGATTAGATCTGTATATGCAGTACAATATCAACTGGAAACGGCCACCAATTTCACACTCTGATGTAAATAATTCATTCCTGTTAAATCTATATTTATTTTTGAATAGTTTGAAATATTCTTTTTTTTTTTTTAAAGATGATTATGAGTTTTTAATAATCTTTATTACTTTATATTTAGGAATAAAAAAAAAAAACAGATGCAAAACATTTTGGAATGTCATGATTCAAAAAACAAAATAAACACAGCAATCGTATCATACTTTCTGTAAACTCCCTTATGGACTCACATAGCTCCAATCTTAGGAACTCAAAGCTCAAATAGTAGGAATTCAATGCTCACTGCAATGACTCAGCAATAACAGCTTCATTTTTGCTAATCTAAAACCCTAAGACTTTCCAAACTTCATATTAGTTTTTATTGTACAATACTTGTACATATCGTGTACATCTGCTTAAAATCATGCAGATATGCCCACTTTCCTCCTTGCTATAAAAACACATTTTATATACCAGCTGCACTTATGGTTCAAAGATCAATTGGTACTGTAAACAATTTATCCACCAATATTTATATTTACCGTGCATGAGTGACATCAAAGGTCAATGGTCAATTGTTTTGTTACTGAACCGACCAAAATGGCCAAAAACAGCGGTTGGGGAATAAAGGAGATGTACACAACATGTAGCCAGTAGTGGTATAGCCAAAGGGTGGGCAGAGGGGGCAATCGCCCCACCAAATATTCCTCAATATTATATTGTTATCAGTTTAAAATTAGTACCGTTTGTCGACAGGGGCCATATTTTGTATTCTGTTGGTTTATTTGTAATTGCTCCACCAATTTGGAAATCCTAGCTATGCCACTGCTTTTAGCACTTATAAAAGTGTAATGCCCTCTCTTATCCTATCACATAAGTAACTCAAGAAATCAAATCAATCTCTTGTAAAAATTCTGTTCCCACAATATTGGAAAGACATTTGAAATAAATAAAAGACAGATGCGGCATCTCGGTGGAACTGCTGCGGTTTCTTTGAAGACTACAAAGTGCAAAATAAGAGATTAGCAAACAATAAGTGGGGAAGAAATAACACCTTGTTGTGTGAAGACCTAAGATTTTCACAGGAAAGAGTGCAAAATGTCCAAATGTGTAAAAGAGGAAGTGCAAAGATGTAAAAGAGGTGAATATTTTATGTCTCCTGGAGATGATGAGACAATTATGATTTTTTTTTGTAGTTTCTTGTTTTGTTTTGGGACTTGGGGAATTTTGATATCATCATTGAGTTACAATAGACCATCCATAGATTATTGAATTGATGCATGCCATGAAAGTGGAGGTTAGGGGAAAGTGGTGAGGACAAGGGCATAGGAAGCAGGGGGCTGCCCCCAGTCAAAAATGTGATGGGGTGTATACTTCCGCCCGTCCACTTTTAATGAAAGAAAACCCTTATTAGGCTTATTTGTACCCTCTGTGAAATATATAAACCTTTTTAGTGCTTGTTCTTCTGATTTATTTGATTAAAATTTTAATTTCTGCAGTTATAATCATTTGAATTCCCATGCAGTTAGTATATGCAGGTGACAGGTCACTGCACTGTGAGCGTGTATGTACTGTCACGTACATCGTACATCGTGTCTTATACTAACTTAATTGTTTATTCTTCTTTTGTTAAAAAAAAAAAAAATTCCCACAGTCGTGAAAATAAATGGGACAAACTTTTAAATGGGACAAAAATGAGGTTTTTGAATAACTTTCAGCCCCAAGAAAAATGTTCCTACGCTGTTGGGTGAGGAGGAGGGGGAATGGGGATGGGAAGTGGGGGAGGGAAAGTGGGAGAGAGGGGAAAGTGAAGGAGAGGAAAATTGGGAGAGGGAAAGTGTAGGAGACAGGGGAAGTGGGAGAGAGGAAAAGTGGGAGAGGAGGAAAGTGGGAGAGGGGACAGTGGGGAGTCTAGAAAGTGAGGAGAAAGTGGGGGAGATGGGTAGTGGGGAGAGGGGAAAGTGTTAGAGAGGAGAAAGTGGGAGTGAGGGGAAAATATCCAGCAGAAACCCCTTAAATCTGCAACTGGAGTATAAATGGATTTCAACAAAGAAATAAATAAATGGAGAAGTGATTATAAAGAGATTGTCCTGTTTGTTTTTATTTTTATATCATAATACATAGATTTAATTCATATAAAGTTGATTTTGTTACAGTTGTCCTTTAATTACCAGACAAAATTCACTTCAAAAATTGGATCTAAGATGATTAAAGACTTATCAAGGATGTTTCTGACTAAATAAAAAAGTTCATTACTACACAAGAAAAAAACAACACAACACCTTTTGCCAATTGTGGCCCCATCTCAGTATGACCAAGTCAACGATAGCCCTCTTAAAAAAAGTATGATAAATATAGCAAGACAGTAACATACAGAACACTACACTAATTAGGTCAGTACTTGAAATCTTGTAGTATGTGGGTGGGTAATAAAGAGGCCAATAACAGCACTGGATTGTATCATGATACAATCAGTTTGAAATGTATCTTTATAATTAATTTACATGCTAGGGTAGATGGGTTAATAAGAATATTGTGATCATATGATTCACACTAAAATGCATCAATTTCACCATCGCTATCTATATTTCATATTTGCCATCTATTGAGATAAAGATTAGAATTTGCTTTACTGAACTTTAACCTTAGTCTATAAAACCATTCAAATTTAAGATTTTTTCTGCATTTTAAAATATCAATTAAAATTGGGAATTGAGATTTTTTCTTGACAATGGAAAAAGATACATATTGCAAAATGTTACTGAAATTTTAGAAAAGCTAAGACAACACTTACTATAGTGTGGCTAACAATAAACATTAACCCTTACTTAACTGGCACTCTAATGAAATGCGTCTGAGAGGTCACCAAAGACCCAAACAGCAATAATATGGCCGTGTGATAGAGTAAGGGTTAAGCACAGGCTATTGAAGGGTCCTCTGTCTTCTAAGCAGCAAAGTTGGGCTTGTTCTGCTTCAGTGACCCGGTGGGCGCCTGCTGGCACCATGCTGCATATATTTTTGAGTTAGCACAGTTGTCGTGGGTTGATTAACCCTTCTGTCTACCAGCACTCTTTTGAAAATGCACTTGGGAGGCGGAGTCAAAGACAGGGCACCAAAAACGGCGCTAATATCGCCGCGTGGTAGAGTAAGGGTTAAAGGTCTATGAACAAAGAGTATTAACATCTGAGCAATCAGTCATAGAATTTTGAAGAAGAAGAAAAAAAAAAACTTTTTTTTTTTGGGTTAAGTAAGGCTGCAGAAGTTTGATCAGTTTTTAATTCATGCAAAATTTGTAATGTATGACTGCAGGCAGACAGTTTAAAATTTTCTTTTCTAATTCATTGAAATTGGTGGGAAAGTCTATTTCTGTAAGAATTGTATTGGCATGCCCCCAATAAAATTCTATCAGGAATAGACATGAATAGAAACTGGTAGGAAAGTTTGTTCCTGTTAGAATTGTATTGGCATGCCCCCAATAAAATTCTAGCAGGAATAGACATGACAGAGATTTGAAAACATTTGGGCAGAATTTACTGCACCATTTCAAAAAATTATGATAGACAATTAACAATGAAATGATTTACAAAAGCAAACACAAAGGTTGCTATGAAATACATCACAAAATTTGCATAACTTGCACATTGTGTCTGAGAAAAAAACATAAAAGGGAAACACAAAATTTCCTTTTAAATTACAAAATTGAAGGGTGTATACTTTTACCCAATTAATTATATTTCTGTTCTCCTGTTTAAGAATAATTTAAGAATATTTTAAATTCAGCAAAAATTAAATTCTTTTTAATTTCTGCTTGGTTCAAGCTTGGTTCACCACCCTGAAAAGTTATTTCAATGTACATGTAATTATTTCCACCAAACCTATTATTTACAAAAAATCTTAGCAAACAGATTCCCCCTCCTTTCCCTCTTCTTAAGAATTGATTTGCACCTTGGTCATTGACATGATCATTAACCTGATGCAAAAAAGAAATCCAAATGAATAATGAACAGTTGTCGACTTTCATCATTGTTTCATGATTCCCATTTTCTCTGAAAATCAGCCATCATCATCTGCTGCTCTTCAAAAATCAATTAGGCAATTTACAAATTTCTTTGCATTTAGAAAAATGTAAATGGTAAGAGTTGAAAAACCTTTTATTTTGGAATTAAAATTGTTCATTTATAATTCAAAAATTATTCACGTATATATTTTTAATATAAATCACAGAGGAAAAGATATTAAAGTATTATTTCAGTGGTCAAATACTTTTATCTTATACAAAAGAAAACTTCAAAAGAAACAAAATGATGGTGAGGAAAGCATTCAACAATCTTACTCCATTAAGAAGATATTTAAGATTAAAGTTTTGATATCATTTGTGTAGAAAATAACTGAAATCAGACTATCTGTGATGTCACAGTCTCACATTCCTCAAAGTCTTTATGTATTATATCATATTTTCCTGCAATTTAGTGACTTAAAAACCATTGGATATGTCAGAAAAGTAGTGAAATAGAATCTAGCAAGTGTAATTATAATTTACCACCAGGGTTCTATAGCTATGGTGAGCGATGCTGGGTGGTCCGCCCATGACTCGCAATTCCCGCCCGGCACTCGGCTCTAAGATTCACTCTTCCGCCCGGCACTCAAAAGTTCAATTTTGTTAATTAATTAAGTGTTTAAACAGATCTCCTTTAATCTCGCTCTATTTATGTCAACCGCTGATTTACACACATAACATACATTACACACTATAAATTCTGATCAAAACAACTGCTGAACAATACAATATAGGAATCTAACGCAATTAAACGCACACGTACACATTATCATAAAATCACCCATACATGTCATCTACATAAACATACTCACATGCATGCACATGTTTACGTTTTCTGTCATGGCCCTCAGGATGCGACAGGTCTAGTATTGTACCCTCCATGCTCAAAACCGCCATCTTTTAATTGAGAATTATACCTTAAATTGTATTCAATGAAGAGAATATTGACTTCAAATTAAGTGATATTTATTGAAGGTTGTATTTTAATGGTTACTATGCTACAGTCATTCAATTTCAGCAATGCTAATTATAGAAATTTATGATGTTATTTTTATTCACAAAAGTCATGTAAATTGGCAACGTTGAGGAATGTAGAGAAATACTTTCGGTGCCAATCCAATATTTTAATAGCCAGGTGTAAAAAGTGATATGAAGAATGGTATTATTTAGACATTTTTACTGTTTCAGAAACATAATAAAAATATTTATTACACCAAAATATTTTTTGAAGAGTCACAAAGAGATAGTGAAGGAGAATAATATTATTTGAAATTTGAAATGAAAGAGGCTAGTCTTACCGGATGTAGTGAAATAAACACCTGACTCGTTAGCCTGAGGCACTACATGCTAGTCTTGCAGTACTTGTGTAGCAGCCATGCCAAATTACATAAATGTACAACATTCATAACATAAGTTGTGAAAACTTTAACCAAAAACTTTAAAACTTTTACCCAACAAATATTTTCATTGTTATGCAAATAAGCTAATTAGTATGCACACACAACCCCCAATCATGCTCATTTGAACAACACTCATGTCCTTTACCCCTATGCCAAGTCACATGAATGTACACCATTCATAAGTTATGAAAACTTTAACCAAAACTTTAACCTGACAAATATTTTCATTGTTATGCATATAATCTAATTAGTATGCACACAAAACCCTCCAAGCATGTTCATTTGATCAGTACCCATGTCCTCTACCCCTATGCCAAGTCACAAGAATGTACACCAATCATAACTTTAAGTTATGAAAGCTTTAACCAAAACTTTAAGAGGATGCTGACGCTGATGCCAGGGGTAGTAGAATAGCTCTACTATTCTTGAATAATCGAGCTAAAAATGACGTTGAATTGTAGTAATGTAACTAAATATTTTGCCAACATTATTCACTTTTTCAGTTCTCATGGCCTGCACTTCTTTTAGAAACTAGAACGGTAAATACCGTCATGGTTCGCATGCCCATGCAAATTGACACCTATATCATCTGACCCAGCCAATTATAAAAATGGCATCTCACACTAAGTCCCACATGGCATTCCATGTCCCACATGGTATCCCACCCAATGTCTGACATGACATCCCATCCCATGTCCCACATGGCATTCCACAATACCTCCCACATGGCATCCCATCCCATGTCCAACATGACATCCCATCCCATCCCTTGTCCCGCGTGGCATTCCATCATATGTCCCACAGGGTATCCCATCCTATGACCCACATGGCATTCCATCCGACGTCCCACATGGATCAGATCCCATGTCCCAAATGACATCCCACCTCATGTCCCACATGACATCTCATGCCTTGTCCCACATGGCATTCTACCATATCTCCCACCTGTCATTCCACTAAGCAGTGTCTCACATGGCATTCCACCATATGGCCCACATGGCATTCCACCATATGGCCCACATGGCATCCCACACTATGATCCACATGGATCCCATCCTACATGTATGTCCCACATTAATCCAACCATATGTACCACATGACATCCCTCCCTATGTCCCACATGGCATCCCTCCCTGTGTCCTGCATCAGTGGCTTCCCACCTGATGTCCCACATGGCATCCCACCTTATGTCCCACCATATGTTCCACATGGTATCCCTCCCAATGATATCCTTCGTTATGTCCCACATGGCATCACATCCCATGTCCCCATGGCCTCCTACCATATGTCCCACATAGCCTCCTACCCTGTCACACATGGCATCCTACCTTATGTTACACATGGAATTCCGACCATGTCACACTCTGTGTTACTCGTGGCATCCCACCATGTCCCACATGGCATTCTACCCTGTTTCACTTGGTATCCCACCCCATGTCCCACAAGGCATCCCACCCCATGTCCCACATGACATCCCATAGGCTCCATAAGAAGTCTTATCCTAGTTATCACAGTCCCTGATTGAGTATACAATGTATGAAAGTGTCAGTTCATATAATAACTTATATGCAAATGACTTGTTGAAATGGGGTGGGACCCCATGTCCCACATCCCACCCTATGTCCCACATGAGATCCATACTATCCCATGTCCCACATGACATTCCAGCCCATGGCATCCTACCATATGTCCTGCATGGCATTCCACCATATAACCTACATGGCATTCCACCCTGTTCCACATGGCATCCCACCCCATGTCCCATATGGCATCCCACCCTATGTCCCACATGACATCCCCTAGGCTCCATAAGAAGTCTCATCCTAGCTATCACAGTCCCTGATTGAGCATACTATGTATGAAAGTGTCAGTTCATTTATTAACTTATATGCAAATGAGTTGTTGAATAAAAATAAGATCGAGTCAAATAATTATGCCTGATATAGTCCTTGGTGTATACCACATGGTATATAATATATCATATGTTCCACATGGCATCCCTCCCTATGTCCATATGCAATCACATCCTGTCACACTCCCTGACTATAAGCATACTAAATAAAAAAGTCTGGTCAGTTCATATACTGTAGCAACTTTATGCAAATGAGCACAATAATAAAGGTGGAGATTAATAATCATGCCTGATACAACTGTTGGTGCACAAATATTTTGAAGAATTTTAAGGATCTTAAATCTTAAGTGCTACAAGAGCACTTGAGGATCTCTGAAGAATATGAGAAAATTATATTATTTTACAGTTATCTTCTAAGAAAATATCAAATGTTTTGTAGACTTTTAAAATAAACTAGTCTTCAATCCTGTCTTAATTGTCTCTGAAAAACTTTAACATTTTGTAAGGAAATTCTAACCATCCATAAGGATATCAGAAGAAACTGAGAAACTCTAAAGAAACTTTAACATTTTCTGCAGAATTCTCAAAAACTTTTAAAATGTCTGAGGAAATCTCAGGAATAAACTGTGGACGGCCGGACAGACAGCCAGACGGATGTAATCGCTATTATATAGGTTCGCATTATGCTGCGCATGCGAACCAATAATCAGGCCTTAATGGGATTTATATATTTTTTTTCTTCTTCTAAATATCATGTTTTTAGTGTACATGATCCTTTGTTCATAATCTTTTGCAACAGTAATCGTTACAAAATTGCAGGTCATCCTTCTTATGATTTGCGAATAAGTGGAGGGGGAGGGAACACATGCCTCCAGCCCCTCTACTCCACAGCCTATGCAATTTCGTTTATTTTGGGGCAATTTCAATCAATTTTTGGAATATTTCCTTCATTTTCGAGCCATTTTCCTCAATTATTTGGGAAAATATCCTTCATTTTTGGGGCCATTTTCTTCGATTTCGGGAGTTTCTTCATTTTTAGACAATTTGTTGGATTTTGAGAAAATATTTGTTAATTTTTGGGATTTTTTTAGACAAATTCAACCTTAATTTCAAATAATTAAACCAAATTTGTCTTCTATTTTACCTTTCAGCCTTTATTTTCAGGAAATTTTCTTGAATTTAGGAAAACTCTGTTCATTTATTGTACTTTCTTTCTTTAACATTTTGGGGAGCTATTTGTAAATATTAGAAAATTTTGTACATTTTTGGAAATTTTCGGAAATTTTGTTCAATTGTAGACAATTTTCTTCAATTTAAATAAATTTTGTAAATTTTTAAAAATTTCAAATTTGACCACTGCTTGCATATACCCAAATATCAATTGTTTCAATTTTAAGATAATAATTACCAAATATTAGCTCCCAAACAGGAAAAAAGAAAGCTGAAATCCTCTCAGCCCATATCATTTTTGTTATTATCATTATTATTATTATTATTATTATTTTGGCCTAGCAAAGAAGTTAGGGGCTAAAGCCCCCTTCCCTGTCTTCACAGTTCCTGTCAGTGGAATTGCTTTAATAGAAGCTGGGAGCTGATAAAGTGATGGCATCTTTTTGGTAAGTGAAGTAAATGTTGAAATAATGTACATGTCTAAATTTGATACTTGTCATTGAAAAATAACTAAGGCATTCATATGAAATAATTAATTGGGAATGTATTGGACATCAGCACCATTGTGTGCATGGAAAGTGTGTTCGAATATTCATGAGATTTAAGAAAAATACGGCCTCACAATAGCCAGCTCCTTCAAGATTTACAAATGACTGTGGGTGGGGATTTGTGTTCAGAATTTTGAAGAGGCGGATTAACCATTAAATTATACTGGATGAACAGTAAAGTCAGCTGTTGTATCTAGTTGAGTTAAAAAAAAAAAAAGAATCTAGTTTAGTTTCCATGAAACAATTGCTGCTAATCAGGAAACGAGCTTCAATTTTGAAAAATATACACTTTGCAGTTGTTTAATTAATAAAGATAAATTACGATCAAAAACTCATTAAGTCACCCACACTGATATACTAAACTGCTTTCAAAGTATGTCAAACATTCATGTTGATGACGTGAATCCCAGGGATCTGAGGCTGTTCACGAACCAATGAAAGGTTGGCTTGTTATTCTGGCAATTGTGCAAAATTGCCCAAGGGGAAATTCCCTCAAGAAATATCAAAACCAATGAAACATTTCTTCTTTAAATATTCAATAAATAATGAGATAGCAGGAAAAGTTCTTAATGGTTTATTAGACGTCTTCAATACTTGTATATTAGAGGCTTAAATGACATGGCGGTGGATATGATATATCATGTCAAAATAGATGAAATAATACTTCTAAGCTCTCTTTATCATCCATTGCATAAATGCATACCTCTGTGGGAAGGATAAGGGTAAAACAGAACAAAAATACAGGGAAACGGTTGATAATAATGAGGTCAAGTATAATGAGGTCAAGTATAATGAGGTCAAGTATTCTCTGAAAAACATCATCAGTGGAATTGCTTTAAAGAAGCTGGGGCTGACAAGTGATGGCAACTTTTTTGCTAAGTGGAAGTGAATGTTGAAATAACACGTACACGTCTAATTTTTGATACTTGTTTCGTGAAAAATGACTAAGGCATTTATATGAAACAATTAATTGGGAACGTATTGGACATCAGTACCATTGTGTGCATGAAAAGTGTGTTCGAATATTCATGAAATTCAAGAAAAATATGGCCTCACTCTAATTATCTGCCACCAACTCCTTCAAGATGTACAAATGACTGTGGGTGGGGATTTGTGTTCATAATTTGGAGAGGCAGATTAAGCATTAATTACTGCATGAACACAGTGAAGTCAACTGTTGTATCTAGTTCACGTTTCCATGAAAAAATTGCTGCTATTCAGGAAATGTCCTTCAATTTTCAGGAAATTTCCTTTATCTACGGGGTGATTTTTTCATGTTTTTGGAAATTTTCTTCAAGTTTTGGTCAATTTTCTTTATTTTTCTCAATTTTCAAACATTTGCAATAATTTACCACATATTTCTATTCAATTTTACCATCTTTTTCAATTTTATATATTATTTTCCCAATTTTACCTACCAACCAGGCAGAAAGCATGTAATTAATGGCGGCACTATAAGGGCAAACGCCCTCATGAGATTACTTTGCCTCCCCACTTGCCCCCCCCCCATGCCCCCAGAATTTTTTGGAAAGTGACATATTTTGTTCCGATTTAGAGACTTAGACGAAGACATAGACATATGTCTTAGACATAGACGAAATTGCCCCCGCCCCCATGATAAAAATCCTGGTGCTGCATGTAATCTGGCAGGTGAAATCCTTTCAGAGAGGGCAGTTTTCCCACTGCCGCCCACTTCATATGCCTTTATAATTGCATAATAGAAGACATGTCAAACAGAACTGTGAAAAATCTCCTCAGATATATCTTGTTCCATTCAGGAGATTTTGACTTTTAATATTGTAACATGTTTGTATAAAATTTACTGCCATAGAAATTCTACTGTAGAAGATATACACATGCAGTGGTGTAGCCAGCATCCAAAAAGTGAGCAAGTCCGAGAAAGTCCTAGATCCCCCTCCCAAGATAAAGTGTTCAAATTTTGTCCACTTCTGAGGGCAATTTTGTTTTGTAAAAGCAAAAAGATTTAAAAAATATAAATTATCCTAAGTTTTAGAAATTTTCTTAGAAAAGTTGGGGGGAGGGGGGTGGACCCCCATTCCCCCTGTGACTATGCTACTGTACATCATATCCTCACTTCCTTAATTAAACTTTTTTTCTACTAATTGAAAAATTTGAAATTTCCTCAGATGGCAGGTCACTGGTTATAGTTACTCTACTTGGATGCACTTATAATTGCTCATTGGTGCTATTGGTACACTTGCACACCATCAACTTCATTAATATGCATGCGGTGCCAAGTGTCCAGCAATCATGTAAAAAAAGGTTATTTTACCATATAATTGATCATAACCTTCTCAGAAAAAAGAGGGTTCTTCGTTATGATATATTAAACATTTGTATGATTTTGTATTTAGATACATGAACTAAGACATAGAGAGAAGGGGGAGAGAGAGGGGGACAGAGGTGGAGAGAGAGGGGGAGAGAGGAGAGAGGGAGAGAGAGAAGGGAGAGAGAGAGGGAGAGAGAGGGGAGACAGAGGGGATAGAGAGAGGAGAGAGAGAGGGGAGAGAGGGGGAAGGTGGGTGTTGGGGAGCATGCGATACAGAACAGGCTCATTTTAAAAGTTTGACAACATTTACGCAAGTTTGTAATAAATTATTGAAAACCTTTCTTTTAGACTACAAACGAGTGACAACAAACCTATAACCATGTAAAAACGTAAACAATAAAACATGACTGTATATTTCCACATTATGGGTTTTCATGATTTTGTATTTTGTATATAACAGCTCTCTTTGACATGAATTTTGACTTGTATAATACACCTTCTTACTATGCGTTGTGACACCTTTTTTTCCCTGAACCCCACGTCAATAAGTCGCTGTCACTTCAGTGTCACCACTACTTATCTTGTAGGTTCATTTCAACCCCCACCCTTCCGCTCATATGAAAACTGTGCACGTCCATATATATACCTTTAAATAGTGTAAGCTGAAGCTATTGCCTTTACAGACATAATCAACACCCATCACCTTTAGGCCTAACACAGTGCAAATATATGGCTCTGTACTTTATGTAATCTACAAATAAAATTGATTCTAATTATCAGACTGATATGATTTACTTGATTTTAAGAGTCGATATCTTTTGAAAATATCTCATTGCACTTAAGGCAACCTCTGCAATCTATCTGGCGTATCATTTATTCTGAATAATTGGAAACAGCAAAAGATATTATTTGACACTGTGCACGCGAGTCAGGTTTTGGAATCATTCCTTTGCAGAAATTGAATGGCTCATCAAATTAGTTCAGTCAGAGAGAACACTACTGGTGACAGTATATGATTTCATTCTCATGGAGCATGATTGGATGACAAAAATAGGGGAATGGGGGACTATCTCTCATACTCCATCCAAGATAGCAGGCCGTGATAATCATCCACAAAGTGAAAAAGTTAGGGGGCATGACTTCTCATCCAAGAAGTGGGGCAAATTTTCCCCCAAATTACTGAATTCTTAAATATCTAATGACAAGTGGGGGACATGTCCCCCTGTCCCCCCGAAAATTACGATTCTGCTAGATAGCCATGAATGTCTAGCTATGTTGCACATATGTCCATGAGATTTGTAAGGTTGTAACTTGTTAATACCAGACTTTAAAAAAAAAGTCAGAAAAAAAAAACATTTAAATTGTGATGATTGGAAAAATATTAAACAACCTTAAAATAAAATCTAGTTAAAAGATTACCGTATGGATAGAAGAATCACAGGAGTGATAAGACCATTATCCTTTTCTCCATTAGATAAAAGTGTTCAAGTTTGTTGTATGCTCTACCCCCAAAAAATACAATACAACATATAAGGGGCAAGCAACTCTACTGGTCACATTCCAATCAAAAATGGGTAACAATTTTCTTTCAAAAATGGGTAAAAACATTTTTAATTTTCATGTTGCTTCTTCTCTAAATTTTGCACACCATATTAACTCTTATTCATAAGTTTTTTCCTCACCAGAATTCAACATTTTTGCTTTTCAAATTCCTGAAGATAATCTCTATTTGTCTAAAGAGAAGATTCATGAATTCACAATTTTTTTGTTTTATCTTTCGTGCAGTTCATGTCTCCATGCACCAATATGGGTCGGATGCTGCTGAGCGGATCATTGCTACAAGAAAACAAAACCTGATTGAAATTCAGATATGACTGTTCTGAACTTTTGACTTTGGAAATCAAATTCGGGAAGTATAAATTATGCAGCGTAAAAAGGTATGCAGTCAATTTGTACAATATAAGGGTGTTCAATTTACATAATGGGGCATTCTATAGTAAACTGAAAATTGTTTCTGCTGATGTAATCACAGTAGTGATTTTTATTAACACCATGCACAGAGGGCAGGGCCATAGCTAGTGGGGAGAGGGGCAGGGGAAAATTCCCCCCCATTTTTTTTGCTAATTGTGAATTTCCACATGTAAGGTATATACACAAGGTTTTCTTTAAGCCTACCTGCACCCAACACCCGAGATAATCCTGAAAACTCAAGTATGACAATTATCAACCTGACTTCCTGTTCAGTTTATTGCGTTTCCACTCTAAATCATGATTGTTTATCTGCCATTCCCATGCACACCACAGCCAAGTACCCCAAGGTTATTTGTGTGTATAAGAATGCAGAAGCCAGAGCTGAATAATCAAGGCACTTTTGTGATTGAAATCACTCATCCATGTTAAGTGTCTTAGTGGGAGAAATTCGTTTCGAGTCAAACTGGTGATATAAATAGCTGTGTATCATAATGCGCATTAACTGTGAATGATTGACGGACCATTTCTCCTAAGGAAAGATATTGCTTCATGAGGGCAAATTTTGTTAAAACACGAAGTGGAATAAATTGGAAATAAACTGTAAATTGCAAATCGCCACATGCGGTTACTGAAATGCCACAGGCACAGAAAATCAGCATGGAGTTCTGTTCAAGGGGTGAGTTCTGTAATGTTGAAGGCAATTCATGGGCAGATCTCACTTGGAACCCCCTTATCTAAAAAAATTGCAACAATTTTCATTACTCCAATTACTCCTTGTAAATTTCCTTAAAATATCCGTTAACTTCATGGAAATCTCTTTCAATCTTTGGAAAATTTTCTTAATTCTCGTGCAATTTTGAGAAAACTACTTTATTTTGAGGCAATTTTGTTCTTCCATTTATATTTCCTTTAGTACTTGGGAAAATTTTCTTAGAATTTCAACCAATCTTCTTGAATTTCTGGGGAATTTCCTTAAATGATTTGGGATTTCTTTTAATTTTGGGCAATTTCCTTAATTCCCGTGCAATTTTTGGAAAATTTCCTCCATTTTGGGGCATTTTATTCTTTTATTTTTGGTAATTTACTTCACTTTTCAGGATATTTCATTCAGTGTTTGGAAATTACTTTAAATATTTGAACAATTTGTTTCATTTTCGTGTCATTTTAAGAATTTTTTTTTTCATTTTGGGGGCAATTCTTCTTCGATTTTTTGGAAAATGATTTTGCCAAATTTTCCTTCAATTTTTCCAATCGAAAAAAAACATGCAATAGGGAAGGTAAGTTCTTTTCAGGGAGTACATTTCCCCTGCTGCCTGCTTATAAGACTGCATCCTTGTCCCAATATATTCCATTAATCATGACAAAACTGCTCAAAAACACTTTTTGGCTTGGTCCCTGATATTTTATCCTGGCTCCACCCTCGTTTTGTGGGGTTGGAATTACACGTCATTGTTATGTTCAGCATGCAACGTTGCCTTATAAGCACTGAGTGGTGTAGAAGTGGGGTGGGAGTGGGGGGAGTGAGGGAGAAAATGTATAATATTTGCACATTTTGGAGTAGATAATGCATTGTTGCATGCCGATCGATAACTTTAAACATTGCATGGGAGAAGAGCCCCCTAACTCCCAATTTAGTTCTACACCACTGCTTATATCCCAAACAGAGAGTTGTCATTTGGCCCAACTTTAAGTATACTGTTGGTCAAATATGATTTAGCTAGATTACTGAATGCATCTTTCAAAAATGTTTGAAAAGAATTGCATGATAACCCCAAAACGAGGAAAATCCAGGCATAAGTCATATTCTGGCTTCATAAATACCAGAGGGAAAGTAGAAAATTACCCAATATTTTCCATCCCTGTCAAGATTCAACCCCCTTCCCCTTTCCATCCCAATTCTTTAAATTGTACATTCATCAGGGTAAGGAACTTTAACCTTTTAATTCACCAAACTTGACAGCATATTAAACCAACTAATATAAACGAATCACAACAAAAGCGTGTTTCCAGCACGGTGTAAACATGGGTAATTAGTCAAGCCCAGCAAAAATTATAGTCCAGGTGACTAACTTTGCTGCGTCAGGCACCTTAAACTCCTTGCTATCACTTCAAAATTGACTTTAATTCTTTGTGTTGTGTCAATTTCATAACTTGTGTAATATAGTTATCCCACTGTGCCGAGTTGGTTCTGTGCCAAGTTGACTGTGAACCATCGATAAGGAATAAACTTACAGTAAAATGTTTTCTTAATTAAGTGAGTTAATCGCATTAATGCTGTAGTGGTTAAGATTTGAATCACTCACTACACTATATTAACATTATTTGTTAGCCAATGGTGGTTAAAAGCTATGCTATGCTATGTATATGTATGTATGTATGTACGTGTGTGTGTATGTATGTATGTATGTATGTATGTATGTATGTATGTAGTATGTATGTATGTATATATGTATGTATACATGTATGTATGTATGTATGTATATGTATGTATATATATATATTTATATATATATATATATATATATGTATATATATATATTTATATATATATATATATATATATATATTTATATATATATATATATGTATATATATATATATTTATATTTTGCATATGCTGCATGGACTATATATATATATATATATATATATATATATATATATATATATATATATATATATATATATATATATATTTATATATATATATATATATATATATATATATATATATATATATATATATATATATATATATATATATATATATATTGTATGTATATATATATATATATATATATATATATATATATATATATATATATATATATATATATATATATATATATATATATATATATATATATATATATATATATATATATATATATATATATATATATATATATATAATCAATATTTGTGAAATTTTCTTTTAAGAAAATGTTTTTTTTATTTTTTTATTCACTATTCTTATGCTTCATTGGGTTAAAGTGAGATTCATTGCAGTGATGTTAAGTCATGCATTGGTTAAGCATCATTTTGGTGGGTCAATATTATTATTTTTGCTTTTATGTATTATACACTGAATTTGTTTTTCTGTTTTGCTAAATTTTCCAAATATTGCCAAAAGGTTACTGATTCATGCTTTTCCCACATGGTTGATTTTAGATAACCAACAAAATGTAATTCAGTTTGGATTTTTTTTTGTATTGTTGCACACAATTTCTCCTTTTTAAAATGTATGTTAATCTTTCAGACTTTAATTATTGTAAATAATTGTTCTGTGTTCCTGATTATGTATAGTTTTATATATGATTAATAAATTATTGTATAAAAATCACTATTTCTAATGTTTATTATTATAATGTACCTGACTATTTTTTAAGGTCGTTTAACTATATACTCTTCATGTGAGTGGCAAATCAAAATTGGTCAGTTGACTAATTTTTGTTTTGCATTGACTAGGATAAATTAGTCAATCCTATTGTGACTAAACTATTAAGTCGCATGACTAATTGCTTAATCGGTTCAGACACTGTGTAATGAGTAAACAAAAATTAATTGCTCCACTAGTTTTTGCAGATCGCTGTCAAATATAGGTATAAAATTCCTGTCTTGTTTACCCATTCCTCCTTCTACTTGGTATTTCTTGTTTTGTAAACAAGGTGAACAGGTGACGATTCCAGTCAGCTGGCAAATGCATGCCAGGTGTTAATCATTATGTTAATCATTTTGCTGATAGGAGTGTTGCCTCCAAGCAAGGCAAAGTAATTCAAATTAATTCAAGTTTGTCTGTCAAAGCTTATGGAGAAAGGTTCATGTGTACAACTCTATGATATGTACTAACATTGAGCTCTGTAATTGAGCTCTGTAATATGCTCAACTCCAGAGGTACTGGGATTGAGCTCTGTAATATGCTCAACTCCAGGGATACTGGGATTGAGCTCTGTAATATGCTTAACTCCAGAGGTACTGGGATTTAACTCTGTAATATGCTCAACTCTAGAGGTACTGGGATTTAGTACGGTAATATGCTCAAGAAGTGGAACTTATTAGTGGATCGCACATGCAGTTTTGGCTTCGAATAAGTCACTTTATATTTCCAGAAGTGTAGTTAAACCAGAAATAAGTCTGTGTCTCTTATTGCCTGTAAGTATCAAGTTGTTGTTAGCATAGGCTGGGGGTTGACAGAAATGTTATAATGAGTAACTGTTATTATATTGTCAAAGTATTGATATTATAGTTTATGAGAGAATGAAAATTTGAAGTTATTACGGTAGCAAATGTTTGATTTTAGTAGATGATGAAAGGGTTATGTGAAAATTGTTTCAGATACGTTATTGAAAAGTGTTATGTTTAATCGATACAAGCTGTTAATAAATTTGCAAACAGGGTCATACAGACTTATGAAATGTTAGTCAAACAAAAGAGTAATTAGTCCAAAGCAAAATATGGGTGAAAGCTTTTGTAATTTATACTGAACTGAGAAGTAGGTGTTCCTTAAAAGTTTATTGTCTGTTGGAAACTTCAAATGATTTTAAAATTTTAGTCCATGATTTAGAGGAGAATAATTAGGGTGTGTGGTTTATATACAAGGAAGGTGGTAACTTATTTCAATTTTTAGGGTGAGTAAATTTGGCAAATTTTGTATGTTAAATGAGCACTTGAAGACAGAGTAAATTTTCCATGATGAATAATTTATGTTAGCAAAACCAGAGGTTTAGTGTATTCTCATTGGTTACATTTTCACAGGGTTTATAGTCTATGCTCGATGTACTGTAAGCAGGAAACAATCAAATAAGTGGTTAAACAGTTAGCGCATTGCCTGTGTTGCAGGTCATTTTAAGCGTAACATAACTATTCTCCTGGAAGCATTATTGTATATTTAGCGACAGCTCTTAGCGAAGGACTCTTAGCTCTTAGCGAAGGATTCATAGCGAAGGACCCTAGCGAAGGTCACATAGCAAAAGGTCCCTATTATAGCGGAGAAGAGAAATTAAACAGAGTTTAGGTTACTTTTAAGTTCCATTAAATGTATGTATATATTTATATCAAGAGTTATCTACAACCAACAATATTTTATGTTACAACTTACAGTTCGTTTGTGTGTTTATTTACTGTATATTGCTTCAACCCATTGGCACCACACACGTATTGCCCAGTAATCGTTTTGGGAAATTGAACCTTATGACAATCGCTTCGACTAAGTAAGATTGGACAAAACTTCCCATTGACTAGATTTAATTAGTCGGTTCAGACACTGTTTTGACTTATTCATTCTAGTCAATTTGACTAACTTTTGTTTACAGCGAATGTATTTCCCAACAAGGCCGTAATTCTTGGGGAACAGGTAGGAAGGAGGGGAGGGGACATGTCCCCACACTTTTCATCAGAACTTTAACAATTCAGTAGGCCTACATTTTGGTGAAAATTTGCATCTTGTCACCCTTCCCCCGTGTTTTGGATAAGAGAACATGCCCCCCCTTCCCCACTTTACAGATGATAATTATGCATGTTTCCCAATAATCTGTTGCAAACAGTTGTCATTGCAACATTCAATAGTTCATTAGATCAGGGAGCATTCGTCAAATAAATAACTTCTCCACTTACGAAAAATTTACCAAACACAAACTTAATTCCATTTTCCCATCAGCATGCAATTTTGATTTTATTTCTGTCCCTTTTTCAATGTAAACTCCATTAGTCAGATAATAAAGAATCCACTTACTTTGCTTTGTAACAGTTCTGACTTGAAGATGTTAAAGAACTCATTTGGAAATCATGATTCATAGTACATTTAACAGATGACAGTAAATGCTCAATGCTTCATAGATCATCAACCATTAGATAGACATAGAATCAATGCCATCTAAAATCCTTTTAACATCTGTAAAAGCCAGGAAAGAAGAGGAAAAAGCGTTTCATCTTGTCAGTGCGAAATTGTTCACTTTACGGATATATCTGAAGAAATTTGTAGGCAAATTTGTGGTGTGTAAATGGGTGAATGGATAATAACATATGGACCAAAATGGACCAATCATATATTGGGGGTTCTTATCAACCAATCAAATACTGTTGAATTTTAGCCGATTGTACAATTTTAGCAGAGTAATGGGTAAAGCGTATGAAGAAATATCTGTTTCATGCATGAAGGAATAAACACACGTGTGCATTGTTGAATAAATACACGTGTGCATTGTTGAATAAATACACGTGTGCATTGTTGAATAAATACACGTGTGCATTGTTGAATAGATACACGTGTGCATTGTTGAATAAATACACGTGTGCATTGTTGAATAAATACACGTGTGCATTGTTAAATAAATACACGTGTGCATTGTTGAATAAATACACGTGTGCATTGTTGAATAGATACACGTGTGCATTGTTGAATAAATACACGGGTGCATTGTTGAATAAATACACGTGTGCATTGTTGAATAAAAACACGGGTGCATTGTTGAATAAATACACGTGTGCATTGTTGAATAAATACACATGTGCATTGTTGAATAAATACAAGTGTGCATTGTTGAATAAATACACGTGTGCATTGTTGAATAAATACACGTGTGCACTGTTCTTTACAACTCTTCCTCCAGAAACTAAGGCTGGTTGGTTGGTAAACAAAAGAAAAATTCCCCCAGCAGTTTAATTTTCCTGACTTAAAGATTTTAAAGAATTCATTAGGAGATCATGATTCATAGTACAGTTAGCAGATGACAGTAATTGTTAGTGCAAGCATATGCACATACATCATTTGCATATTGTCATTGGCATAAATAAGATCAACCATTAGGGTCGATGGACAGGTATAGAAGCAATGTTATCTCAAATCTTTTTAACATCCGTTAAAATTAAGCCAGGAGAGAAGGAGAAAAAACATTTCATTTATTCAGTACGAAATAGTTCATTTTACAGCTATCTGAAAGTATTTTTATGCAAATTTGTGGTGTGTAAATGGGTAAATATGGGAAAAGTTCTTAAGTTGTTCTTATTTAAATCTATTGTACGTTAAGTCTCATGAATTGTTTGATGGAACGCTGCTGCTTCTGTCAAAGTTCATGGATTTTTATCCACTTCTGATAGGCATGCATCTTGAAAAGATAGTTTCAAAGAGTTTTTGAAAAGCATGCAGTGTAAAAAGGTGTTCAAATTAATGATCCGGAACACCAAGAAAATCGCGGGCCACTATATCAGAAAATTCTAAATGGCACAATTTTGTTTGTTTTATCCTTCCAATTTTACACCGTTTTCGCCATTGTCAAGCATGGAATTTGCACATTTTTGGGGTCCTGCTTTTTGAATGCACATTCCTTTTCATGATTTTTACAGGCTCTTTTGACCTGGGCCCCTTACGACCCTGAGCCCAGGAGAAATACCCGCCTTATCCACCATCATAGGTGGTACTGTGAATAATCAAATGAAGGTTTAGATTTGTTTTCTTCATTCATCATCACTTTTCCTTATCATGAAACTTCTAGTTTGATAGTTCATTCAGCCAAAACTAAAATGCTTCTCTTTGAAACTTCCAGAATGCTCTACTTTCAGAAAATATTCATCCTCTCCTTTCCCCAATCTCTAATTCAATCCAATTAGGAATCGAATAAAAAGCAACATTTTCTTACTCAAAAACCCAAGTCCAAGGTTAGAGATAACTATGAGCAAAAGTACAGCTTACACTGCTCTTGTAGAAATATTCCCATGAATTTTTATTTTCATGTATGACAGAGGACCATTATAAAGAAACAAATTGGTGAAAAAATCATGTTGATATCAATATTCTGGCTGGGAGTAAGTGCATCTCAAAGAAATCACCAGTGTGTTAAAAAGTGACCTCGCTGTGTGAAGTGGGATGTCATAATTGCAGGTGCAAGACAATTTTGTATGTATTTCTTTGAAAAATAATTTCTTTTTCTTTTAATTAGAATGTACATGAGCAGATATACACTGTTGTGAGGTCACACTGGTAAAATCTTTGAAATGTAATAATTCCAACACGGAATGAGATATCTGAATAAGATATCCATATTCAGCTCCTACTCCTCATTCAGCTGTTGAGAAAAGTGACAATGGTTGAATGGCGCACACCGACCTTCGGAGGGGACGTTAAGCTGTTGGTCCCGACGGCAGGAGAGTCACCCTTGCCTGCTAATCTGAACACTATTCGAGAAGAGAAGCATGAAAATGAAGTGTTCATTCACTTTCCCTTTCAAGTACTAAGTTCATGTGCACCCATTGGCAGCCGGAGAACTAGTCTGTTATGTTGTAGAGTGCATATAAATTCTTCTTTAAACTAGAAAATCGCCATGTAAATTCCGTATGGTTTTGTCGCCAATTTATTACTTTAAAAGTCCTCTATCATGGCTGTAGCCAGGTATTTGAAAGGGGGGTTCATTCAAGGGCAACAAACATTGAAATTCCAGGTGTTTATTATCTTATTATTCAAAGGGGAACTTTCTCAACAAAAGCTCGGACGACCTCCACCCCCTCCCCTTCCCTAGCTACGGGCCTGTCTATCATATATATATGAAAATAAAAATTCACGGGAATATCCAACTAAACTAAATGACAAAAACATCTCAATGTCTAAAGACATATACTGTATTAAAAAACAATATAAAAAAAACTCAATGCACGTGTTCACAAACAAAAAATAATTTATGCGCAACAATGACTATGCTTTTGTGGTATGTATCACATAATGCATTGCTAATTGCTTCTTTTGTAATTGATCAATTATGATGAACAATTTGAAATGCACAAGCACTTTAGTTTGTTTGTTATGGTGAGGTTTATACAGCACCACAACAATGATGGTTAAATTGTGCTCCAGAGATTCGAGTATGTCAGAGGTGGAAAAAGGTTGGAGAAGTTGGACAGACTGCAGTAAAGAGGTGCAATGGTGGAGAAGGTTAGGATAAGATAAATAATTCAATTTAGTTACAGTAGCAGGTATGGCATAGGGAGGAGATTTTTTTTTTTTGGAAGGGGGGGGGGGGGAGTTTTTGCAACTGAGCTCAGCAATGGAGTGGACAGTCAATAAGGATGTGTTTGACTGCAATGAGTCATAATCGTTATTGCAGAGAGGTGTGGGGTAGTCTATAAGGAAGTAGAAATGAGTGATGTGGGTGTGAACTATTCTGAGGCGGGTGATGTGGACATGGTCTTTAAGGGAGAGGTTGTGAGTAGTGGGGTTGGTAGGAACAGAGGGCAGCCTGTTGTGGAGTTTGTTGTGATTGCCAGCAGTGATGGACATGTGAAGCAATACGTGGTTTGATATCGGCATGTGTTTTGGAAAAGGGTGTAGGGAGAGCTTGGGAGCTTGTTTAGCAGCTGTGTCTTAGCCCTCACATCGCCTGTGGGCTATGGAGGCATGAAGTTTATCGATCTGTTGTGATAATATATCTGTGAAATTCGCAAACACTTTTCGGTCTAGTGCTCCTTTAAAACTTTTTCTGGTGAATATAAAATCTCTACTTGTCCACTGTACACCTCCTTTAATATTCTTGAAAAAACTTCATAAAGAATAGCAATAATCATATACAGATACCATCATCCAAATTAGATGAGAACCTTAACCTTAATATTAATTTGGGGAGCAAGGGGGAGGGGAAGGGGGAAGGGGGGGAAGGGGGGAGGGGGAAGAACATTCCCACACCTACTTTTTTTCAGAATTTGTATCTTTTGTATGGTGATCTTTGGTATCTTAGCTTGATTTTGATACTTTTCCGATTTTTGATATCTTAGCTTGATTTTGTTATTCCCTCACTTTTGACGTTGCCCCCTCCCTCACTTTTGGTACGCAAATCCCTGATTGGGATATAGAAAAGATCATCCAAACTGGATGAATGCCTTAAATCATCGCTCAATAGAAATAATAAGAAATGAATGAAAACAATTACAGTCAGTGCATGATAGCCAAAGGGTGGGCAGAGGGGCAATCGCCCCACCAATATTCCTCAAATTCCTCAAAATTAGTACCGTTTGTTGACAGGGGCCATATTTTGTATCCTGTCGGTTTATTTTTGCTACTTGCTCCACCAATATGAAAATCCTGGCAATGCCACTGATTACAGTACAGATTTGTCCAAATTATAGGAATATTGGCCATACCTCAATTTAAATACTCTATATGCTATGCCTAAAACTCAAATAATGAAATTGGGTTATAGAAAAGATCATCCAAATTCAAAAATTACCTCAATTCAGATAATTCACAACAAAACAAAAGGACGATGATCCAAATGATATCTCAATGTAGAACGATGATCCATATGCATTGCTTAAAACTAACTTAATGGGATTGAATGTCAAAGAGATCATCCAAATTAAATGATTACCTTAATTTAGATAATTCACTAGCAACAACAGGAAAAGAGTGAATGCAATTGCAGTACAATGATCCAATTATATGAATATCGGCAATGCCTCAATTTAAATGCTCCATATGCTATGTGTAAATTTTACTAATGAAATTGGGACATAGAAAAGATCATCCAAATTGGATAATTACCTCAATTCAGATATTTCACATTCAAACAAAAAGAACTACATGAAAGCAATTGCAGTACAAGGATCCAATTTATATGGACAGGCTATACCTCAATGTAGAATGAAGATGATTCATATGCTATGCCTAAAACTCAATTAATAGGATTAGATATAGAGAAGGTAATCCATGTTGGATAATTACCTCAATCCAGATTTATCACAACTGCACAAAAGAGCTGCATGAATGCAATTGCAGTACAAGGATCCAATTTATATGGACAGGCTATACCTCAATGTAGAATGAAGATGATTCATATGCTATGCCTAAAACTCAATTAATAGGATTAGATATAGAGAAGGTAATCCACATTAGATAATTACCTCAATCCAGATTTATCACAACTGCACAAAAGAGCTGCATGAATGCAATTGCAGTACAAGGATCCAATTTATATGGACAGGCTATACCTCAATGTAGAATGAAGATGATTCATATGCTATGCCTAAAACTCAATTAATAGGATTAGATATAGAGAAGGTAATCCACATTAGATAATTACCTCAATCCAGATTTATCACAACTGCACAAAAGAGCTGCATGAATGCAATTGCAGTACAAGGATCCAATTTATATGGACAGGCTATACCTCAATATAGAATGAAGATGATTCATATGCTATGCTTAAAACTCAATTAATGGGATTGGATATAGAGAAGGTAATCCACATTAGATAATTACCTCAATCCAGATTTATCACAACTGCACAAAAGAGCTGCATGAATGCAATTGCAGTACAAGGATCCAATTTATATGGACAGGCTATACCTCAATGTAGAATGAAGATGATTCATATGCTATGCTTAAAACTCAATTAATGGGATTGGATATAGAGAAGGTAATCCACATTAGATAATTACCTCAATCCAGATTTATCACAACTGCACAAAAGAACTGCATGAATGCAATTGCAGTACAAGGATCCAATTTATATGGACAGGCTATACCTCAATGTAGAATGAAGATGATTCATATGCTATGCCTAAAACTCAATTAATAGGATTAGATATAGAGAAGGTAATCCACATTAGATAATTACCTCAATCCAGATTTATCACAACTGCACAAAAGAACTGCATGAATGCAATTGCAGTACAAGGATCCAATTTATATGGACAGGCTATACCTCAATATAGAATGAAGATGATTCATATGCTATGCTTTAAACTCAATTAATGGGATTAGATATAGAGAAGGTAATCCACATTGGATAATTACCTCAATCCAGATTTATCACAACTGCACAAAAGAACTGCATGAAAGCAATTGCAGTACACGGATCCAATTTATATGGACAGGCTATACCTTAATGTAGAATGAAGATGATTCATATGCTATGCTTAAAACTCAATTAATGGGATTAGATATAGAGAAGGTAATCCATGTTGGATAATTACCTCAATCCAGATTTATCACAACTGCACAAAAGAGCTGCATGAATGCAATTGCAGTACACGGATCCAATTTATATGGACAGGCTATACCTCAATGTAGAATGAAGATGATTTATATGCTATGCTTAAAACTCAATTAATGGGATTAGATATAGAGAAGGTAATCCACATTGGATAATTACCTCAATCCAGATTTATCACAACTGCACAAAAGAACTGCATGAATGCAATTGCAGTACAAGGATCCAATTTATATGGACAGGCTATACCTCAATGTAGAATGAAAATGATTCATATGCTATGCTTAAAACTCAATTAATGGGATTAGATATAGAGAAGGTAATCCACATTGGATAATTACCTTAATCCAGATTTATCACAACTGCACAAAAGAACTGCATGAATGCAATTGCAGTACACGGATCCAATTTATATGGACAGGCTATACCTTAATGTAGAATGAAGATGATTCATATGCTATGCTTAAAACTCAATTAATGGGATTAGATATAGAGAAGGTAATCCACATTAGATAATTACCTCAATCCAGATTTATCACAACTGCACAAAAGAACTGCATGAAAGCAATTGCAGTACAAGGATCCAATTTATATGGACAGGCTATACCTCAATGTAGAATGAAAATGATTTATATGCTATGCTTATAACTCAATTAATGGAATTGGATATAGAGAAAATAATCCACATTAGATAATTACCTCAATCCAGATTTATCACAACTGCACAAAAGAACTGCATGAAAGCAATTGCAGTACACGGATCCAATTTATATGGACAGGCTATACCTCAATGTAGAATGAGGATGATTTATATGCTATGCTTAAAACTCAATTAATGGGATTAGATATAGAGAAGGTAATCCACATTGGATAATTACCTTAATCCAGATTTATCACAACTGCACAAAAGAACTGCATGAATGCAATTGCAGTACAAGGATCCAATTTATATGGACAGGCTATACCTCAATATAGAATGAGGATGATTTATATGCTATGCTTAAAACTCAATTAATGGGATTAGATATAGAGAAGGTAATCCACATTAGATAATTACCTCAATCCAGATTTATCACAACTGCACAAAAGAACTGCATGAATGCAATTGCAGTACAAGGATCCAATTTATATGGACAGGCTATACCTCAATGTAGAATGAAGATGATTCATATGCTATGCTTAAAACTCAATTAATAGGATTAGATATAGAGAAGGTAATCCACATTAGATAATTACCTTAATCCAGATTTATCACAACTGCACAAAAGAACTGCATGAATGCAATTGCAGTACAAGGATCCAATTTATATGGACAGGCTATACCTCAATGTAGAATGAAGATGATTCATATGCTATGCCTAAAACTCAATTAATAGGATTAGATATAGAGAAGGTAATCCACATTAGATAATTACCTCAATCCAGATTTATCACAACTGCACAAAAGAACTGCATGAATGCAATTGCAGTACAAGGATCCAATTTATATGGACAGGCTATACCTCAATGTAGAATGAAAATGATTTATATGCTATGCTTAAAACTCAATTAATGGGATTGGATATAGAGAAGGTAATCCATGTTGGTTAATTACCTCAATCCAGATTTATCACAACTGCACAAAAGAGCTGCATGAATGCAATTGCAGTACACGGATCCAATTTATATGGACAGGCTATACCTTAATGTAGAATGAAGATGATTCATATGCTATGCTTAAAACTCAATTAATGGGATTGGATATAGAAAAAATAATCCATATTGGATGAATACCTCAATTCAGAAATATCAGAACTGAACAAAAGGAACTGCAATTTTTATGGATAGGCCATACCTCATCAATTTATATACTCCATATATGCTATGTTTAAAAGTCATATGGGATTGGGGTAAAGAACAGATCATCCAAATTGTATGAATACCTCAAGTCTGATAATTCACTAGCAACAATAGGAAAAGAATGAAAGCTATTGTAGCACAATGTAAAATAAAGCGAATTATATGGCCCAGCCATACCTCAATGCAGATGCTTGGTATTTCATGTTGAAAACTTAATAGAATTGGAATAAAGAAAATAACATTTCAATTGGATGAATGCCCCAATGCTATAAGAAAAGTGATTCACATTATGCAAATTAATACTTAGATTTAGATGTCTCATATGTGATTGGATTTGAATACATGTGTAATCCAAACTAGATTAATTTTTCAGCTTAGATTTTCAGCAAAGTTCTAGAGGCATAGGAAAGGGGGAAGCTTTCAACTGAGACAAAAGTTCATGCCAGAGACATTAATCGTTCAACTCTGGAGGGGCAAATGCAATAATGATACACAAAGTAGAAAATAATTTTTAATAAAAGATGGCTTCTAGCAGCAAAATTCAACAGAGCAGTACATAAACTTAATTCAATGACATTATTACAAAAAATGTCAAAAATACAAAACTTTCTCACTTATGTTAAAGATTGCTTTAATAAGCAAATAAGTTTTTTCTAATTTTTTAGAAATTGACAATTAGTTATGCTCCACCCTGCCACATCGCCCTTCTCTAAAATGTACATCCTGGCCCTCCCCTTCCATATCCTCCCCTTCCACACACCCTCCCTTCTATGCCCCCTCCCCTTCCATAATCCCCTCCCATTTCACACACCCCTCCCATTCCATGTCCCCGTCCCCTTCCACATCCTCCCCACCTTCCACATACCCCAGCTGGACCCCTTTAGTGAGATCAAACACTCAACAATGTTTACCATACAAGTCATGTTCATCACAAAAAACAGTACAAATTTGTGACATTTACTCGCTCTGAGATAAAAATCATACTGAATTATTTTACAAAATGAGTTCCAGGGACTGTGTTTACAATTATTTTAAGAAGGATACATCTTTATAACATATCTCCTACTGCCTCTGATCATGAAACTGATGCATAAATGCTATTTTAAATGAAAAAAAGACATCTGAGTTTCTTTCTTCATAGAGATATTTCTCTCATCAAGATATTTCACATTGTCCAGGGGGAACCAGATTTGATTTTTATCCCAATTAACAAACCTATAAAAATGTATACTAGCCTCTTACATCCACAAACTATTTGTGAAGACCTTCATTATTGAGGGGCCAAAGTGGTATTTATGGAAATTGAGAATGGAAGCGTTCACTTGACTTGAAGCTTAAGAACCAGAGTACGGGCAAATTTGCTAAATTGTGTAACTCTGTTGTTTTATGCATGAAAACATCATATTTTTATTTGTAGAAACTTGCTCACCTATACTCAAGATATCTTGAACAAGTCAATAACTTGATTTAATTCTTTTAGAAACCTCACCATTTCTTTTACCACAATAAAAGACTCAATGCTGTTTACCATGAAAGTCATGTACATCACAAGAAACAGTACAATACAACACTAAGCTAAACTGAGATCAAAATGATACTTAATAATTAGTACAAAATGAGATCCAGGGACTTTGTTTACCATTATTTCATGACGGATACATCTTTATGATATATCTCGTACTATCTCTGATCGTGAAGCTCAGGCATAAAAACATCAATTTTGCTTTTCATATCATTTTATATAATTGACACAAGGGAAGCAAGACACTTCCTGTATGCCTTTGTCAAAATATACATAAATTGCATCGTTGATGACAGAACCATTGAAAACTTCTCTGCTTTACAGGAAGAAGCTGTCACTATGACAAATAAAATCTGCAAAGTCTTTGTCGTGTTTGGAACTTTCAGGAACCAAGATAGTAGCAATGTTGACATTTTTGAATTATTTAAGGAAATCGAGAATGGAAGCGCAACTTGACTTGAGATTCTGAGATTCTGAGTATGGGCAAATTTGCTAAATTGTGTAACTCTGTTGTTTTATGCATGAAAACATCATATTTTCATTTTTAGAAACTTGCTCACCTATACTTAAGATCTCTTGAACAAGTCAAAAACTTGATTTAATTCTTTTAGAAACCTCACCATTTCTTTTACCACAATAAAAGACTCAATGTTGTTTACCATGAAAGTCATGTACATCACAAGAAACAGTACAATACAACACTTAGCTAAACTGAGATCAAAATGATACTTAATAATTAGTACAAAATGAGATCCAGGGACTTTGTTTACCATTATTTCATGAAGGATACATCTTCATGATATATCTTGTACTAGCTATCTCTGATCATAAAACTCAGGCATAAATGCTATTTTAGATATAAAATAAGACATTAATTTAGCTTCTCTCATCATTTTACACACTGGGGAAGTAAAACACTTCCTGTCTGCCTTTGTCAAAACATACATAAAATTGCATCGTTGATGACAGAAGCATTAAAAACTTCTCCACTTTACAGGCAGAAGCTGTCACTATAACAGATAAGATCTGCTAATTCTTTGTCATATTTGGAACTTCCAGGAACCAAAAAAAGAACTTCCAGGAACCAAACAAGTAGCAATATTGACATTTTTAAATTATTCATGGACATCGAGCACGGAAGCGTCAACTTGACTTAAAGCTTAAGAACCTGAGTATGGGCAAATTTGCTAAATTGTGTAACTCTGTTGTTTTATGCATCGAAACATCATATTTTCATTATCAGAAAGTTGCTCACCTATACTCAAGATATCTTGAACAAGTCAATAATTTGATTTAATTCTTTTAGAAACCTCACCATCTCTTTTACCACAATAAAAGACTCAATGTTGTTTACCATGAAAGTCATGTACATCACAAGAAACAGTACAATACAACACTTAGCTAAACTGAGATCAAAATGATACTTAATAATTAGTACAAAATGAGATCCAGGGACTTTGTTTACCATTATTTCATGAAGGATACATCTTCATGATATATCTTGTACTATCTCTGATCGTGAAACTCAGGCATAAAAACATCAATTTTGCTTCTCTCATCATTTTATATAATTGACACAAGGGAAGCAAGACACTTCCTACCTGCCTTTGACAAAACATACATAAAATTGCATCGTTGATGACAGAACCATTGAAAACTTCTCCGCTTTACAGGAAGAAGCTGTCACTATGACAAATAAAATCTGCAATGTCTTTGTCGTGTTTGGAACTTCCAGGAACCAAGATACTGTAGTAGCAATTATGTTGACATTTTTGAATTATTTAAGGAAATCGAGAATGGAAGCGCAACTTGACTTGAGATTCTGAGATTCTGAGCATGAGCAAATTTGCTAAATTGTGTAACTCTGTTGTTTTATGCATGAAAACATCATATTTTCATTTTTAGAAACTTGCTCACCTACACTCAAGATAATTTGAACAAGTCAATAACTTGATTTAATTCTTTTAGAAACCTCACCATTTCTTTTACCACAATAAAAGACTCAATGTTGTTTACCATGAAAGTCATGTACATCACAAGAAACAGTACAATACAACACTTACCTAACTGAGATCAAAATAGTACTTAATAATTAGTACAAAATGAGACCCAGGGACTTTGTTTACCATTATTTCATAAAGGATACATCTTTATGATATATCTTGTACTATCTCTGATCGTGAAACTCAGGCATAAAAGCATCAATTTTGCTTCTCATATCATTTTATATAATTGACACAAGGGAAGCAAGACACTTCCTACCTGCCTTTGTCAAAACATACATAAAATTGCATCGTTGATGACAGAACCATTAAAAACTTCTCCGCTTTACAGGAAGAAGCTGTCACTATGACAAATAAAATCTGCAAAGTCTTTGTCGTGTTTGGAACTTCCAAGAACCAAGATAGTAGCAATTATGTTGACATTTTTGAATTATTTAAGGAAATCGAGAATGGAAGCGCAACTTAACTTGAGATTCTGAGTATGGGCAAGTTTGCTAAATTGTGTAACCCTGTTAATTTATGCATGAAAACATCATATTTTCATTTTTAGAAACTTGCTCACCTATACTCAAGATATCTTGAACAAGTCAATAACTTGATTTAATTCTTTTAGAAACCTCACCATTTCTTTTACCACAATAAAAGACTCAATGTTGTTTACCATGAAAGTCATGTACATCACAAGAAACAGTACAATACAACACTTAGCTAAACTGAGATCAAAATGATACTTAATAATTAGTACAAAATGAGATCCAGGGACTTTGTTTACCATTATTTCATGAAGGATACATCTTTATGATATATCTTATACTATCTCTGATCATGAAGCTCAGGCATAAAAACATCAATTTGCTTCTCATATCATTTTATATAATTGACACAAGGGAAGCAAGACACTTCCTGTATGCCTTTGTCAAAACATACATAAATTGCATCGTTGATGACAGAACCATTGAAAACTTCTCCGCTTTACAGGAAGAAGCTGTCACTATGACAAATAAAATCTGCAAAGTCTTTGTCGTGTTTGGAACCAAGATAGTAGCAATTATGTTGACATTTTTGAATTATTTAAGGAAATCGA